>JAJOZX010005344.1:0-202500 GCA_023014485.1 Bathynomus jamesi
TTGTTACGTAACACGTCGGCCTAACTACCAAAATGATCGAGTGTGGGCCACAACACCGGATGAAATCGATAACAATGAACATTATCGCGAATTATTAAAAGTCCAGACTGTTTGGTGTGTTTGTTTTGTTCACTGCAAAGAAGTTCATGTGGGTGCTGAAGCCAAATGGTCAGAGTTGGGATGGACAGTATTTTCGTGATATTATTCTATCCCAGCATGTCATTCCTTTTTTAAGAAACCCAAACAATGTTATGGATGTCGATCAGGTCACACTTCTGCACGATAAGGCCCCCTGCTTTAAGGCATTAGCCACTCAACAGTTGTTGCGGAGCCATGAGATCGATTTCTTTGGAAATGAAGAATGGCCAGGAAATTCTCCTGACCTGAACGTCTGTGAACACATTGGATCAGTTATAAAGGACAAGGTTGAATGTCTCTTGTTTCAAGAACCTGCAGCAAATCGATTTTCGAAGGATACAATGACGCAACACATTGAAACTGTTTTAGCAAATTTGCGTAACGATCAAGATCTATTCACGTCACTTTTGGCAAACTACCCAAAGCGAATTCAGGCTGTCTTGGAAGCCAATGGCGGGAACACCAAGTTTTAATTGTTTCTTATTAAATGCAGGATTAAATTATCTTTTGTAAGGTATGATTAGTTTTACTGTACCTCTAATGGTTTAGGCCATGGGCGGGGGGGGGGGGTAAGGTTTATTGGAGCTCCGTATAGATAACAAAATAAACATAATTCAAATATAAATAAATAAAGTAATAACCCTCTCTCCAATAACATCCTGACCTTGCCCGAACTCGGAGAGAGCAGGTTATTACATATATATATATATTAGTGATGTAGCGGATGTCATTTTTTTCACATCCGCGGATGCGGATGCGGATGTTTGATTTCAACATCCGCGGATGCGGATGCGGATGTCTACATTTTCGTTATTTTTTAGGATATATTCCAGATTTGTTGTGTTTAACGTATATAATAAGTTATTATATAGAGAGAGCTGTAGCTATAATGTAGTATAATTGATTAATTGTACAATAATTGCTGTACTTTTCCCTGAACATATAAAATAATAGCAAGCATCTAACTAATATAGAAATCAATTAGTGAATTCGTCTGCAAATAAATTTGTTATATTTTGTTGAGTTTCAGCCACAATTAGAAACCATAATTGTGTTACCCGACCTCTTTCCCCAACCTCCACCCTTATAGAAAGAGATCTTTAATTAGCTTGATAACTATTTATATTAAGTTTAAAGTTTTATTAGGCATATTTATAAATGAGTAATTAAAATAAAGTAAACTAAGATGTTCATCGTTTAATATTCAAACTTAATTATAGGAAGGTTATGCTTAAGGAACATTAATTTTTCTGCCTTTTCTGCTGCCAGTCTGTTTCTCTTTTCATCATATATTAATCCAGCACTCACTGCTAAATAATCTCTCGCTTGGTACGCTTGTTGGAGGACGTGCTAAATGTTTCCTTGCAAGTTTACTCAAGTATGGATAGATATTCTGCGCATTTTTCCACCAACTAATAGGATTGTCACATGCAGCCAGGCGTTTTTCTTGGTGATAGCTCTCGATAATTTTTATTACATCTTTTGACATCGCGTAGGTCTCGTCATCGCTGCTTGACTCAAGAAACTGAGAGAGAGATTCTGTGATAGATTTGCTTGTTGAAGGTGTTGGTTCTGTCACTGAAACTTTTATTCTTTTGGTGGGTGGCGAAGCGACAGATTCAAGAGATTGAAGCTCTTCAACTGCTTTGCCAAGTGATGGATGATTTAACTCGTTCTAATGTACTAGGTGAAAATAACTTAGCTTTGTAACGTGGATCTAAGTAGGTTGCAAGAGAGTAACTTCATACAAGAACAGCCTCTCGTCTTGTCGCTTGCATCACTTTTGCGCACAATGAACTAGTTCTATTAATATAGTAGAATTTGATAATTTCCGCTTATTAATGACGTTTTATCTCAACGGTCCACATCCGCACGACATCCGCAGTCCAAAGTGCGGATGGAGATGCGGATGCGAGAAAATGTGCGGATGTTCCGCGGATGCGGATGCGGATGCGACCTACATCACTAATATTATATATATATATATATATATATAATATATATACACACACCCGAATACAAAAATCGTGCCAACGTCAGAAATAAGTAAATACAAAATATGAAGCATGACGACATTAACATCTAAATTAGTTGCTATGAAAATGTTGCATATGTATATTGCGTCATAGCAATCGTGGAAATTTATGCGTAACTATTATTATTTCATGTCTATTTCATATTTTAAATTTTCTTTTTATGCAGGAAGCAGGGGCCAAGGGCGAATGCCCGCAAAAGCGCACCCCTCCACCATAGAAGAAGAAGAGAGCCAAAATCAAGGTCCAGGGTTTTGGAGATGTCCAGACACTCTACGTTTGAAAGATTGGAGGTTTTAGACAGGGGGGAAAGATGGATTGAGGAATATCGTTCCAGAGTTGACCGGTTGAGTAGATGAAAGATTGAAAAAAAAAAACAAAGAGCTTGAAATGTTGTTTCAGAACTAAAGAAATCGTACATACGAAACTAATGTGTTGGTTACCTATGGGGTGCGGAGGTAGCCAGAACGTAATTAAATCGAAAGGAATTAATCGACTCGTACTAACAGTGATTAAACCCAATCTTGAATCGTTAACTAGAATAATATCAAATCCTAGTTAATTCCGGATCGATCCAATTCACGTATGTCATTATGATATTGGAATTCTATTTTATCTTCCCCTAAAATATTCTTCTGATCTCCCGGACCTTACATCTTTACCTTCCGAAAGCTGTACTTGCTTAAATGGTTGTACTAGAAATAAGCCATGAACTTAATGTCCGTATAATGCCATTATTACTTTCATGATCATATAAACTTAATTAATGTAACCTACGCATGCGCATTACTACTAGAATTTTGTATACCTTTTCATAACATGTACATACTAAAATATTACATGTACATAAATGTAATAATGTAGAGAGTATTTCTCCAAATTTTATGTGCAGAGATAATAAAGGTTATTTTCTTCAAAATGCAAATGCTTTACCATATTCCAAATGACGGCGAACATGTGTGTCACGCCATCGGTGAATGACCTTGAAAATGTAAAACGGCATTGTATATTCTGACAATTAAATCCTCTGCTGGAATTCCTCCTTATAGTATACTGCAAGACAAATTATGTAATGCTCACTCACTAAATCATTCGAATGATAGAGGGGTCATGACGTAAAAGATGAATGTTTATTTGTTCTTTTGTATGAAACATCCAATCTAACAGCTCGATCAGGGGCGCCTGCAGCCTTTAAAAAGTTGGACGCACGATTTTTTTTAGGTTGAGATTCTGGGGGACGCAGCGCAATAAATAAGTAAAATAACTAGGCCATCTGTGCTCCTATCCCACAGGTTTTCTAAGAAATTAAAATTTGGTCTCCATCTTTTCTAGATATTAAAATATGGTGGACGCACGTGCTCGCCTGTGGGCGCCCCTGAGCTCGATGGTGTCTTAATAACTAATTGTACGTCGCCTTCACTCCAAGTACCTCCCGATCTTCCAGAACGCAGCTCTTTATTTTTAGATGATGTGATGTCAAAGGTTAGAATAAAACTTAAAGAGATGAACTACACTTTTAATATTTCGTGTCGCCTCCATCCATGGGTGTCTGCAGATTTTTTCATGGGGCGGGGATCAAAAGATTTTGGAAGTAAAGTCGGACTTCTGAGCTGTTTCTCACGGTTCCAAATTGTTTATTATTTGTTATACGCATTGAAGATTGATTTAAAACAAAAAAGCAAAAAAGCAAAAAAGCAAAAAAGCAAAAAAGCAAAAAAGCAAAAAAAATATTTTTCGATATTTTATCCAGTTTCCCCTTATTAACTTTGTCCAGAGCAGGGAGGGGCAACTGCCCCTCCTTACCACCCCCTGCGGACGCCCATCCTTCCATTTGCATCAATTACATCTTGGAGGCGTCTGTTCATGAAGACTACAAGGGTATTGCAAACAATGGGAATTGTATTAGGCTCTCCCAAACATTAGTAACGTGTTTTAGAAGCAGTGAAGGCTGGTGGTCAGGGGGAGTGGGGAGGCAAAAAAATTGCCTTTAATATATGCTATATAAATAGAATGGATTACAAAGTGTTAGATGCCCTACTTTCTGCATGTTACGATAGTATAGAATTAATACTATCAATAAAATCCTCTTTCATAGTTTTTAGTGTCAAAATATGAAAAATATATAAACATAAATAGGGCTAAACAATCAATTTCACTTATTTTAATAAAGACATTAACTTATCTCCATTTGTAAAGAAGGTCAATTCTCTGGTCTTTTATAACTCTTATATTTTTCCTTCGTATGATCACTTACTCCAGCGAAGTAACAATATCATTTAATTTGAAATACACCTTTCACTGTTTTATGAAACAACAACGTTTTAATATATTTTTAATCTTAAGTTTCACAGGTTAAATAATTAAACTTGTTACATAATAATAGAACGGGGAAGTAGGCTTAATCGGGAATGGAGTAGGCTTAAAGAAAATTGAGGAAGTCGAGAATGGGTTAAAAAAATAGGTCTAGGGCCGTGAAAAGGAAAGCCCCTTTCGCGTGCCCTAGGGGAAAATGAAAGTGACTTTACTAGCTGAAGTTCATATTGAAAGTAGGCCTTATTTACTCACGACCCGAGTCGATATATATATATATATATATATATATATCATGACAAGGGAGGGCAAACACGGTCTTCTGTGCGCGACTCTCTCACTGCTCGATTGCTTCGACTCGCTTCTTGTGCGCTCTCTTTTCCTCTCCATACTCGAGATTTTTGGTTTTCATTTCGCGTTGGGAAAGATATTAATTCTTATTTTCCATTTGATCCTACATTAAAAAAAAAATTGAATACATCATGCTAAGAGTTTTAAAAATTCCTAACTTATTCCAAACTGTTTTATATTATTTTTATGGTTAAATCAGTCTAATATTTTAATATGGTTGTTGGAAAGATAAAATTACTGCAATGTATGTTAATTAATTTTTATTATTTTTTAGTGCCTGTGTTTATAAATATGCAGTTCGATGAAAATTTAGCTGTTATATCGCCTGAGGAGTTCCTCACACCTCATCAGTGGAAAAGCTCACGTGATTTGACAGGCAATAGCGCATGCGCATTTTCGTTCTGATTTTATGTGCATAACCTTGTGCGCTGATTTTGTTAGAATATCGATCTAGTGCGAGGCTCCGTTACAATTTTCAACAAATGATTTGGTTATTTGTTTTCATGTTCTTCATTTATATCTAAATTTTACTATATTTTATATTAATAAACCCCCTCATTTTTGCAATCCAAACAACCTACTCCAAATGCAGACATCCACTCCCCATACTCCAAGATTAATTTTTCTGTTCCTTTCAATTGCTTGAATGTTGGTCCCATCATACCAACTACCGCGCATATGGTAGCAATAAGATCCATACCACTCGGTAGAGAAAGTTTTTACTAGAAATTCACCTTTTACGTCATCACCTCTTTGTCATTCGAATGATTAAGTGAACATTACATAATTTGTCTTGCAGTATACTATAAAAAGGAATTTCAGCAGGAGATTCAGTTGTCAGAATATTTGCATTTCTAACGTAAAGTTGCACGCATATGTAATGTTCCTCGCCCCACAGGCGACTCCGTAAATGTGGCAACGCCGCAGTGATAGTCAAGGTACCCCAAATGAGGGAAGGTGGGTTGGAGGGGGGACAACCGAGTCCAACAACGTATAACATTGACATACAGATAATTATAATGTAATGTCTGTATTCATAAAGATGAACAATTAATTTGATCGTGAGTAGGGTTGAACTCTATGTTTACTCGTCTTATACAGTAATAAGGTTCCATTATGATTACTGCAAGTCTATATGAACAGATACCACAAGACAACTTTTTATATACTTGTGAATTTGAACCAAAAATAGACATTACACAACCAACCTCCACACTGCCTCATTCCCCTTCCTCACTCAACAGTCTCACGTATATTAAATCTGAAAATAAAAACCACTCTAATAGACAGAGTTTATTTCCACAACAGTTTCGATGCCCACTGGCATCCTCCTCGGGTGGATGCCAGGAGGATGCCAGTGGGCATCGAAACTGTTGTGGAAATAAACTTTGTCTATTAGAGTGGGTTTTTATTTTCATATTTTGACCTTCATGTAGAAAAAAGTGAAGTTTTTTGCATTTAGTATATTAAATCATTATGTAACAATACTAATAAAGCTGTTTGTAGAGTCCGTGTGCAGCTTTAAACCTTTACCAACTAAGCATCTACACGATTATAATATATATATATATATATATATATATATATATATATATATATATATATATATATTGACATTGAGCGAGAAAAAGATTGAGACAGTGTGAGAGAGAGCGAGGTAGGGGGGCAGAGAGAGTTAGTAGGAAATGGCTTATCTATTGTTACACAAAGAACTTGTTAACAGTTTCGACCTGAATAACAGTAAGTGATTATCAAAATCGAATAAGAATAATCCGCAGTTATACTAGCATAAACATATTTATATATACATATAAATTCATACAATATTATACTAATGTTTGTGAAATGACGTTGATGTGCCAAACCGTGGTGTTGACATGGTTACTTGCTTGTCGCCCTCCAGGAGAGACTACATATGGGCGTGTCAGTGGAAACCGTAAGGGGACGGTTGCATGAAGCAGGATATCGCCACCGGTTTGTGGCTGATGCCTATTATATTAATAGTGTTTTCCATATTGTATTTGTATTATCACTGTGGAGAGATAATGATTTAATCACGATGGGCAGATAAACCCATTAATGTTTTCCAGATTTCCTGTTGCATTATCAATGTGGAGATATTATTAGATCTTAACAAGGATATATATATATATATACAAATATACAATAAACCACCAATTTTTCATTACAACAAATATGCAATGGTTGAGAAAGTTTTACTAAATAATTTATCATACAAAATGATAAAGTCATACAAAATGTTCACAATTTGCCATAGATTAACATAAATGGCACAGCTATACCCGGTTCATAGTTAGTATTTGGTCCATCCCCCATTATTTTCTATTACATCTTGTAATCTGTCTGGCATAGATGCAACATGGTTATGTATGATGTGTTGGTTCCTTAAGAACATCTCCCACTCAGCCATAGTTTGATCCAGCAGCTGGCGGCTGGTCCGCTCCTGCCCAGGCTCCCACGAGTTCACCACGTTCCCCCCACACGTTCTCAATGGAGTTGAGGTCACATCCCTTACTAGGCCAGTCCAGTAGTTCTAAATCTTGCTGCTCCTTCAACCACCTTCTAACAATCCTGGCGGTGTGGATGGGAGAGTTGTCCTGCAAATGGATTTTAAATATTAAAAGTAGAATTATATCTCATCCATACGCTTCAGAAGTAACCTAAAGTGTTGTCAGAGTACTGAAAGAGTTAAAGAACAGTTTTATGACCGTTATTTGTCGCATGTAAATGTGGAAACAGGTGTAACGTTGAAAAATGAGGCCGTTGAAAAATGAGGTGCACCTCATTATTCAACGTTGTTGTTGTTTAGCCGATCTGCCCACCCTGATCGAGCAAGCCGGTGGCACGCAGGGAACCGATCATCCTCTCCGGAGTGGACCAGAGGTTCAGCGCACTAGTGATGTTTTGTTATGTTCTATGTTGTGTTAGAGTGGTAAAGTCTGTCATAATGTGTTCAATTGTTTGTGGTGCTTCCTGGCACAGGTGGCAGGTGTCGTCTGTGGAGTTGTCTAGTCTGTGTTTATATGTCTGTAAGTTGGGGTGATGTCCACATCGTAATCGTGCTAAGTTAACTCGATCCGATCTGCTGAGGCTGATCTCTCACCTGTTAATGGATGGCGGCTTCGGACCTAGGACCGCATTCCGACCGAGTCGTGTTAGTGCTTTGTGGGTTAGGTGTGTGTGTATGTGTTTTCTTTACTGTGTGATGTCTGTGGGGCGAGGTATGGAATGGAGTATTTGGTTATAATGTCTCTCTGGTCTTACCTTAATGGTGCGAGGTGTCGGTGCATGATTGTACATGTAGTAGCAAGGGTGGTGTGGGTTAGTTGTCGCTGCTGCCATGAATGGTGTTCCCCTCATGTCTAAATGTTCCCTAACTTTCAGTATTTTTGTTTCTGTTTGCAGGTGTTCTATTGGTGTTGTTTGAGTACATCCTGTAATGATACGAAGTGCGTTGTTTTGTATTGTCTGTAAGGTGTTTATGTGTGTGTTTGAGATAATGGGTGCCCAGCATGGGTTAGCATAATCCATAACTGAGCGAATGTATTGTTTGTATATGAGTGATGTTGTTTCCTGCTCGTGTCCAAAGTTTGTGCCTGTTAGTACCCTAAGCTTGTTAAGTCTTGACATACATTTGTTTTTAATGTCCTGAATGTGGTTTGCAAAAGATAATGATGTGTTTTATGTGACCCCAAGTATTTTGGTCCTGTGAGTGTGTGGAATGTTGGTGTTGTTTAGTGTAAGCTGTGGAGTTATCTGGTGTTCTTTTGTGTTGCTTGTAAACAAAGTGATGGTTGATTTTGTGGGCGCTACTTTGAGTCTATTGTGTGTGAGTCAGTCTTGTATACTGTTTATGTATGTTTGTAGGTTATTTGTAGCGGTGTCGATGTTGTTGTGGGTGGATGATAGAGTGATGTCATCTGCATATGATGATAAGATAAGTTTGTTATCTCTGGGTGTTGGAATGTCATGCATGTGTAAGTTGAAGAGTGTTGGTGAGAGAACAGAGCCTTGAGGGACCCCGTTCGGAAGAAAAAGCTTGTTTTTGGATGACTTGCCATTAAATGTGACATGTGAGTATCTTCCTGAAAGATAGTTGCTCAGCCACCTTTTGGTGTTATTGTGCATGTTTGTGTTGAGTATTTTGTTTATGAGAGGGAAGCGTGGGATAGCATCAAATACTTTAATAATGTCTATTGTTGCTAATAGTGTACGTTGAGCTGGTCGTCTGGAGTTGATGCCATCCAAGATGTGCTGTGTGAGGTTAGTGAGTAATGTCGTGGTTGAGTGGTGAGGTCTGAATCCATGTTGAGTAGGCGATAGTGGTATGTGTGGGTTGGTGATTTGTAAGATTAGTCTTTCTGTTACTTTGGAAGGTGTGCATAATAAAGTAATGAGTCTATAGGAAGCTGGTTCTGTTGGATTTTTGTTTGGTTTGAGTAGTGTAATAATTTTACCTTGTTTCCATATGTCAGGAATAATACAATGTTGGTATGAATATGTGCTGATATTTGTGAGAGCTAGTATTCCCTGTGGGCCTAAGTGTTTACGGTGATTGTTAGATATGTTGTCTGGTCCAGTAGCCTTCGAATTCTTAATGTTTTTGATGATCTTGGTGGTCTGTTCTGTATTGAATGGTGTAATGGTCGTGTCGAGTCTGTAGGTTTTCTTGTGTCTGGCTGTTTGTCTGTCTGCATGTTTCTGGTTGTTGTCTCTGTTTTAATGACTTATCTTTGCGTAGTGATTAACTAGAATGTTAGCTTGTTGTGTATATGTTGGGATATTTTTTTGGCTGCGACAGATAGCCGCGTGTGAGGTGTGAATGCCGTTGTTAGAGTGGGTAATGCTGTTTATAGTCTTGTATAGCCTGGATGTATCTGTGGAGTGGTTTAGTGTTGTTATGAATTCCCTGAATGTTTCTGTTTGTTTTTCTTTGAGTTTGTTGTTTATTTCTGTGTTGAGCTGTTGTATCTGCTGTTTCGTGGCTTCTGTGTGTGTGTTTTTGTGTTATATTTGAGGTTGTTACGTTGCCTTATGAGGGGGGCTATTTTTACAGTGTAATTTGGGTTGTATTTCCTAATGTTGCCCTTCGGTATGTATTTGTTTGCATTAATTATTGATGATGTGATTAAATGTCTTGAGTGTTGTATTGATGTTTATGATGGGTGTGCTGTGTAATGTGGTGAATTGTTCCTCAGTCTGTATTTTGAACTGTTCCCAATCAGCTTTCTTGTAATTTCTGTAAGTGTGCCTAAGGCTGTTGGGGCAGAGTGTAGAACGTGTTGTAATGATGATGGGCAGGTGGTCTGATGACAGTTGTTTTTCTGTTCTCCAGTGTGTATGTGTTGCTAGTGAGGGGGAACAGAACGTTATGTCTGGGGAGGAGTTTGAGTATCCTGCTTGATGTGGTATGTTTGTATGTTCTTCTGTATTGTTAAGAATGAAGAGGCTGTTTAGTTGTGTGGCTATGTTGGCGCCTCTGGTGTTGCTTTAGTTGTGCAGGTACCAACTAGTGTCTTTAGCGTTGAAGTCTCCTCCTAAGATGACATTAGTGAGAGAGGTCAGATTGTGTAACTGTGGATTGTAATTGGCTGGCACCTGAGGTGAACTATCTGGTGGGATGTAAATGTTGATTAGTGTGGTGTTGTGTTTTGCGCGTGTTTTAATGTTAACTGCCTGTATTTCTATCGTGTTATCTGCTTGGATTGTTTGTAATGTTTTGGGTGGTATCAGTGTAGCTAATGCTTTTACGTATGTAAGTGATGAGTCCACCCCGTGACCCCCAGTACGATCTTGACGGATCGCCGTGAAGTCACGGATGGTGGGTGTTTTGTGTGTGCATTTTAGTTTTGTTTCTTGTATAAGTGCTGTGTGAATGTTTTGTTTGTGTACGAATTCCCTAAGCTGCATGATTTTGTTTGTGAGGCCATCTACGTTGTACTGTAATATGTTAATATTATAGTTCTGTATGTGTCTCATGGTGCTATTGTGTCTATGTCTTTGTGTATGGTGACATGTGTAAGTTGTAGTGGGGCCTGGATTAGTCTTAATGTCACCGGAGAGTAAGAGTAGTCCGGGGAGCACACAATTGCTCCCCGTAAATAAAAAATAGCACGCTGAGAATAGGTCCGGCCCAGGGAGCCGATCGGCACTCTGACCGTGCCACGCAACAGGCCGTCGACTGCCAGTCTGGCCAACCTCATTTTTCAACGACCTCATTTTTCACCGTTATATCGGACATACAAATGCGTGTAATATATAAATCTTACTCTAGTAGTATAATACTCTATAACACACAAACAACATACCTGCTTAAAGACAATCTGCTCAGGATAGGGCAAGTCATACGCGCGTACAGAAGGCAGCATCACCTTCTCCATGATCTCTATATATATTGATCTGCCGTAAACCTCCCTTGGATCTCAGTCAGCTCTCCTAATCCTTGCAGGTTCATCCATCCCCACACATTCGCCGTCATGTGCCCACTCCGTGCCACTTCGTAAATACTTTGGCGGGCATATTTCGTGTTGTCCTGTCGCCAACACCGATAACGGCCGTGAGTTGTAGACGCAAACGTCTTCTCGTCAGAGAAGATAACTCTGCTCCAGTATACGAGCTGGACACGGACTTTACAAACAGCTTTACTAGTATTGTTACATAATAATTTAATATACTCGAGACTGGTGGGTGGGGAAGGGAATGAGAGAGTGTGGAGGTTGATTGTGTAATGTCTATTTTTGGTTTAAATTCACTAGTATATAAAAAGTTGTATTGTGGTAGTTGTTCATGCAGACTTGCAGTAATCATAATGGGACTTTATTACTGTATAAGACTAGTAAACTACATGGCGTTCAATGCTGTTCACGATCATATTAACTGTTTATCTTTATGAACACAGACATTACATTACAATTATCTGTATGTCAATGACTGCACATTCAATTGTCTTTAGATATATATGTCTATGTTATATGTTGTTGGACTCGGTTGTCCCCCTTTCACCCCACCTTTCCCCAGTTGGGGTACCTTGACTATCACTGCGGCGTTGCCACATGTACGGATTCGATTATGAGGCGAAGAACATTACATATGCGGCAACAGTATATTCCGCTTTATTTTGCATTCTATAACTATATACAATTGTACTATATCAATGTTACATTTTCAAGGTCACTTACAGATGGAGTGACAAACTTGATCGTCGTCATTTGGAATATAGTAAAACATTTGCATTTTGGAAAAGAAAACCTTTATTTTCCGTGTATATAAAATTTGGAGAAATACTATCTACTCTTTACCTTTATGTACAGTTGTACAGGTGTACAGGTAATATTTTAGTACACGTTATGGAAAGGTACACAAAATCATTTCAGGGTGAAACACATATTACAGGGGTAATGCGCATGCGTTGGTCACAATAATTAAATTTATATGATAATGAAAGTAGTAATAGCATCACACACACACATTAAGTTTGTCTTATTTCTAATACGACCACTTAAACAAGCAGAGATTTCGGAAGCTAAAGATGAGTAGTATGTGTGCAAATATGTGGAAGGGATAGGGGTGCCAATGCTAAGTTGTGTAGTGTCAGGCCAACGAGTAAAAACGAGGGGAAAGGGAGAAGAGGCCAAATTTAATCGTAGCTGTGTAAACAAGGGGTTTGATAAAGGGGAATGGTGTATGATAAGGAGGATGGTCATAAGGGTGAAGGGTTGAGGGTAGTGGGAGAATAGGGGACGATTCTGATTAGAGAAGATAAAAATAAATATAAATTAGAAATATAAATAAAGATGTAAACATCTGTGCGCATGCATCATTCTATGTACTTTAATGACCTCCATTTCTCTTAGGTGGGGGAGTGTGGGAACGATCTACTCCTTCCTGCTATACATATTATATAGGTTGATGCATAAATGTGTTTCATAAATCGCAGGGTGTATTCTTGAGACAAAAGTAGAGAAAAAAGACCATTAAACATAGGTCGAGAAACTCGTAGGTTTCGAGCTATAGCACGCGACAGAAAAATGAAACTCCAAAAGATTTTTTACATTTTATGCAAATACACAGTGTGATACATTTGCTTCATTAAAGCAAATGTTCGAAATTCGTTCCTACTTCATGAATGCATGCCTCAGGACGTCGCACCAGTGATTGTTTGACACTCAAAAATTCCTGGAGTATTACGGATCGTTTCGCAATTGTCTCGAACTCGTCTATCCTCCTCTATCCTATTTTGCGACGTGCTGAGTAGAGATGGAACCCGGTTTTAAAAAACGGGTTTTTAACCGGTGCTGAAAATTTTTAATCATCACTGAAACCGATGCTAAGAACCGGTTTTCACATTTTTGCGCAAGTCTCCGATCACTTTGGTCCATTTTCTATGAAACAAACGTTTCCAAACGTTTACAAAACATAGTAATTACGTTTTGCATCGTTTCGTATCGTTTTTTGTTTGTTTATAAGTGTAAATAATTGATGCTTCAGTCTTGAATGTTACGTGGATGATTGCACATTGATCAGTTAAGAGTCTAAGATTTAATACTCCATCATGTCAAAGAAATCAAATGCTTGGTATCATTTCACTCGTAAGAATAAAGAAGCAGAGTGTATGACATGTCACAAAGTTTTAAAGTGTTGTGGAGGTTCTACTTCAAGTTTATCATCCCACATGAAAAATATTCATGGCATAAAAATCGACCAGATTAATCAGCCATTGAAGAAACAAAGAACATTGGAAGAGTTTGTGCAAAAAAAGTCCATAGAAGAGGAAATTTCGAAACTTGCGTGTGTAGATGGACTGAGTTTCCAATCATTTGCTAAAAGTGAATTCATTCAAGAAAGCCTAAGAAAGATAAAATACGACAAGCCTCATCCAACTTCCCATAATGGTGTCAGAAAAATGGTGTTTAGTTTTTATGAGAAAAAGAAACATGAATTGGTCAACTACTTCAAGAATCAGGTGAGACAAGGAATCCGCTATTCATTAAGTATGGATGAGTATACATCTTTGCAAAACCAAAGATATATTAATATTAATGTTCATGATGAAAATCAACATTGGTCTCTTGGTCTCATGAAAATAAATGGTTCTCTCGATAGCACCAAAACTATTGCAATCGTTAGGAAAAGATTGAAAGACTTTGGCTTGGACCTAGATGAGCATATCGTGGGTTGCACCACCGACGGTGCCTCAGTAATGATCAAATTTGGAAGAGAAATAGTACCTGATCACCAGCAATGCATTGCACATGCTATACATCTCGCGGTTTCGGATATCTTTTATTCAAAAACTGCTGAAAATTCAGTTGAAGGGGAAAGTGACCCTACCCCTGAAGATGAAGCCATCGAAGAAGATGAACACTCTGCACATGAGTTAAGCGAAGATGAGTGTGAAATTTTATGCACTGATACAATTTTTTAGTCCGACGTAGATGACGTAATTGTTCTTCCAAAACTTCGAGAAGATTACTTAAAAGTAATAAATAAGGTGAGAAAAATCTGCCGCATATTTCGAAAGTCTCCTTTGAAAAATGAGACTGCAGGATTTTGTCAAAGATGAATTTAATGGAAAGGAAATGAAGCTTATCCTTGATTGTAGAACGAGGTGGAACAGTCTTTTGGCCATGATAGAAAGATTTTGAAACTCAAAAATTGCATTCAAAAGGCCCTCAGAGTGATACGCTCAACAGAGACGATTTCAGATGAAGAATGGAATGCTCTAAAGAGCCTCTTTGATACGCTTCGTCCACTGGAAATTGTTTTGAAGGGACTCTGTTCCAAAGATGCAAATTTGCTCAAAGCTGAATCTTCCATGAAGTTCATTTTGGATAAATTTGAAAGCAAAAAAATCCTTTAGCTTTTGAGCTACGTCAGTGTCTCTGATCGCTACTCATCGAGAAGACAAAAAGAAGCTGTCGCCTTGCTGAGTTTTCTCCAGTCCCGAGGTCTTGAAAAATGAATCATCAGCACCGTTCCTCTTTCCTTCAAGACAAGCACTTAAGAAGTATGCTGATCATAAATTTAAGAGGCTTTTTCCAGAAGCTTGCCAGATTTCAGAAACAGACGACCAAGTCCAATCAGTTGCTTCGAAACTCGAAGATTCACAATGCAGCTCAGGTCGTGAAGTAAATGATGACGATCAACTTATGAACGAGTACATGTGTGAGATGAACAAACTGAAAATGAAACCCAAGAAAGATTCTTCTGAGACCTTCGACGTAAATAATAAATTCAAATATTTTGAAGTTACTTTGAATAGAAGCGAAAATTTGGATCGAATGTACGAGGCGTTGCTTAAAATAAAATCCACCAGCGTAGATTCCGAGAGAGTGTTTTCAGCTGCTGGTTTATTCGTCACAAAGATTCGATCAAGAATGTCAGATCAGACACTTAATGCTCTTTGTTTTCTCAAGTGTTATTTAAAAAATCAAGTTCGATAATAAACTTTTTAATTCAAATGTTACACATACTTGATTGAATCAATTAAAACCTTATTTCTGTTTAATATTTTGATCATTTACCTCCCTAAAAAGCATACAGAATCCCATCGGTGAAAACCGGTAAAACCCGGCTTTAATTAAGAATATAGCGACGGTGAAAACCGGTTTTACACTTTTCGGTTATTTTCCATCCCTAGTGCTGAGGCATGCATTTAAGAAGTAGGAACGAATGTCGAACATTTGCTTTAATGAAGCAAATGTATACCATTGTGTTTTTGCATAAAATGTAAAAAATCTTCAGGCGTTTCATTTTTTGACCCGTGGTATAGCTCGAAACCTACGAGTTTCTCGACCTATGTTTAATGGTCTTTTTTCTCTACTTTTGTCTCGAGAATACACCCTGCGATTTATGAAACACATTTATGCATCACCCTGTATATATAAATTAATTAAAAATAAAAATTAAAAGAATTCGTCATACCTTAGTCATATACTGTATGTGTGACGTCACACTATGGACTTCAACGGGCATCATTTTACAGATAAAAATTGTCAGTG
The DNA here is from genome assembly GCA_023014485.1 of Bathynomus jamesi. Lineage (NCBI taxonomy): Eukaryota > Metazoa > Arthropoda > Malacostraca > Isopoda > Cirolanidae > Bathynomus > Bathynomus jamesi. The sequence continues at coordinate 15,854 of JAJOZX010005344.1, forward strand.
TGTGTTGAAACCTTCTGCATCACGTAGGTAATTCATTTGGTGTAGACAGCAGTTGTTACCGTTCTTCTTTTATATCGCTCTTCTTTTATATGCGCAGAAAAAAAAGAATCCGTTGTATGTCACCAAGCGCTTCTATGTGTGTGTGTGTATTAATACCGGACATGCGCGGCGCACATCCACCGACATAATTCAAAAATGAATAAGGAATACTCGTAAATAAAAATACATCTGCACACAGTATTTATTAACATGTCAAGACATTATTTCTATAAAGAATTATTTCTATAAAGGGTTGATTGTATAAGATATTCTACTGTATATGCTCTATATACAACGCCTTAATATCATTCTCGTTATATATTTTTATTTATGCAGGAAGAAGTGGCCAAGGGCGGATGCCAACAAAAATGCTCCCCTCCATAGAGTAAGGAGAGAGCCAAAATCAAAGTCCAGGGTTTTCGAGACACCTGGACACTCTACGTTTGAAAGATTGGTGTTCACAAACAAGGGAAAAGATGAATTGGGGAAGTTTGTTCCAGTGTTGAAAGGTTGAGTAGATGAAAGATTGAAAATACAATTAACCTTGCGTTAAAGAGTCGAACATGAGCATGTGTACAAAATGTCCTTAAATGAGGAGACATGCAGTTAGAGAGTTCAGAAGAGCAGCGTCCGTTATAATAGCGATGGTAAAGAGATTGAGGCGACATTGCTGCGAAGAGAGAGGGACTGAAGACAGTTAGTAAGAAGCGGGGAAATGATGAGACGAAAAGTCTTTGATTCCACCCAGTGAAGTAGAGCTGTCTGAGTTGAACCACCCGACACATCAGAGACAGCAGAAAGATCAGAGATCAGGTGCATCATAGCCGTCTCAAGCGAATCATGGAGTGACTGTTGACTTTGTGAAGAGGGTGGAGAAGTGAAGAGTGGAATCATCGGCATAGGAGTAGACAGAACAGGAAGTGAGACTTAATAGATCATTGATAAATAAAAGGAAAAGACTGGGTTACAGAAAAGAGCACTGACGAACACCAATATTAATAACTTTAGGAGAAGAACAGTGGCCATCTACAACTGCAGCTATAGATCGGCCAGATCCAACGAGGGCAATTTGGAAATTCAAAATTTGTGACAGACTCTATCATAAGCTTTTGATATATCCAGCGCAGTAGCAAAGGTTTCACCGAAGTCCCGAAAGAAGGATGATCAAGAGTCAGAGATATGCAAGAAGATTGCCAGTAGAGCGTCCTTTGCAGGACCCATACTGACAATCTGAAAGAAGAGTGTGAGAAGAAAGGTGTTTAAGAAACTTCCTATTAAGGATACATTCATAAACTTTAGTAAGGGAAGAAATCAAAGCAAGTGAACGATAATTGGAGGGTTGAGAAAAGTCACCCTTCTTTGGGACAGGTTGAATGAAAACGAACTTCCAGCAGGAAGGAAAAGTACCAGATGGAAGGCAAAGACGAAAGAGTTTGCCTAGGAAGGGTGTCAGCACAGCAGCATAGTTCTTCAGAACAACAGGAGGAATACCGTCAGGACGGTACGCCTTCCTAGAGTGAGCCCAGATAGGGCAGAAAGAACATCGCTGAAAGAGATTCTTATTTCAAATATAATTAATTCAGAAGGAGGAGGAGATGGAGGAACAACACCGGGTTTGAGTTGGAGACGAAAGTTTGAGCGAAGAGTTCAGCTTTATCGGAAGAAGAGACGGCAACTGAGCCATCAGAATGGAAAAGAAGAGGGAAAGAAGAAGTAAAGTTGTTGAAGTGGTTCTTGGCTAGATGCCAGAAAGCGCGAGAATTAGAATTAGAGAGGTTTTCACATTTTTGCAGGATGAAGGAATTTTTGGCGAGTCGAAGAACAGATTTTAAAAGTTTCTGGGTAGAAATATAAGATGAGTAAGAGTCAGGAGTTAGGTGGCGACGATGCCTTCTGAACGCCTCCTCTTTGTTGCAGATAGCATTAGAACAAGTAAAGTTAAACCAAGTTTTGTTTTGCATTAGTAGTAGGAATACAATATGGAATATACGTCTCCACGCCAGAAAGAATCGCATTCGTGATGGGCTCAACATACCCAGAGAGGCCTCGGTCACGGAAGCCGTAATCATTATATGGGAAGACAGAGAAATACTGCCTAAGTGCTTCTCAATCAGCGGCGCCAAAGTGCCAAAGTGCCAAAGGCGTCTCCTCTTGGGAAGACCCAAAGCCGAATTAGAGCGACAGAACAGGAAATAGATATAAGATTGTGATCAGAGGAGCCCAACGGAGAAAAAGTTTGACAGAGTAAGAAGAAGGACGAGTGGTGAGAAATAAATCCAGAATATTGGGCCTATCTCCAAGGTGGTCTGGGATGCGAGTAGGTTGATGTACAATCTACTTTCGGTCATTCAATATAAAAAAAAGTTGTAAGCTTGTTCACCAAGGATGTCACTGAAATGAGAGGAAAGCCAAAAGTGGTGGTGAACATCGAAATCTCCTTAAATGGAGATTTCAGCAAAAGGAGAGTGGGATAGAATGTATTCCACTTTGGGAGTGAGGTAGTCAAAGAATTTTGGATAGTCAGTAGAATTAGTAGAAAGGCAGACAATTCAGATATATTTAGTGTGAGATTCGCATGTAAGCCATAGCGAGGGGACATAGAATTTGGAGGATTCAAGTTCGTGAATAGGGAAGCAAGTTATGTCATTGCGTACATATACGAAATATCCACCTTTGGAATAAAACTGACTGTAGAGAAAGTAAGAAGGAAGGTACAGAAAAGGGGTTGTTGTCAGTCGTCCTAGACACCTGAGTTTCAGTGAGGAAAAGAAGGTGAGGTTTATAGGAATTACGGTGGTATTCAACAGATTGAAAATTTGAGGAAAGGCCATGAATGTTGCAGAAGTTTATGTAAAGTGAATCAGGCAGAAGCCCAGAACATCTCGATTGGGCGGTAGTAGATCCAACTCCGCTACCGGGGTCTGCGTTCCCGTTATCGGCAGCGGGAAAGCCAGGGACTCCGAGGCTGTTGAAGTTGCTGCCATTTTTTTTTTAAATTTTAAAAAGATTATGTAATGTGTCAAAGGCATGTATGTGTAGTGAAGAATAGGGAGAAAAGTGTGTGTTTGAGAGCATGCTAGACTGCTCACAAGTTAGATGAGACACGGAAAAGATCAGCTAAAGAGGACAGTGACAGGAGAAACGGGAGTTCCAACACTTCCTGTCTTTTGCCTAAAGTTCCCCATGGAGTACTTCCTTGGTGTCTACAATCTCGTCCTCCAAATATTTATTTGGGTATTGATGAGATGGCGAAAGTCTTTATGCTGGTTGAGAAGTGGTCGGATGAGAATTATGAAATACCAGCTACCGCGAGTGCCACAAGACTGACGGTTAGTGACCCCCCCCCCTTCATACTGTATTATTTGCATGTTAACTGTGAGGCGCGATACGGATGAACCCTGCGTCGATATAAGGTTGATGTAGAAATCTAATCTAAAAACCTTTAGTACAAACAATGATAATAACGGAGAAGTACCGACTTGTTACCGGCTCAACCTTGATAGACTGTTTGAAATAATCGCCTTCCCCAACCTGAAACCATTATTAAATGCTCGTGAAGATGATATGCGTTATTTTGACACCGCTTCCGAGCACGCCTACACTGTATTAATTGATGACTTTATGAAGTGTAGAGATGAACAAAGTGAGAATGGCTTGGAAATTAGAGAATACTTAGAAGACACTTCTCCCGAGAAGTACAAGTAGCTTTGGGACGCTGAACTAGAGCGTTACAAACTCTTCCTCACCTTCACCGTTCATCCGGCGGAGTTATTTCTCTATATACCCGCAAACTCTCGTCACGATTTAGGATTTCCTTATGCGTCGCTTTGAACTGTGATCAGTATTCATTTGAAAAACATTTGAAAAGAGAATTGGCGCTCGCTTCGAACACATTGTGCACACGTTAAGTTTTCATGAAATTCATGAAATAAACGATTGTGTGTTCGAACATGCTTTTGAATCTATATGTTCTGAATTAAGAACCATGAAAATGTTAAACCCAATTGTAAAGTAGTCACAAAAATAATCCCCAAATGATCTAAAGGCTCTGTATATCGAGTATAGAAAGCCTTATACATTAAACGGTTCGCTATTTCTTGAAAGAATTGCTTATATGATACAAAACAATGTGGCTGTAACTATTTCCACCATTATTTGTGAGTTTACTATACTAAAAAAAAAAATCTTTTACCATGTTAATAAATACTATGTGTATGTGTGATGTATTATTTTTATTATTTCTATAAAGAAGTGCGTATATTAAGTATTCCCACCATTATTTGTAAGTTTAGTATACTAATAGAAAATAAATTTCATGACATGTCAATAAATATTGTGTGCAGATGTGTTTCTATTTATTTCTTATTCATTTTTAAATTATGTCGGTGGACGTGCGCGCATGTCTGGTGTTAATGCACATACAGAAGCGTTTGGTGACATTCAACGGGTTCTATTTTTCTGCGCAATAGCACTGGAGTTATTGAAATCCTTTTCGTGGTAAACGAGCATGCTATATAAAAGAAGAGCGGTAACAACTAATCCTACGACAAATAAATTGCCTACATGATGCAGAAGGTTTCGACACACTTTGACAATTTTTATGTGTAAAACGATGCCCGTTGAAGTCCATAGTATGACGCCACACACAATGTATGACAGAGGTATGACGAATCCTTCACATTTTTATTTTTAATATATATATATATTTCTTTATTTCAGGAACGGAGTGGGGGGTAGGTTGTTCCAACACTCCCCCATCCAAGGAAAATGGAGGTCACTAAAGTACACAGAATGATGTATACGCACAGATATTTTTATCTTTATTTATATTTTTAATTTTATATTTATTCTTAGCTTCTTTAATCTTCTTTAATGTCATCATGCTTTATATTATGTATTTACTTATTTCTGACGTGGACACAATTTGTGTACTTTTGTATCAAGGTATATACAGTAAATTAGAGTATATACAGGGTGGTCCAAAAGTCCCTACCTATTTTGCTGAACTAATAGTATTTTAGGATAAAAATGTAGTAACATAATTAGATTATATTTATTTATCAAGCTTAGGTCTAAGATTCAACGTGAACACCATCAGTGTCTCTGCAAATCTCAAATCTGTCCATTGCATTGCGGAGCACATTCTCAAGCGTCTCTGGGGTTATTTTAGCGACCGCAGCGACAATGCGGGTTCGCAGATCCTGTAGGTCTGTAACTCTTGTTTTGTAAACCTCAGACTTTATAAAGCCCCACGCAAAGAAGTCTAAAGGTGTTAAATCTGGAGATCGTGCTGCCCAGGGCCTGTTTCCACCACGTCCAATCCAACGATTTGGTAAATGCTCATCAAAGTACGCCCGAATGATATTTGCATACTGACATGGAGCTCCATCTTGTTGAAAGAAAACAGTGTTGAGAATGCCTTCTGAACGAAGCTGGGGTTCAAGAAAGTGCTGAAGCATGTCAAGATAAATTGGCCCTGTTACCGTAGCTTCTGCGAAGAAAAAAGGTCCGTAAATCTTCGATGTTGTCATACCCAACCAAACATTAACTTTTAGGAGAATCTCTCTCCCATTCATAGAACTCGGTTGGTTTTTCACTCGCCCAGATATGGCAATTATGTCGATTATCCTTTCCGTATATGTGAAATGTCGTCTCATCACTGAAGAGAATGTGGTTTAATAAGTTTTCGGTATGAATTTTTTCAATCAATTGTGTGCGCATGGCGGCTCGTCTTGGATAATCCTATTCGTGTAACTCGTGTAGCACTTGAATATGGTAACTTTTCATTTTTAATGTTGATTTTAGAATCCTTAGAACAGTCGTTTTTGGTATGTTCAGTCTACTCTACGTGATGCTGTGCTAGTTGACATTCTAGGATTTGTTTCAAAGGCATCTCTTACCAATTCGACACTTTCTTGAGAGATACCTGGACGTCCAGATCTTGCCTCATCATTAACAGATCCTGTTCTTTTAAATTTATTGACCAGCTCGCGAATTGCTTTGTCTGTAGGTCCTGGTTCGTGAAATCTTTCGAATTTTTCTCAAATTTCTTTGTACTTCTTCCCCTGCATACATAGTGTTATTACCATCACACGTTCTTGTACATCCATCTTTACTTGCATGTTTGTAGTTTGCATGGTATGACAGTGAGTTAAGACTGTGTTTGCATGGTTTGTAAGCGTTCTTATTTTACTTCTTTTCATCTTTCACCCCTCTCCTATTTTCTCCGACTATTTTTCTGACTTGTCGGCAGTGGCCGGCGGATGATGATGGTGAGACCTTTTTCCTCTTTTTCTGAATGAATGTTAACCCACGAATGATAGGTGTTGCTCCTTCTTTAACCCCCTCTTCTCTTAACCCCCTACTCTTTCCTTTCTCTCGGGCTAGCCTTAGAGTGGATCTTAGGGTCTTTGTTAGCCTTAGCTTCTGTAGATCTGTAGATCATCATCTATGGCCTGTAGAAAATAAAATAGAAAATCATTATTTCAACAAAATAGATATGGGCTTTTGGACCACCTTATATGTATACAAGGTGAGTCACGACGAAATGTCATACCTTCGGGAGCTTATAGATGAGGTCATTCCCAGTCAAAAACTTTATATGAACATAGGTCCGATTCTTAACCGTTGTTTGGTGTGGTATTCTCTGCGGTCAGTTGATTGGTCCGTTTATCTTCGAATGTGGTCTTACAGGTGACATTTATCTACGATTTCTGCAAGACGAACTGCCGCTACTGTTAGAAGATGTACCTTTGGCACCACGATTGTGTATGTACTTCTAACAAGAAGGAGCTCCTCCCCATTTTAGTCGTGCAGTGAGAACGCTTCCCTGGTCAATGGATCGGTCGTGGTGGTGCACAAAATTGGCGACCCAGATCTCCGTACCTAACCCCTCTAGAGTTTTATCTGTGGGGGCGCATGAAAGAGCTGGTGCGACATTTCACACATGCGGAAAGGTTAATCGACATAATTGCCGTACTTGGGTGAGTGAAAAACCAACCGAGTTCTACGAATGGGAGAGAGATTCTCCTAAAAGTTAATGTCTGGTCGCATTTTGGATGCTGCAGCCCTCATAAAGGACAATCGTAATGAACTAATGCGAGCTACACGAGCGATTCACAGACGAGCCACGATGTGTATTGAAGCCGAGAGAAGTAATTTTGAACAGTTATTGTAAATTCATGAATAAAAACTTTAGCAGCTATTTGTTCGCTTATTCTTATTTTTAAACATTCAAACATCCATAGCTCCATAACCGTTAAGAATCGGACCTATGCTCATATGAAGTTTCTGACTGGGAATGACCTCAGCTATAAGCTCCCAAAGTTATAACATTTCGTCGTGAATCGCCCTGTATATAATATATATATATATATATATATATATATATATATATATATATATATATATATATATATATATATATATATATATATATATATATATATATATATATATAAATATGATGAATAAAACTACGAAGGAAAGGAAACACAGAATGGTGCTCAAGCGCTTTCGTCTAATGACATCCTCAGGAACACTGAGTGTTCCTGACGATGTCATTAGACGAAAGCGCTTGAGCACCATTCTGTGTTTCCTTTCCTTCGTGGTTTTATTCATAATAAATATTTTTCACGTGTTACTTTCGTGAAATAATTTTCATATATATATATATATATAGGGTGGGGCACGGGAATCAAGTGTTTTTTGAATAGCTAGTAATCGGCCATTAGGAATGGGAGGGGCGTGCGGTAGGTAGCATTCCATTCCTGGGTTCATAGCATTTAACTTTAACTAACACTCACCTTTATCTTTCAGGTGCCATCATGGAGCAGTGGACGTTAGAACACCGCATGTTCGCGTATGATCATTTTGTTAGGAGTGGCGAGTCAGTGACAGCAGTTCAGCGTGCGTTTCGCTGCAGATTCAACATTCATCGAAATGACTCTGTTCCCGCTCGTGACACAATCTTACGTTGGGTTAACAATCTTCGAACAGGAGGCTCAATAATGAAAACAAAACCGAAGGGGCCGCAACGCACTGTGCGTACTCCAGAGAACGTTGAAAGGGTCAGACAAGCGATGTTGCAAAGCCCAGGCCGCTCTGCTCGGAGACATTCACCTGCACTCGGAATCAGCAATCGTACTGTTAGACGGATTTTGCATGAAGAATTACATTTTCACCCATACAAGTTAGCGATGGTGCAGGAATTGAATGTAAACGATTTGGTGACATTGCATGGCCCCCTTGGTCCCCTGACTTGTCCACATGTGACTTCTTTCTATGGGGGTACCTCAAGTCACGTGTCTACGAGGACAAGCCCCGTACATTAGATGCATTGAAGGAAGCGATCCGTCAACAAATCATCCAAATCAACAGAGACCTGCTGGGAAGATTGGAGGCCAATTTTCGTAAACGCCTTCAACAATGCGTCGACGGCCAAGGACATCATATGCCAGATATAATTTTCGGTACATGATTATTATGACATGAAATGCTATGTTCTTACGAATGTTGTTCTACCAATATATTTTCTTTACAAAAATAAATATCATTTTCCTGATTATTCCAAAAACACGGAGGTCAAGCTTGTCGCCCCTCCTCTCAAGTTGGCCTGGTGAAGTAGTAAGTTGGTTTCTTATACTCTCCACCTCACATAGCCAGGTACGTCCGGCTCATCGGGGATTGTTCTGAGCTAGGCGTTTAATCTTCTTTTGAAGATGTCCACTGCAACACCACTCGTGTTCCCTAGGTCTTTGGGCAGCTGATTAAATAGTTTTGGTCCTCTCACAACAAAACTATTTTCTTTCAGGGTTAAGGATGTTCCCTGTCTAGCCTTTAATTTGGAAACACGACACAGTCTTCCTTTTCTACTTTCCACTGTTGTTTGGGGAGTTACAGGGTTCAGAGTAAGATTAGGGACTAGTTTTTCCATTATTTTCCAAGTGTAAATAATGATGTATCTCTCTCTCCTCCTTTCCTTTCCAATGAATATAGGTTTAATTCTTGGAACCTTTCCCAGTAGTTTAGTTCTTTGCACCCATTGATCTTGGCTGTGAAGCTTCTCTGAATCCAGTCCAGCTGTCTAATGTCTTCTTCTTTATATGGGGATGTTAGGACTGAGCAGTATTCCAATTTGGGTATGATCAGTGTTTTCAGTAGAGGAATCATTACATTCCTATCCCTTCGTTTAAAGGTTCTCAATATCTGTCCCGTTATTCTCTTTGCTCTGTTTACTGCTATCTTATTTTGTGTTTCAAATTTCGCATCATCTGTCATTACAACCCCTAAATCTTTTGCTCTGGAATTTCTCTGAATTTCCTGTCCATTTGGGGTATAATATTCCATGGATTTTAGTTCTTCTCCTTTTCCGTACCGTAACAGCTGGAATTTCTCATTGTTAAACTTCATATTGTTGTCTTCCGTCCACTTGTAGATTCTGTTCATGTCGGTTTGTAGAGATCCTATATCTTCTGGGTTTCTTATTTTTCTACTGATCTTTGTGTCATCAGCAAAGGATGTTACTGTGCTGTCTGGTAATGTCCTCATCTATGTCAGTTAACATGAGTATGAAGAGTAGTGGAGCTAATACTGTTCCTTGTGTACTGAGCTGAGAACCTCTGATTCTGATGAAGATACTCCTTGTACTGTAACGACTTGCCGCCGCTCACTAAGGAAATTATATATCCATTTCCCTATTTTTCTCTTATTCCCATATACTTCAGTTTATGTATTATGATTCCATGGTCACACTTGTCGAACGCTTTAGCAGAGTTTGTGTATATTACATGATATATATATATATATATAAAATTAGGCGTTTATCTGTAGAAATAATTCATGAAAAATCCCTAAATTCAATTTATATTCCTTTTGTTTCCCTTTCAAATAAAAATAAATACAACAATTACTTGCATTCGAATTTGCGATTCAAATGGGCGAAACTCGAGAATGAAAAGTCTAGAATTCAAATCGCTTAAAAGGCGTCCGTTTCGCATTATTTGTTGAGACGTCTTGGGATTTCAAACTTTGCATTTCTGGGGATAAGCAAATTAAATTTTTAGTATACAAATCATTAGTTCAACACACAGAAAAATACGTCGTGTGTGTGTATATATATATATATATATATATATATATATATATATATATATATATATACAGTTGCTTGTACCCTGTGGTGAATGGACGTGCTGTCTTGCTCTCTCTATTTAACACCCAAATTTGAAGGGAATAATCTACTCGGCGGTTTATTCTGTTTCCATCCGAAAGTGTATAAAGTATCAGTGAATCCGTGCATATAAATTATAAAGTGAAATTCATTAAAATTAAGAAAGTGCAATACAGTTTACATAATTTATTACCAGTTTTAACGTATATATTCAAAACGAAATACGGTTGGCATTCGAGAAAGTTTGAAACAAGGCAGGAAAAATGTCATAAAACGCAAAGGTCAGAAAACCCTCGAAATACCCTCGACTATCGAAAGGAAAGAAAGAGAAATAAAAATAAATAAATAAAGAATTTGTGTGGGTATTTCTTTTTACGCTAATTAAGGAATAGCATGGCTATGGGTCCAAATTCTCACTTAATCTGTAATTTGTGCAGTCTGGTAAGAACGGAAAACTTGGCGATTAGATGTGATTTCTGTCAACGACTGAATGACTTTATCTGCATGAATTGGAATGATAGGGAAATAACTCTTGTCTCGAACGCGAAACACGTCGTGGGGATCAAATTTCTATGTGGCGCATGTACACAGACCGTAAATTCTTTCGCGGTCTTTAAAGAAATGGAGACAGCAGACTTGAAAGTTACAAAAAAGAATGAAAGAATGGGGACACATGGGACCGGAATGGTCCCAACGAAAAACCGGGTGGATGAGAGAGAAGACAAAATAACGAATAACAGCATAATAACGAACAACAGTTTAATAACGAATAACAATATAAACAATATAATACGGAAGGAAGGCATAGATGAAAGAAAAGAAATCAGTAAAAGTTGCGAAGTAGCCAAACGGTCCAAAGAGCGAAATGATAAAAAGATAACTAAAAATGTAGAAAATAAACAGCCAAAGAAAAATAATGATATTGCCAAAATTAAGAACTTTGAAAATAATAAGAAAAGAAGTAGAAGTGTAGAAAATATCGTATGTAAATACTACGCGAAAGGGAACTGCAGATATCGGGATGGGCAATGCATATATGCACATCCCACATTATGCAACACGCATTACACAAGTGGATACTGCAAATTTTATAAGAAATGCAAGTTCCACCATCTTACGGTCTGCAACACTTATGCAAGATATGGGTGTTGCAAATACGGAAAAAAATGCCGGTACCACCACCCTCAAAGGAACGCAACGAGTGAACAGGAAAAACGAACATCAAAGAAAAGTGCCAATTTTTTAGACGCAGTCAACATATTTCAGCTGCTAAATACTATCCAGTAATTACAAAACCAGCTGACAAATATAGGAATCCGAGAGCCGGACAGAAGGTACGAACAAAGGCACTTCATGTTATCGGGACAACAGGTACCGACACAGATAAAAAGAGGTAAATTCTCGGAGGACCACAAGGCAACGAAACCGGCACCCCCATTGGAAAACAAATCGGAACCACCTGTATGCGAAAACGAAAGAGAAAAAATAAAAATAATCCTAGCCAACATTCAGGACCTTAAATCAAACCATTCCACGAACCAAGTTTTATACATGAAAGGACTCATGCAAGAAACCGGAGCAGACTTTGCATTTCTCACGGAAACTCATCTAAAGGACTGCCAGGCGAACTGTGAAAATTGTGAGTCCTGTATTGACAAAAAAGAAATACAAATTGACAACTATAACATCCTCCGAGCCGACAGAACAGTGAGACGTAAAGGAGGATGTGCTATTTACACACGCGAAAGGCACATAGCAGAAATGGCTATAAGTACCTCAAACAGCTACGTAGAATGTGTAGCAGCAAAAATGTAAAAATTAAATATGGTACTAATTGTAATGTATAGACCCCCAAACACGCCAACCTCAAAATTTTCAGATTCCATTACAGAAGTAAGAACTTGGTAAAAAATTTACATTCTCCAACCCCAAATATTTTTCTCTGTGGTAATTTTAATTTCCCATTCATGAAATATAAAAGGATAGGAAAAAATATATGTATACACCAGGACAAGGGGGGCACACGAGAAGACCAGGAGCAGGTAAAAATGCTACTAGCTCTAGCTAATGAATTTATGTTAACGCAAGAAATAACAGAAAACACAAGAAAAAACAACTGCCTAGATTTGGTATTCACAAACAACAGTAATCTAATTGATAATGTAGAAATATCCCCAACTATGATATCGGACCACAACATCATTGAAATAACAACTAATATAAAGGCAACAGGAAAGGAAAGAACACGCACAACAGAAAGAAGCAAATTCAAAATTTTAATTTTCACTCCAAAGCTATAAATTGGAAAGATGTGACATCCAGCATGGAAATAATAGATTGGAAAACCATTTTCGAGGCCAAGACAACGGAGGAGATGCTAATGACTTTTGAGGAGAAGACGTTAGAAATTGTGGAAAAACATGTCCCAAAGATACAACAAAGAGGAAAGAGAAGCAGGTTCGAGAGAAAAAAGAGGGCATTGTTTCGAAAGAGAAAAAGAGTGACTGCAAAATTAAGTAATTGTAAAGATAACAACATCAGAAAAAATATTAAATGATAAACTGCAAAGTATCGATGTCATCATACAGGAACTAATCGAGAAGCATACAGAAAAAGAAGACGACGCTATAGAGCGATAAAGGCTAACTCAAAGTACTTCTATAATTTCGCAAAAGAAAGTCGAAACCCATGCGACTATCGGACCTTTAAAAATGAGAACAGTGCTTTATCTGATGATCTAACAGAAGTATCTGAAATATTAAGAGCTCAGTACGAATCATCTTTCAGTATCCCAAAAACTGACAAATTGATATGCGATAGAAACGCGTTCTTTGAAGAAGAGCCACGAAGGGAAAGTATAACGGATTTCGACTTTACGACGGATGATATTACACAGGAAAAGTAGGGAAATGGATATATAATTTCCTTAGTGAGCGGTGGCAAGTCGTTACAGTACAAGGAGTATCTTCATCAGAATCAGAGGTCCTCAGCTCGATACCACAAGGAACAGTATTAGCTCCACTACTCTTCATAATCATGTTAACTGACATAGATGAGGACGTTACCAGAGACAGCACAGTAACATCCTTTGCTGATGACACAAAGATCAGTAGAAAAATAAGAAACCCAGAAGATATAGGATCCCTACAAACCGACATAAACAGAATCTACAAGTGGATGGAAGACAACAATATGAAGTTTAACACCGAGAAATTCCAGCTGTTACGGTACAGAAAAATAGAAGACCTATTATACCCCAAATGGACAGGAAATTCAGAAAAATTCCAGAGCAAAAGATTTAGGGGTTGTAATGACAGATGATGCGAAATTTGAAACACAAAATAAGATAGCAGTAAACAGAGCAAAGAGAATAACGGGACACATATTGAGAACCTTTAAACGAAGGGATAGGAATGTAATGATTCCTCTACTGAAAACCCTGATCATACCCAAATTGGAATACTGCTCAGTCCTAACATCCCCATATAAAAAAGAAGACATTAGACAGCTAGAAGGGATCCAGAGAAGCTTCACAGCCAAGATCAATGGATGCAAAGAACCAAATTACTGGGAAAGGTTACGCGAACTAGACCTATATTCACTGGAAAGGAGAAGTGAGAGATACACCATTATTTACACTTGGAAAATAATGGAGAAACTAGTCCTTAATCTTACTCTGAACCCTATAACTCCCCAAACAACGGTGGAAGGTAGAAACGATAGACTGTGTCGTATTCCCAAAAAGAAATAGGTTTGTAGTGAGAGGATCAAAACTGTTTAATCAGTTGCCCAAATACCTAAGAAACACGAAGGGAGTTGCAGTGGACATCTTCAAAAGAAGACTAGACGCCTGGCTTAGAACAATTGCCGATGAGCCGGACGTACCTGGCTATGTGAGGTGGAGAGCACAAGAAACCAACTCACTACTTCACCAGGCCAACTCGAGAGGAGAGACGACAAGCTTGACCTTCGCGAAATGAGGAATCATCGCGCGAAACCTTTGTAAGGTTGTAAGGTAAGGTAAGGTTATATATCGGGTGGTCCGAAAAAAATGACGCATTTTTTAAAAATTAATATCTCAGTAACCCCCTTCCTTATCATGACAATTTTTATATGCAAGATACTTTCAAACTTCTTTTTTTGAATGCAAGAAACGGAATTCTGATATCTTTTATAGTTTTCTCGCAATTAACAAAAGTAACAACATGGGTCAAAAAAACGAATATCATGAGAAAGGAAAAATTTAATCAGAAATTTAACTAATTAATTTACAGTAAATGATCGATTGGACCACCACTCTGTTGACACACTAATCTAAGTCTTTTCTTCCACACAAAAATAATACTTCTTACTTCATTAATGCCAATTTCTTGCCAAATTCAAGTATTTTACTTTTTAATTCTGATTCGGTGAATTTTTCTCGTCGACCTCGGTAAACCTTCTCTTTTAGTAACTCCCAAATTGAGTAGTCCATAGGATTACAATCTGGGCTTTGTGGTGGCCACTCATTTTTCGTTATTAATTTTGGTGTATTGCTAATCAGAAACGACTGTGTGGCGTAGCTTGTATGCGACGGTGCTCCATCTTGTTGAAATATGAAATCATTTTCTTGATACAGGCGACGACAATCCGGCAACAATTTTGTTCTTAAAAGTTCAATGTAATTTGCAGAATTCACCTTTGTCTTTTCAGTTTCAATAAAATGAACATCTGTCTTGCCATTCCAAGAGACCCCTGCAGATATCATAACCTTTTTGGAGAATCTTGACGTTTCATGATACAATCTGTTTATTGAAATGTCACACTTTTTACCACGCCCGTAGATAACATCATTTTGACGGTTTCGCGGAATTTCTAGAGTGAAATCTTTTTCATCCGTGAAGACTATCTTTTTAATATCAACGACAGAGAAATTATCAAGTAACTTTCTGCACCTTGTTTTTCTTTTATCCTTAACAGTATCACTTTTTCTAGAAGATACTATTCTTTTGAAGGCTTTTAGTTTTTGTGCTTTAATTATTCGGTGTACAGAAGTCTTTCCAATATTCAAATGTTTAGCAATTGTTCTTTTTGACAAATGACTTCCTGGTTTATCTTCTTGAGAGCAGATTTTATCGTTGATGTAATCCACATTTTCTGGAACCGAAGCTGTTTTAGGTCTACCGCTTCCTGGTTTTCTGGCAGTACTTCCCGATTCGCGAATCTTCTTTAAGAGTCTTTCCACTGCACGCCTTTTCCACTTTTTGCCGGGAAACTCTTGCAATAACCTTCCAGTCTTCCATCCTTTTCCACAGTAACAATTTTTAATGAGAATACGATCTTCCTCTGACAACATCATTAAGGGTACTGACGAACAGAGCTGGGCATTTGCGGCATATTTTGCGGTACTGCGGTACTTGCGGTACCACCGCACTACCACCCCGGGCCCCCATAACGCAGTACCGCAAAGGATCGCTGAAAGTACCGCAGTACCGCTACCGCATTCAAATTTCCGCGTACCGGTTTGGTACCGGTTTGGTAGTGCAGCAGTACCGCAGTACCGCAATATGCCGCAAGTGCCCAGCTCTGCTGACGAATTGTTAAAAAATAAAAATATCCACAATTTGACTTGTTCATTCCTGTAGAGTTTTGTAACAAAGCTGGGCACTTGTGTTTTTTTTTCGGTACTGCGGTACTGCGGTACTACCGCACTACCAAACCGGTACCGCATAACGCAGTACCGCAAAGGATCGCTGAAAGTACAGCCTGTAGTTTCAGCGATCCTTTGCTGTACTGCGTTATGCGGTACCGGTTTGGTAGTGCGATAGTACCGCAGTACCGCAGTACCGCAAAAAAAACCGCAAGTGCCCAGCTTTGTTTTGTAATAACTTGCAAAAATATCGCATGATATCGTATAAAAAACGGATATTATATTGCGATTTTTGTTTTTTTGACCCATGTTGTTACTTTTGTTAATTGCGAGAAAACTATAAAAGATATCAGAATTCCGTTTCTTGCATTCAAAAAAAGAAGTTTGAAAGTATCTTGCACATAAAAATTGTCATGATAAGGAAGGGGGTTACTGAGATATTAATTTTTAAAAAATGCGTCATTTTTTTCGGACCACCCGATATATATATAGTCCTTTTGCCGGTGTGATACACGTATTTCGATCGAAGTCGAAATAAAAGCGGTATTACAGTAGAAATCTTGCATTTAATCAGTTTTAAGCAGTACCAATATTTTAGTGAATATATAGTACACAGTGTTATTTCTCTTTAATTAGTAAAATCGCGGCGAATGTAAAAAAATAAAATAAAAACGAAGCGAATTAATCTATACACCATTTTTACGAGTGTTTCCTTTTGAAGGAAATTAGCCGCCCATTGCTTGGCTGAAAAAAATCCCTAGAACTCTCCCCCAATTATCCACCGCGGCCACACTCTCGAGCACCAATCATTGAGAATTATTCAGCGTGCCACATCCCCCATCCCCCAGAGTAACGGAGAATACTTTCCCTCACTCAGTTTGGGTCAAGCCTCACCCATTACCTCCCATAATACTCTTCTGAGTCAATTTTGTGCACCAACTGCTACCTTCTATTAGTAACACGGTAATGATAAATAAGTTCCTGCAACTCTGTGGTTTCTGTAACATTGTAACAGACTAAGCAAAGGCAATTAGATGCGATCTCTGCCAGTTTCTTTTCGATTTCAAATGCCTGGAATGGGAAGATGACGAAATCTCTCTCATGACGAACGCAAATGAACTTAATGGGATAAAGTTTTTCTGCGAAAACTGCATGACCGAAATAAACTCTTTTACGGTATGTAAAACAGAAAGAGACTATGAGGAGAAAGTAAAAGAGGAAAGAGTAAATAAAGAACAGAGGAAACCAGAAGAAACGAAGAAAAGCGAAGTAGAAATAAATTAAATACTTAAATACCGTCACACAACGAGGTCGAAAACATAGAGGCAACAGATAGTATAAAGGCAACGAAGGACATTAGCACAAATAACACAAATAGGAAATAGATTCTACCACCCGGACATTTGCAGGACTTACATACGATATGGCACCTGAAAATAAGGGAAAAAATGCTATCAACATCTCCCGACGAACCCAAAGGACAAAGGACAAAGTTCAAAGGACAATAAAAATAATAGGAATAAACGTATGTACACAAATCACAAACAAATTTTTTTCAACATCGCAGACACAATACGGCTGCTAAATGTCATACAACGCATGTAGTCGACACAGCTGGGAACCTCCGAGTAGAAACGTTTCCTAGCAAGAAGTTACCAGAACAGGTAGGCGGAGACGGATCTCTCGCGGAGGACCAGAGGGCAACTAACACGCGATACCAAAGGAAACGACTTGAAATGCACAAGGGGCAACGCAAAACAAAGAAGTAAATATCGTCCTGGCTAATATTCAAGGAATAAAAACAAACCACTCACTCAACAAAGTTTCGTACCTGAAAGGATTTATGGACGAAACAAGGGTGAACATCGCATGTCTCACAAACACATTTTAAAGATTGCCAAGGAAATTGTGAAAACTGCGAATATTGTATTGATATCGAGGGTTTCAACTTACTAAGAGCTGAGAACAGCGAGACGGCACTATATATGTACATGAAGGTCATATAACAGAGACGGTAATAAATAAATCAAACAGTTTTGTGGAACTCCTAGCAGTGAAAATAGAAAAAGTAAACGTGATACTGATAGTCATCTATTGACCTCCAAACACTCCAACCGAAAATTTCTCGGATGCCATTGATGACATCAGAAACCTAATAAAGGCCATAAACCGTTCATCCCCAATATAATGCTGTGCAGAGACTTTAATTTCTCATTTCTAATATACAAAAAGGTGGATAGAAATATATATATACACTAGGACAAGGGAGCACAAGAGAAGACCAGGAGCAAGCAAAAATGTTGATGGCTCTCACAAACAAATTTATGTTGACACAGGAGATAACAAAAAAACAGAAAAATAACTGCCTAGATCTGGTATTCATGAATAACACGAACTTGATTGCTGATATAAAAATAACCCCAACTATTATATCAGACCTCAACATAATCGAGATATCAACAAATATGGCAATAACATTAAAAGACAATACACATACGGAAAGAAGCAGCAAATTTGGGGCTTTTAACTTAAACTCCAAGACTATAAATTGCGAAGAAATCAGATCACACATGGCCCAAATAGAGTAGAGATCAGAACAGTTTTAGAGAATAAAACAACTGAGGAAATGCTAACAACCTTGGAAGAAAAGAGGCTGAGAATGTTAGAAAAATGTGCTCCGAAAGCACAAAGAGGAACTGGTTAGAGAGGCACAAGAGAAGAATATTCCGCAAAAGAAAGAGAGTAGCGGCGAAGTTAGCCAATTGCGGAGACAACAATGCCAGGAAAGTAATACAAGAAAAACTGGAGAGTATCGATAGGGAATACAAACCTGATTAAGGGCCATACAGGGAGGGAAAGTGAAAAAGCGGTAGAAGTAATAGAGGAAAATCCAAAATACTTCTATAGTTATGCGAAAAGGAAAACAAAAACGCGCTCCACTCTCGGGCCCTTAAGGAAAAGAAATAATGAACTAACGGCCGATCTAAAAGAAATATCTAAAACATTGAGAACCCAGTATGAATCAGTCTTCAGTACCCAAAAAAATGACAAAGCGATACCTGACATAGATGCATTGTTTGAAGAGAAATTGCAAGAAGAGTAAATAACAGATTTTGATTTTACCCCAGAAGATGTAGCGCGAGCTATACGACAAATAAAATCACATTCAGGTGCAGGTCCAGACAAATGAAACGCATTATTGATTAAAAACTGTAAAAATGAAATAGCTACACCCTTATACTGGATATGGAGATCTCTAGACACTGGGGAAATACCGAGCATCTTGAAAAGAGCAGACATTGTCCCTATATATAAAGGAGGGGATAGATCTTAAGCAAAGAACTATAGACCAGTGTCATTGACGTCCCACTTCACCAAAGTATTTGAAGGAATAGTTAGGGAGAAAATCTATGACTTCTTGGAGACACTGGAAAGATTCAACGAAAATTAGCTCGGATTCAGATCAGGAAGATCATGCCTATTACAACATAAACAGCACTATAGCAATATCCTAGATGCACTTGAAGGAAATGAAAACTACGATGTCATATACACGGATTTTGCTAAAGCTTTCGACAAATGTGATCGTGATATAATAACATAAATGAAACATATAGGAATAACAGGCAAAGTGGGAAAATGGATCTACAACTGCCTCGGAGAACGTCTACAGGTGGTCAAAATTCAAGGTATATCATCATCAGAATCGGAACTATGCAGCTCAGTACCACAAGGTACAGTACTGGCCCACCCTTATTTATTATCCTGCAAACAGACATATACAATAACAGTGAAGTAAAGAGCAACAGTATAGTAACATCATTTGCAGACGATACAAAGATCAACAGAAAAATCAGCGATGTAAAAGAGGTGGAGGCCTTGCAGAGAGATACGAACAAAATATACAAATGGTCAGAAGACAACAACATGACATTTAACACCGAGAAATTTCAGCTCTTGCGATATAGTAGAAATGAGGAACTTAGACTGCATATTATGTTCCAGATTGACAGGAACTTCAGAGAAACACGAAAGAGATCGACTTAGGGGTTATAATGACCGATGATGACAAATTCGAGGCACAAAATAAAATAGTGATAAACAAGTAAAAAGAGTGGCGGACAGTTACTAAGAACGTTCAAAAGAAGGAACAGTACAGTAATGATTTCCGTGCTGAAAACACTGATCATACCAAAACTTGAACACTGCTTAGTCTTGACGTCTCCATATAAAAAGGAAGAACTAATAAACTAGAAGAAACTCAGAGACATTCCATAGCTAATATTGATGGCTGCAAAGAATCAATTACTGGAAAGACCACGTAAACTAAATCTGTACTCCCTGGAAAGAAGAAGAGAAAGGTACACCATAATCTACATATGGAAAATGATCGAAAAACTGGTACCAAAACCTCAAACTAAACCCAATTACCATCCAAACACCCTGGAAAATAGGAAAGGCAGAATGTATAGTGTTCCCACATTAAAGGTCCGACAAGGGACCGCTTCAACACTGAAGGAAATAGCTTGGTTGTCAGGGGGCCAAGACTTTCTAACCAGTTTCCAAAGGACCTCAGGAACGTTACAGGGTCGAAGTTGAAGCTTTGAAAAGAATACTGTGATGCCTGGCTCAGGACGGTACCAGACGAGCCAGGTGTACCTGGCTATGTGCGATAGAGAGCGCAAGAAGCAACTCGCTCCTCCACCAAGCCAGGCTAGAGGCGGGCTACTAGCTTGACCTTTGTGTAAAGAGAGACAACGCATGGAACTGCAACGAGTTTAACGAGATATACTTTTAGGAAATAGATTGTCCATAAATAGGGTGCAGATAGCAAATGCACCATACACTATGCATTATGCAAAAGCACTATATTCTGCCCATACATGCATACATATATAATGTGTGTGTGTGTGCTAGTAAACAGATATGAAGGAAAAATGTCGTCTTATTAGAGCTTGAAAGAACCTAATAAAGGTGATCATTATATACATTTTATTCATTGATGCATTCATAATTAAAGTCGAAGAATGAAGAATTAAACTTCTTTTCACATTTCGTTAACTTTTCCTGAAACAAAATGAACCCCAACATGACTGCAGCAAACGTCAGCAGAAAAATTCATAAAACGTTTGTATGGAGAAGAACGAATATAAAATTCATAAATAACACACCTTTACTTACATCCCATTAATTCTGGTTAATCGTCATAATAAAACCTTAGTAAAATAAAGGGACTAAAAACTAGTTAAGAAAGTAATAAAAAAGCTAATAAAAATAATCTAACGAGTCGTAATCCTTTTAAAAAAAAAGGTTCAGAATTCTTGAACGTGGAACTTAATTGTGTTTCCAAACTGAAATGAAAAAAAAAGTTTCAAAGCCATTTCCGTTTAGATCCCATCTCAGGCCGCATTGTCTTCCTTTATCCGCTTCTTCACCAGAATGGCTCTTTCCTGACTATCTATTAGATCACGCGGCAACGAGGGAGTTAGGCACTTGCAACCCTGGGAATGAGAGCTGTGTTTGATAACCACGCGATTACGGATAAAATAGGTTTTAATGCAGGTTTACGTTACATTCTTTCTCATTCTGTGCTGTCATTCCAGTTCTATTTACAAGTAACTACTACTACTATTATTACTGTCATTATTATTATCATTATCAGTTATGGTCTTCATAAATTATTATGAATAATATAGTATAATATGCAGCGCCTGTTATTGTTCTGTTTCAGTAAATGAATTCATTATAAGATTAGGATGAGGTTAATTATAAATTCTTGGCCTTTTATTTAGATCATAAATTATGCCTCACGGATGGCAATTGAATTGTTGATTTCGTTCAGGCGGAAAAGGACCTCTAAGGAGGAAGGGCATTAAAACCTAATTAAAATCCTTTAAGTATGCGTATGTTAATTAGGAGAGAGGAAGGATCAAACGTTCCTCGGCTTCACCTTTACTGCATTCTTCTCTTCTTTCCTTCATTTCTTCTTAGTTTACATCCAGTCTTTTCCCTTTTTGTTTTATATCGGTCTTCTTTTGCTTCTTGGCCATTTTGATGGGGATTCCTGGGAGTCAAAACCTCCGAATAGTTACACAGTTCAGGTCAAGAGAAACTACTCAGGGCTACAAAGCTATTTAATTTAGCTATATAGGGTATAATTTTATAGTTTTACAGTGTGAATTAGAATTTCTTAAACGATTCTGCTTTCCTGGGCGTGCTATCGTATCGTAGGGCCAGCACCTGCAGCTAAGTGTGTAACACTATTTCTCTATGAGCAAAGTGAAGACACTGAGGTCGGGGTTCAACTCCCAATGGTGTTAGGTTATAATTATAGAGGCGTCAGAGCAATGGTTCGCATTAGTAGGCCTGAGCGCTAGGCCAGTTTCTGACCCTCCTCACCCATTATTATTATTGTATCGTAAGGGGCTTCATGTAAGTCAATGATTATTCATCTTCTCCTGTGAAATCTTTGACAACCTCACTTCCAAAGTGGAATACATTCTTTCCCGCGCTCCCTTGGCTGAAATCTCCATTTAGGAGATTTCAATGTTCACCACCACCTTTGGCTTTCCTCCCATTTCACTGACATCCCTGGTGAACTAGCTTACAACTTTTCTATCCTAAATGACCTAGAGCAGATTGTACAGCACCCTACTCGTATCCCGATCGCCTTGGAGATAGGCCCAACATTCTGGATTTATTTCTTAACTCTCATTCTTCTTCTTACTTTGTCAAACGTTTCTCTCCGTTGGGCTCCTCCGATCACAATCTTATATCTGTTTCCTGTCCTATCGCTCCAATTCGGCCTTTGGATCCCCCCCAAGAGGAGGCGCCTTGGTACTTCGGCGCCGCTGATTGGGAGATCCTTCGGCAGTACTTCTGTGATTTCCATTGGAATGATTACTGCTTCCGTGGCAGGGGCTCTTCTGAGTGTGCTGAGCGCATCACAGAGGGAAATCTCTCGGGCATGGAGACGTACATTCCATATTCTATTCATACTACTAATGCAAAAAAACCTTGATTTAACTTTACTTGTTCTAATGCTATCAGCAACAGAGAGGAAGCTTTCAGAAGGTATCGTCTCCATCCAACTCCTGACTCTCACTCAGCTTATATTTCTCCCCGGAATCGTGCGAAATCTGTTCTTCGACTCGCCAAGATTCCTTCATCCGACAAAATTGTGAAAATCTATCCAATTCTACTTCTCGCTCTTTCTGGCATCCAGCTAAGAATCTCTTCAACAACTTTACCGCCTCTTCCTTCCCTCTGCTTTTCCATTCCGACAGCACAGTTGCCGTCTCTTCTCCTGACAAAGCTCAACTCTTCGCTCAAACTTTCGCTTACAATTCAACCCTGGACGATTCCGGTGCTGTTCCTCCATCTCCTTCCCCCTCTAACTTTATTATATCTGAAATTATAATCTCTTCTGAAGATGTTTTTTCTGCCCTATCTGGGCTCAACTGTAGGAAGGCGTATGGTCCTGATGGTGTTCCTCCTGTTGTTCTTAAGAACCGTGCTTCTGTGCTGACACCCTGCCTAGGCAAACTTTTTCGTCTTTGTCTCTCATTTGGTGCTTTTCCTTCCTGCTGGAAGTTCGCTTTCATTCAGCCTGTCCCAAAGAAAGGTGACCACTCTCAACCCTCCAAGTATCGTCCAATTGCTTTGATTTCTTGCCTTTCCAAAGTTTTTAAATCTATCCTTAATAGGAAGATTCTTAAACACCTTTCTTCTCACAATCTTCTTTCAGATCGTCAGTATGGATTCCGCAAGGGACGCTCTTCTGACGATCTTCTTGCATATCTCTCTGACTCTTGGTCATCCTCCTTTGGGGATTTCGATGAAACATTTGCTATTGCGCTAGACATATCGAAAGCTTTTGATAGAGTCTGGCACAAATCTTTAATTTCGAAACTTCCCTCCTTCGGTTTCTATCCTTCTATCTGTGCCTTCATCTCTAATTTCCTCTCTGGCCGATCTATAGTTGCAGTTGTAGATGGCCACTGTTCTTCTCCTAAAGCTATTAACAGTGGTGTTACTGAAGGTTCTGTCCTGTCACCCACTCTTTTCCTTTTATTATTAATGATCTTTTAATTCGCACTTCCTGTCATATTCACTCCTATGCCGATGATTCCACTCTTCACTTCCCCACCCGCTTCCCAAAGCGTCCCTCACAGCAGTCGCTTCATGATTCGCGTAGAACGGCTATGGGACACCTGACCTCGATCTTTCTGCTCTATCTGATTGGGGCAGAGAAAACCTTGTGGCTTTCAATGCCTCAAAAACTCAGTTCCTCCATCTGTCTACTCGTCACAATCTTCCACATGACTATCCCCTTACCTTGACCAACACACAACTCTATCCTTCCTCTCTTCTTAACATTCTTGGCGTTTCCTCTTCTCGTGATCTTTCCTGCAAAGATCACATATACTCTCTTTCTAAAACAGTTTCTAAGAGGTTAGGTGTGCTGTACCGCGCCCGCAGTTTCCTCAACCCCACCCAGTTGCTGTCTCTGTACAGGGGTCGTGTTCACCCCTGTATGAAGTATGCTTTTCACTTGTGGGGTGGTTCAACTCACACAGCCGTACTTGACCGGGTGGAATCAAAGGCTTTTCGTCTCATCAATTCCTCGCCTCTTACTGATAGTCTTCAATCTCTCTCTCTTCGCCGCAATGTGCCTCACTCTCTCTTTACTATCGCTATCATAACGGACATTGCTCTTCTGAACTCTACAACTGCATGCCTCCTCCTTTAAGGAGAGCACGCAGTACCAGACTTTCTACACTTTCTCATTCCTTTTCTGTCCAACTATCTACTGCAAGGGTTAATCGGTGTTTTCAATCTTTCATCTATTCAACCGGTCAACATTTCATCAGCCAGACTCCGTACTCATTTCGTCAGCCAGACTCCATACTGAGCGGACGCATTTCCTGAGCTCTCTGATATTGCTTCTACTTTTGGATATTGCCAATAACTTTACTTTTAGAAAGTTCTGAATTTTACATACTTGCGTTTATATTCACATTGTTATAGTTAAGTAATCGAATATTAGTGGTTTTTAGCGATTTAGAAGTTTTCATAGCGTGCCGGCTTAATTTAACTTAAACTTGTGACGGTTATAAACTAATTTAACTTGCGCTGTGTCGTCGCAGAAAGCGTCGTGTGTTAGGTGTGTGGTAAATCGGTGGTATACAGATTTTAAGGATTATAACGGCGGTCCTATGGCGATTACCGAGAGATCGGTTTGTTTCTTTTGCAATTTAAGGGAGGAAATAGTTGACATAAAACGTAGTGTACGTGAAGTAACGGAAAGACTTGCAACGCTTGATGAGGGCAGGGGTAGGGCTACAGTTAACGAAAGCCGAATCAATACTAACGTTGAAGACGTTAGTAATTTGAAGGGTGAGGTGCGTAACCTAGTTTCTAGTTTAGGTAGCTTATCGGGAAAGTTGGATAGAGTTGAGGAAGGGGTTAAGGTTGGTCCGAGATTAGTAGATGGGGAAGGATTTAGAGAAGTTAAGGGTGGAGCTAGGCCACGTACGTTAGGTGATAGGAATCCCGCACCCCGCTATCGAGGTTTCGAACCCTTTCGCCCATTTGGAAGGTACGTGAACGAAGGGGAAACTATTTTAATTGGGGACTCTTTCGTGCGCCATATGGACACAGAGTTCGTTGAACGGCATCTAACCAAACGGAGGAGGGTCTGTCTCCCAGGGGCTAGGGTTGACAGAGTTAGAGACGAAGTGGATGGGATTGATGTTGCCTCCTGCCACTCGATGTTGGTGACGATAGTAGGGGGCAACGACTCCTATAGAGCCGATACGAGAGTGCCTGACCTTTTGGAGAGATATAGGGGGTTAATTAGGTCCCTGAAGGTAAGGTCAGATAGGTCTTTAGTTCTAGGTATTACCCCTAGGCACGGTTTGGGTTTTAAGATTACGTCAAAAACGATTTTTTTTAATACTAAATTAGAGATTTGTGCTGAGGAAAATGTACCCTTCGTAAAGCTGTGGTCAGAATTCAGTGATTCTAGCCTTTTTATAAAAGATGGGGTGCAGTTTAATGAAATAGGTAATGCTAGGCTAGGTATGTTAATTGACGAAAACGTTCGAAAGCTGTATAGGTCGAAGCCTTCTTTAAACGTTGTGGGTCCGGGAAACGCCGGCCCGACGTGAAAAATAGTTTAAAACGTCGACCCGTGGTAAAAATAACTTAAACGTCTTTAATTGTAACGCGCGTAGTATTAGAAACAAATTAAACGAATTTAAGGCGATAATTTATTCCGGTAACTACGATATAGTTGCTATCACTAATATGTGGTTAAATACCGACTCGGGACTTCTTGGGGGAACTTGATATAGCGGGTTTTAAACTCTTTACTAATGATAGGTTACATAGCAGAGCTGGGCACTTGCGGCATATTTTGCGGTACTGCGGTACTACCAAACTACCAAACCGGGACCGCATAACGCAGTACCGCAAAGGATCGCTGAAAGTACCGCAGTACCGCTACCGCATTCAAATTTCCGCGTACCGGTTTGGTACCGGTTTGGTAGTTTGGTAGTACCGCAGTACCGCAGTACCGCAAAATATGCCGCAAGTGCCCAGCTCTGTTACATAGGATTGGTGGCGGCGTTTTGCTGTACATTCGTAATTCCCTTTGGGCTATCGAGGTTAAGATCGATTTTCAGGCAGCAATTAATGCGATATGCGTTGAAGTTAGGGCGCATACTCTTAGTTTTAATTTTGTTTTTGTTTATAGACCTCCCGTTCAATCCCTCGATACCGATACTAGATTTTACACACTTCTTGGTAACTTTATTAATAATCGGGATAGTATAGTTGTCGGGGACTTTAACTGCCCTAACGTTAATTACGAGACTGTTACTGGTAACGATGAGGGTTTGAGATTGATTGAGTTCATGAAAGATAATTTTTTACGAGAGATGGTTACCGAACCAATGCGCGGTGACAATATTTTAGACGTGGTGATGACGAACGGCGAAAGTATAGTCGAAGGTTTAAAAGTAGGCGAGACTTTAGGATGTAGTGATCATCAAATTCTTAGGTTTAAGTTATTGATAGAAAACACTAAGGATAGTAGCGTAATAGAAGTCCCTGATTTTCGTAGGGCCACTTTTGATAGTTTTGCGGATAGGATGAGAGTAGTGGACTGGGATAACTTATTTATGGGTAATGACGCAAATTTGCATTGGGAGGCGTTTAAAGATAGTTTCTCCAATTTCGAAAGGGAGTTTATTCCTCGTAGGCTCAAGCGCGCTAGAAATCATGGTAGGACCAAGTGGTGGTCCCAAATAGACTTAAAAAGCGCAATGGCACGGTAGCTAACGTTAATAGATATTTCGAGCTTCGACGTCAGGTTAAAAGATCAGATAGGAATGCTAAGCGTAATTTAGAGATACTTATAGCTGCCTATAGTAAACATAACCAAAAAAGTTTTTCGATTACGTGAATAATCGTAAACCGATAAAAGATAATATAGGCCCTTTCGTGGACGCTAATGGCGCTTTGGCTTCCGACGCTCAGGCGATGGCGGGTATTTTTAATAACGTTTTTGCGACAGTTTTTACCGTAGAAGACATCAATAATATCCCCGACGTGGACGATATCGTTCCATTTAGCAGCGAGACTTTTTTGGATGAAATAACTGTTTACGAGGGTGAGATTGCGCATTATATCGATAGGCTAAAAGTAGGCAAGGCTCCAGGCCCTGACGCGTTTTATCCTAGACATCTGAAAGATTTGAAAGACGTTATCGTAGGCCCCTTAACGAAGATTTTTAATCAATCACTCGGAACGGGAATTATTCCTGAAGACTTCAAATTAGCTAACGTCACACCCATTTTTAAAAAAGACGACCGCACAGTAGCTAGCAATTATAGGCCCATTAACTTAACGTCAATTGTCGGTAAACTTTTGGAATCTGTAGTTAGGGATCGTACCATCGATCACTTAGAAAGTAGAGATTTGATTAATAGTAGGCAGCATGGGTTTCGACTCCATAGAACTTGTTTAACTAATTTTTTAGAATTTTCTAACGAAATAATGCGCGAATACAGATCTACAGATCTACAGAAGCTAAGGCTAACAAAGATTTTAAAAAAGCGTTCGATACAGTTCCGCATAGAAGATTAGTTGCGAAGGTTAAAGAGCACGGTATACGCGGTCAGGTAGCTAACTGGTTAGAGGAATGGCTTCGTGCTAGGAGACAGAGGGTTGTTGTTAATGGTAGTGAATCGGGGTGGTTGGATGTAGGTAGCGGTGTCCCTCAGGGTTCAGTGTTAGGCCCAGTGCTATTCGTAATTTACATTAACGACATAGACGTAGGATTGACTAGTAACGTGTCAAAATTCGCGGACGATACTAAAATAGGCGGTAAGGTTGTTAACGAGGACGATAGAAATAGGCTCCAAGACGATGTAAATAGGATTATGGAGTGGACGGATAAGTGGCAGATGCAATTTAACGTAGACAAATGTAAAGTTTTGCATATAGGTTCTCGTATCAATTATAAGCACACCGGACAAAAAATTAGTCACCCCTAATAGCACCGATAGTAGGAAGTTCAAGGTCACACAGAGGGCGCTGATGTAGCATTGGTAAGTGACAAGTAGCGGTGACGTAGCACACAGGATCAGATCTGTTTCGTGAGGTGGTGAAGAACAAAGTGTGTGTTGGATATAGTCTGCAAAATGGGTCGTGAGGCAGACGTTACTCAGTGGCAAAAAGGAGCCATCGTGTTTGGCAGAGCCCACGGACACAAAATGTCTGAAGTAGCCCAATTTGTTGGTGTGTCAACGCGTACTGTCCAGCGAGTTTACAAAGAGTGGTGTAGTTCGCAATCAACTGACAATCGACGGCGTAACTGTGGCCGGAAAACAATTCTCGACAATAGGGGCCGCCGCCATGTTTCTCGTCTAGTAACTGCAAATCGTTTTCAAACCAGAGAACAATTGCTCCAAGAAACCAATGAGGTTCTCCAGCGACCAATTTCCGAACGGACATTGCGACGAGAACTGCATGCGATGGACATCTGGAGCAGGGTACCACGGAAGAGGCCGCTGTTAACAGCAAGTCACAAATTGGCACGTTATAAATGGGCTCAGAGGCACAAAAACTGGACTGCGGCAGATTGGAAACGTGTAATTTGGTCCGATGAGTCCCGTTTTTGTTTGTTCTCCAATGATGGGAGGCGACGAGTACATCGCAGGTCCAATGAAGCCTTTAATCCTGAATGCGTCGAAGGTGTTGTTCAGGCTGGAAACAGAAAGTGAAGCGCAGGAATAGACACCCACGGACTCTGGCGGAACTTCGGGACCGGCTGATGAACGAGTGGCAGCAAATCGATGTTCAGTACATGCACAACCTCGTTGAGTCTCTGCCTCGCCGGATTCGTGCGGTTATCAAGGCCAGAGGCGCCGTCACATGTTATTAGGTACATTCTGAGAGCGGTGACTAATTTTTTGTCCGGTGTGCTTATGTACACGATGGATGATAGAGAGTTAGCGGTGCTACTGTAGTATGCGGTCTACCTACGATTCGGCGGTCTACCTTTTAATTATAGCTTCTTATCTTCTTATTATTAGGTTAATTGTACGCCCTTGACGATTGGTTAGGTTAAGGAGTCGTGATATTTTCGTTAAAACTAACGAAAATATCACGACTTAACCTAACCAATCATCAAGGGCGTACTGTAGTATGCGGTCTACCGTTAAGTATGCGGTAGTAGTATGTTTAACTTCTTTAATAATTCCTTAATTGTGTAAATTAAATTATAATTCCTTTCAATTCATTTTCAATTCCTTTTAAATATTTTGAACGGTAGACCGCATACTACAGTAGAAACTTAACGGTAGACCGCATACTACAGTAGAAACTTAACGGTGGACCGCATACTACAGTAGAAACTTAACGGTAGACCGCATACTACAGTAGAAACTTAACGGTAGACCGCATACTACAGTAGAAACTTAACGGTAGACCGCATACTACAGTAGAAACTTAACGGTAGACCGCATACTACAGTAGAAACTTAACGGTAGACCGCATACTACAGTAGAAACTTAACGGTAGACCGCATACTACAGTAGAAACTTAACGGTAGACCGCATACTACAGTAGAAACTTAACGGTAGACCGCATACTACAGTAGCACCGAGTTAGCGAGCGTTGACGAGGAAGTAGATTTAGGCGTACGCGTATCTAAGGATTTAAAAGTTAGGAACCAGAGCCTGGAGTCTTGCGCAAAAGCTAATAGGATATTAGGCTTCATAGCGCGTAATTTCGAATTTAAATCGAAGAATATTATATTGCCCCTTTACAACCCTAGTCAGGCCTCATTTAGAATATGCTGTTCAGTTTTGGTGCCCGTATTTGCGTGAGAATATTGATAGATTAGAAAGGGTTCAGCGTCGTTTACAAGACCCTAGTCAGGCTTCATTTAGAATATACTGTTCAGTTTTGGTGCCCGTATTTGCGTGAGAATATTGATAGATTAGAAAGGGTTCAGCGTCGTGCCACGAAACTAATTCCGTCATTGCGCAACAAGCATTATGAGATAGGATTAAAGAGTTAGACTTGCATTTACTCGAAACTAAGAGATTAAGGGGGGAGCTTATTGAAGTTTTCAAAATCGTTAATAAAATCGATAACGTAAATTTTGACAAACTGTTCACTTTCGATAATAGCAATACTCGTAATAACGGATTTAAGTTGCGTGGCAGACGTTTCATTACTAATATCGCTAAAAACTTCTTTACGTTTAAAGTAATTGATAAATGGCATAATCTTCCCGCGCCCATCGTGAACTCTACCAGCGTTAATGTGTTTAAGAACCATCTAGATAGGCATTTTAAAAATATTAACGTTGTTTAAATAAAAAAAACAATTAGCAACAGGAGCTCTGAGGGTGGTGGTCGAGGATGAGTCTGTTGACGATAATGCCAGCTTGTGACAAGCCAGCGTGTGATGCCAACAATAAAATTATTATTAAAAAAAATAATAAAATTAGACTAACACGAACGTAGATGTAGCTCGTAGTCGTAACTAACTCACTTTTTGTTTTACTTTACTTTACCTACTTTTTTTCTTTCTTATCCTCTCCTTACTTGCATATCTGTAACTCTCTTTACTTTCATGTCTGTAGTTTGCATGGTATGACAGTGAGTTAAGACTGTGTTTGCATGGTTTGTAAGCATTCTTATTTTGTTTCTTTTCATCTTTCACCCCTTTCCTATTCTCTTCGACTATTTTTCCGACTTGTCGGCAGTGGCCGGCGGATGATGATGGTGAGTCTTTCTTTCTCTTTTTATGAATGAATTTTAACCCAAGAATGATAGATTTTGCTACTTACTTAACCCCTTATTCTCCTCTTTTGACCCCCTCATCTTTCCTTTCTCTCGGGCTAACCTTAGAGTGCATCTTAGGGTCTTTGTTAGCTTTCGCTTCTGTAGATCTGTAGATCTTCCTCAATCCATCTTTCTTCCTGTCTATGACCTCCCATCTTTCAAACGCAGAGTGTCTATGCATCTCGAAAACCTCGGACCTTGATTTTGGCTCTCTTTTTCTTCTATGGGAGGGGCGGTTTTGCGGGCTTTTGCCCTTAGCCCCTCCTTCCTGCATAAAAAAAGAAACACACACACACACTGTCGGAATTTTTACCTCTCAATAATATTAATAATAAATAACCAACCCCCAGTAATATTGATAATAAATACTCAACCAACCCCCGCTTTGACCTTTTAACTCTGTTTAATCCAGGTCAGTTTGATTTTTTTTATTCTTTGAGTCTGAATTTGTTCACGACCGTATTGTTTGTTTTTGATGCTTTATAATTCACGTTAAATCACATTTAGTTTATGAAGTATTATTATTATTATTATTATAATATTTAAATACTTTTTGATCTTGCTAAAATTCATCATTTGTTCTTTAATTTTGAATATTAGGATCACCTGAAGATCAGGGCCCCCAGCCTTCTTTAGTTAGCTTTATAAGGCTAACTAACGAAAGTATTATGACCTAACCTAACCAATCGTCAAGGGCGTACAGTTGACCTAACGATTGGTTAGGTTAGGTCGTGATATTTTCGTTAGTTAGCCTCATAAGGCTAACTAAAGAAGGCTGGGGACCCTGATCTTCAGGTGATCCGAATATTGTTGCATTATCACTTCTATAAAATCTTATTCTTTCATCATTAACAATAATATTAATTAATCCTATTAATTATATTATTTACTATTTAACTTGCTATTTAGTTACTGTAAATAGGGTTTGATAATTAAAACCCACTCTAATAGACAGAGTTTATTAAGGTTATTAAATAGGGTTATTGTCAAATCTACAGTCGTAAATAAAATTTCAATCATTTACTTTCACTACACAAAAACTAACTTTATTTCAAGAATTACTTTCATTTTTGTTCAAATTAATTCTAAATATATTCAGTGTTCATTGATAATTAATTCATTTGCTAAGGTATCATTTAATATTAAAGTCTCAAGTTCTCAAAATTAGATTTTACATATTTCGAATGAATTTAATTTAAAATAGGTTAAAAGAGTTTTTAAGTTAAATATAATTTTTTATAAATGACTTCAAAATCTAATCTTTTATTTATTGATTAATTATTGGATGCTTCATAATTGTCTTGTCATTTATTTATACTTGCTTGTTTTGAATTATTTCTTTGCAGCTACTTTGGGGAATTATAAGTTGCCTTTGAACTGGATGACAATAAGCTTTTGAAGATTCCTTTAATAAATTTAATCCTTTCATTAAATGTAAAAATTGGTAAATATTCCGCAGAACACCTCGCCCGAAATCACATACCAGATAATTTCTGATGTAATGTTTTAATAATCTACTCCTTTTTTTTGTGCAATTGAGTAAGTTTTGAGATAAATATTTTTTTTTTGAAGAAATATAGGACCTATATCTCGAAAGGTGCTCAATTTCTCCTCCCCCACCCAAAAAAAAAAAATCTGGATAGCAGATTGTTAAAACGTTTCAAGGTACTTGTAGGTTATATCCCCCCCCCCTACCAATTTTGACAGAATATTTTTCGTATCTATGCATCATAGTAAATACTATTCCAGAAACAAAGTTATAATTAATAATAGATCAACTGTACGCCCTTGATAATTGGTTAGGTTTAAGTCGTGATATTTTCGTTAGTTTTAACGAAAATATTTGTAAAAATTGGTGGGGGAGGGAGATAACCTACAAGTACCCGTTTCAAAATAAAAAATATTTTTCGGTATGTACAGTAATTCCATTTTCTTTATTGTAACCAAAACTTATAAAATTAAATTTTTTTTTTACACACTTAATCTTACGGTCAGTATATTGCCATATTGCCTACTACAACAGAAAACATTTCGGTCTTTTCTATGATTGCTCTTTTCTACAGTTCGGACATAAACATCACCGTGATATTAAAAACTCTTATAATATCACGCCGTGATTGCAAAAAAAAATCCAGAGATTCTTAGTCTAAAGCAAAAAGACGAATTAAGTTTTGAAAGTCTACTTCACAACTGGTACAGTTCATGGTCATGAACACGAAAACAAAACAATTTGCCACCAATAATTTCAGCTGCCAAATTTGATTATAATATATTAAACATGAATTTTTTATCTTAATATTCATTACACAGCAATATGAAACATTTATTTTTTACAAGGATTCTGAATATATTGTTTTTATAAGGTTTAGGTGATGTGTGGCTGCGAATATTAACCTAAAAATTGGAACTTGTAATTGTAATAAAATTTAACTCTATAATAGTTAAATTAAAATTAGCAAATTCATAAACAATTATTTAATTTCAAATTAATTCCCGACACTGACCCGATAGTGGTCCTCCAGAGTTGAAAATAGATGAGTGCCTTTTTTTTTCCTAATCAGTTCGAGAAAGATTGCGATGATAATTATGTACAATAAACCAAACTCATAATATTTTAAATTTGATCGCCCCCTCCAGTCCATAAAGACGATGGGTTTTAGCATTCTTCTTCAATGAAGAAATGAAGACTATTTTAAATAAATAAAGCGCTCATAAATGCATGTGTAGACCAGGGGTCACCAACCTGGGCGGTAGCGCCCACTAGTGGGCTCACATTAAAGGTAATTAAACATTTATTTCATTATTTATTTTATCGATTATGTTGATTTATTCTTTTTGATCTAAGGTGGGCGATAAGCTTTTTTAATTTTAAAAAAATCGTAAAAGTGGGCGGTGAACAAAAAAAAGGTTGGTGACCCATGGTGTAGACTGTAGATTAAGTTAAACAAGGTAGAGTTTCATGCTACCTTTATTTTGCACTGTTCATTAATGCAAAATTGAGTAAATGACCCCGGCAGTGGCGGCTCGTGACTAAAAATTCTAGGGGTGCTGTCTTTAAGAATGGGTTGAAATAATTACTGAAATAAAAGGATGAGCATTGAGCAATGAATAAAAGTTTCAAAAGTTATTGAAAAAGTTATTCAATGAGCTCATCCTTATATTGTTCTTGATTATTTCAATTGTAAATAAAAAATTTAGGGGTGCTGCAGTTCCGCAGTGCCTACCGACGAGCCGCCACTATAATAAAATTAAAATGAGATACGCGTACGTATGCTTTCCTATAACTCTTATTTCATCACTTTTTCTGTCAATACTGGTTGGCAGAAAAGCCTTACCCACTGTTCCATTACTATTTTGTATGAGAGTTTTGATTACTAGACTTGTACGATAGAATTTTAAGTTATTTGTAGTTCAGTTCCTCTCTCTCTCTCTCTCTCTCTCTCTGTCCGCAGGGGGTATAAATGTTATGCACATTCCTTCTGGGTGTTGTAAACTTTATACTTGGGGTGTGACAGCCCTCCGGTCCCGAGTCGTGGGATTCTAGAGAAATTGGCTGCCAGTTCCTTTAGGTTCTCTCTCTTTCTGGAGGGCGGGTGAAGTCTGTTGTACAATCCTGTCCCGTAGGTTACTAGGACCCCATCCCATTCCTACTCTGTCCTTTTAGCTTAAGTTAAGGATGTTCTCCTCTGACTGCAAAAAAAAAAACCTTTTTCTTTTAGTATTAAGTCTTTTCTCTTCTTTACTATTAGGACCCTACTGCTACCTCATGCGTGGGAAGAGGGGCTTGGAACCTCTATAAATAACACCATTTAACGCTCGTAGGTTGTGAGAGACTGGATGGAGGGTACCCAGCGTAGGGGCGCGATGAATAGAGTGTAGCTAGTGCCCCGTTAAGCCCATTCCTAACGCGTAATGGCTTGACCAGCCCCCTGCGACCGTTCTTTGGTGACCAGTTGATGGTGCTTGGCTGTACTGCTCTTAGGTGAGAGAGCTTACTGCTCAGCTGGCTGCCAGGCCAGCGTAAACTCTCGGGCGTAGCCTCTGGGTCTGGTGGGATATCCCTTGAACACTGGATTCTAGGAGTCTGGCCGCTTGTGAGTGACTAGTAAGACTTAGTAAGGGCTGCATCTCGCTGTCGCTCCTGGCGGGAAATCCGTGACGCCTGCGTCGCGAGTGTTTGTCAGTTGGTAGCTGCGACACGTTTGGGGACTGTCCGGCCCTGGGGAGACCCTTGGTCGGTGCGGCAGCAGCGAGAGGTGTAGTCTTCTGGATGGGATGACGTCACTTGCAAATAGGCGGATGCGTCTACGCGCGGGAAAAATTCACCACCCCCACTCCTTTTTTATATACTGGTCAGAACGTTTTTGATAGTTTTCATTGCTAGAACGCTTTATCTTATTCAGTGTATTCAGAGTTCGAAAAAAAAAGTTACAATGAGTGGACCGCAGAAACTGAAGGCTGAATGTGCGAGGTGTGAAGTAAACAAGTGGGTGACGAACTTCAAAGAAGCCTGCTTCGAGAAGATCAACCACTCCAGCATGTGCCGCTTTTGCGAACTCATGCGGTTTTACGAGAAGCTGGAGGAGAGGGTCCGGCGGCTCGAGTCGTCCGGACCGGCTGTTGGAGGTGCGGCGGTCACTGACGCGGCTGCGCCCTCCACCCCGGAGCTCATTGATAGGGTAGCTGCCATGGAAAGACGGGTCAGCGATGGACTGGACAGAGCTCGGAACCGCAGAGAAAGGGTAGAGGTGCAACCGGGGGCCAGGGTACAAAATCAGTGTCAGGAATCGCCAGCGACCCATGTGGAATG
The DNA here is from genome assembly GCA_023014485.1 of Bathynomus jamesi. NCBI lineage: Eukaryota > Metazoa > Arthropoda > Malacostraca > Isopoda > Cirolanidae > Bathynomus > Bathynomus jamesi. The sequence goes on from JAJOZX010005344.1 coordinate 51,868, forward strand.
CACGGAACCTGGCGCAAGTGGAGGGCGTAAAGAAGGGGCTGATAGAGAAGGGTGGGAAGGGGCCCTACTGATGGTCCAAAGAAACCGAAGGATGTAGCTGCCGGTCGGGGTGGGTCGGGTGGTGTAAGTGCGTCTACGGGTGGCGACGGGTATCGAAAGGTCTCGGGCAAGAAGGCTGCGAAGCCGAAGCCTGAGACCCCAGTTGCCCCTGTCAGGACCTCCAACCGCTTTAGTCTCCTGTGCTCGAAGGAGGAAGACACCGTTTTGATTGGGGACTCGCAGATCAGGGGCCAGGATAAGTACTTTGCTTCTGCAAACCGGGACGGGAGGAAGGTAAGGTGCTTACCTGGGCGACGAACGGCGCACTTAAGGAAGGAGGTAGGGAAGGTGCGCGTGGCTAGTCGGAGGACTGCGATCGTTGTCCACGCTGGTGGCAACGACCTGTTCCTCAAAGGCGGTAGGGTAGGTCTTACAGAAGGGATCATCACCGAGATCATGTCTCTTGCGGATGATCTAAAACTGAAGACAGACAGGGGAATGTTAATGGGTATTTTACCGCGGATGAATGCCAGTGACCACGCGCTCAGTAAGGTCATTGGCATCAACGAGAGGGTGCGAGACTTGTGCGTCGCGCTGGGCATGAGGTTTATTGACCCCCTTCGACGCATTTTCGGGTAGGTGGGACCTTTACCAGAGGGATGGTGTCCACCTCAATAACAAAGGGTAAAGGTGTGCTAGGCGCGCTGATCGACCGTCACCTATACAGAATGGTGAGGTCGAGTCCGGGGAGAGATGACGGGCCCCCAGCGGGGAAAGATGATGTTGATCCGGTGGCGGACGTACCTTCAACTGAAGGGTGCGTCCAGGTACAGGTGGGTGACCCTCCTTCCACGTTGGAGGGGTCTCAGGCTCCTGCGGAAGTTGCTTAGCATCAGAATACCAGGATATCTTTGCTGTCACCGAGTCCTAGATTCATACTGATCGTAGGGACTACGTTGGGGAGTTCGAAATTCCCGGGTATAGAATGTTTCGCAAAGACCGCACCTGTGGGGAGGGGGTGGAGTACTAATATACGTCAGGGACACGTTGAGTCCGGTTGACTGCCAGTTCCGGTCGGAACGGGAGCTGCTTGCCGTCGATCTGAACGTGGGAGGGACGAACTATAGGTTAATCTTGGTGTACAGACCTCCGCATCTCCTCCTCGAGGAGGATACAGCCCTGTACACCGAACTCCGTAGCCTGCTAGGGGATAGGGTGTGTGTAGTTTTAGGAGACTTCAACTGTCGCGGCATAAAGTGGGAAGACAGGACTGTTGATGCTGAAGGGAGGAGGCTAGTTGACTTTGCTGATGAGAACTTCCTCACTCAGCGGGTCAATGAGCCTACACGAGGCGAAAGCGTTCTAGACTTAGTATTCACGACCGAAGACAACCTCGTCACTGGCCTCAACGTTGACGAATCGTTGGGTTGGGCGGGAGTGATCACGGTCTGATTAGGTTCCGTGTGTGCATCCCTCGGGTGAAGCGTAGTAACTCAAGAGGCAGTAAGCTCGATCTACGGCGGGCAGACTTTGTTAGTCTCCGGGATAGCGTAGGTGAGATGGGGTTAGAGGTCGGCGGCGATGTTGAGGGAGTGTGGAGTGCATTCCGGAATGAGTTTATGGTGCTGCAGTCTGCTGCCATACCCTCAAAACCGGTCACCCCTGCTTCAACGCAGCCTAAGTGGTTCAGTCGTGACATCGCTTCGGCTATCCGAAATAGGAAAGTAGCGTATAGGATGGCCAAGGCCAATCGTTCCCATGAGAACACTGAAGCGTATGTCCGCCTGTGTAGGGAAGTGAAGGCGAAGGTTAGGCAAGCGAAACGTAACGAGGAACTACGGGTGGCAAACCTCTGCGGGAGTGTTCACCAGGGAGGACACCCGCGTCATCCCCGAGCCAGGCGTCAGGCACGAAGGTGCAGGCCTGGATAGTGTTCGGTGTACCGCGACAGTCGTTGCCGATAGAATAGACAAACTGAGCGCGTTTAAGGCTCCTGGGCCAGACCAGTTTCTACCCAGAGTGTTGCGGGAGGTGCGCGACCAGGTGGCTCTCCACCTGGCTACAGTCTTCAACAAATCGTTGGAGACGGCCAGGTGCTGGTGACTGGAGGGAAGCCAACGTGACCCCTATCTTTAAGAAAGGGGATCACGAAAGTCCAGGGAACTATCGCCCCATTAGTCTCACTTCAGTTGTAGGTAAATTATTAGAGGGGATAATAGCGGATAGGATCGTTGACCATTTGGATTCCTACAAGCTGCTTGGGGACTCCCAACATGGGTTTAGACGCCATAGGTCGTGTCTCACCAACTTGCTCGAGTTTTTCCACGTTATGTTGGGTGAGTATGATAAGAGTAGGGCGATTGATATACTTTATCTCGACTTTCAGAAAGCCTTTGATAAGGTACCTCACCGCCGGCTAATGGCGAAAGTGCGCGCGCTGGGTATCGGTGGGGAAGTAGGTAGGTGGATTGAAAACTGGCTGAAGAATAGGCGGCAGAGGGTTGTAATTAAAGGGGTTAGTTCGGTTTGGGCCTCAGTCACTAGTGGGGTTCCTCAGGGTTCCGTTTTGGGGCCACTGTTGTTTATCATTTACATAAATGATATCGACGGTGGCATCGTCAGTCGGATCGCCAAATTCGCTGATGACACCAAGCTTGGGGCCAATGTTGGGACGCTCGAAGCGATCGAGCAACTGCGTGCGGACCTAGGTAGGATAGGAGAGTGGTCCGAAAAATGGCAAATGCCGTTTAACTTGTGTAAATGCAAAGTGATGCATATTGGCTACGCCAATCCCAAGTCGGACTACTCGATGTTGGGGAGTAATATCGAGGCGACTGGTTTCGAAAAGGACCTGGGTGTGCTAATTAGCAGCGACCTTAAGTTTACGAAACAGTGTGTAGAGGTGGAAAAGAAAGCCCAGAAGCTGTTAGGTTATATCAGGAGGCAATTTCAGTTTCGGAACAAGGAGATTGTGCTCTCTCTGTACAATTCCCTGGTTCGACCGCACCTGGAGTATGCTGTGCAGTTCTGGTCGCCCACCCTCAGGAAATATATTGAGAGGCTGGAGCGAGTGCAGGCGAGGGCCACAAAGTTAATCCATTCCGTTAGGCATATGGGCTACAATCGACGCTTACGCGCCCTGAACTTTTCGTTGGAAACTTGGAGGCTGCGCTGTCAACTGAACGAGGTTTTCAAGCTCTTACGCGGGTTCAACGATGTCGATTTTAGAAGCATGTATAGTTTAAATGATAACTCAACTCGCAACAATGGTTGGAAGTTGGATTTGAAACGGTTTAGCACTAGTGGGTGTGGGAATTACTTTACGTATAAGATCTGTGACACGTGGAACAGGATACCTTCAGAAGCTGTGAAGAGTTCCTCTGTGGATCACTTCAAGAAAAGGTTAGACCAAATCTTGCACACTATTTGAGGGTGTAGAAAATTTTCCGTGGCACCCGTTGCCATTGGTGCCTCCTCGATATGGGCCGCAAGGCCTTTTGAGGTACTTCTTTTCCTTGTAACTCCTTGTAACTCATTCTCTCTCTCTCTCATTACACTGCACAACACAATTTCTGCTCTTTACACAAATTCTGCTCATTTATATGTATTTTGATGCGCTGATTAAGAATGTTATTATTTTTTCTCTAACACCCACCATTTTTCCAGAAAACTATGTTAATGTTTCACAAATTATACCAAACGCGGTTCCAGGGAAGGTGGAATTCCAGTATGTTGGCTAAAGATTTCTGGTTTCTCATTATGGAAACTCCCGAGACTATGTACAAACGAAACACATCAGCAAAATATTTTAATTGTTGTTCTGGTCTTGTAATAATTATGTTGAGGTATTCAATATATTCTAATCTGTGTATAATACTTTTATTACACGTCCCTTCAAAACGGTGGCTGATATAGGTATTCTGACATCAAATTTGAACTCAGCGCATCCAATTTCATAAAAAGCACTTCGTTTCGATTAAAGGACAGAAAAAGTTTAATTTTGTCGTGCAGTGTTATTTGCGACTTGTGGAAAATGTTTTTTAACAAACTTAGTATTAATAACTCAATAACACTGTAGCAATACAGATAGACTTAATAAATCTGAAAAAGAAGTTACTTTTGTATGTAATAAATTTCATTTTAACAATACTAATGTACATTTTTTCCCCCCTCACAAGATACTCTTATAATTTCAATGACTTTCACCTGACTTCCTCTTGAAATATTCTTTAAGGTATGAATGGAATGAATTATTTCAGTTTTAACCAGTTCCTCCGAGCGACAAACGTAAGAGAAGTTTCTCATACTTTCTGAAGAAAGTGCGTGACATTTTTGCAGAAAGTTTAATAAGAATTTAAATGATGAAGCGAAAGTACATGTTTATATTTAGAGGACTACGTGTCTGCTCACTATAATAAATAAATAAAAATGAGAAGAAATGTTTAGGGTCACCAGCGTGGATAGTCAGCCCAAACGAACAATATATAAGATAGATAGAAATGACTCTGTGGTTTATTGTTTAATTAGAGAAAAAAAATTATTTGTTCAGTGATTAACAACTATGTATACGGCAATCGTGCTATATTACAATGACTGATTACACTGTACAACAAAGAAAAATATACACGCTAACAATTATCATTTTTATGCTTTTCAAAGGGTGTACATTATGAAACACATATCAGTTTTTGTGTATCAGTTTTTTGTATTTTGAGAGTGAATATGATATACTAGACCCTTTATATACACGGTTTCAGAATGCATAGTTTTGGCGGTACATCATTTTGGTTTTGCTCCTTCCATTTGAAATCACAGGGGGGGGGGGGAGGAGTTCTCAAATTTAACGGTTTCGACCTTAGACAGCTGTTCCGTTCTCCCCCCACCCCAACCCGACACACACTTTTTTTCTATGCAGGACAACCTTTGTTTCTGCAATGACATTTATGGCTTATTCAATACCTTTGAGGTGCAATATGATTCCCAAGACTGAAGACTTTTATTGATGCATCAACCTACAGTGTGAAGGCAGTGTTGCTGCACAATGGTAATTTTACCTTCTATACCAGTTGCACATTGTTATCTTGAAGGAGACTCATGATAACCTTGGTTTCATTCTCGACTGTATCAAGTATTCCGAGCACTGCTGGTCTATCTGTGCTGACTTAAAGGTTGTTGCACTCCTAACAGGACTGCGGACTGGGTTCACCAAATATATGTGCTTTTTATGTATGTGGGACAGTCGGGCCTGAGCACAGCATTACACCCGCAAAGTTTGGCCACCACGTGACTCAGTCATTCCAGGTACGTTCAATGTAGCTAATGCTCCAATGGTTCCGAAGGACAAGATTTTGTTGCCACTACTGCACATTAAACTTGGTCTCATCAAACAACTGGTCAAGGCAATGAACAAGGATCTTCCAGCATTCAAATACCTGTTAGGAAAGTTCCCCAAACTAAGTGAAGCCAAAATTAAGGAAGGTGTGTTTGTAGGTCCACAAATACGCCACCTCTTGCTTGACAATTATTTTGATAAGGCAATGAATGACGTGGAGTTAGCAGCTTGGCATTCTTTCAAGAACATCTGCAACGGTTTTCTTGGCAGCCACAGACGTCAATTACAAGGCACTAGTAGATCAACTACTGCAAAGTTACCAACGTCTGGGTTGAAAAATGTCACTCAAACTGCATTTCCTCCACTCACATTTATCTTTTTTTCCTGACAACCTATTTGATGTGAGTGACGAGCATGGAGAAAGATTCCATCAAGATGTTGCAACAATGGAAACACGCTACAAAGGTAAATGGAGTCCCGCAATGCTTGCTGATTTCTGCTGGATATTGCAACTTGACCAGCCATCCAAGACCTACAAACGATAGAGCCAGGCAAAACATTTTTAAGGTGAATTTTTGTGTTGTTTTTCTGATATTATGACATTCTTCGCACATGTTACTATATAATTGACTTTGATATACTAATAAATATTGTTTTCTCTTCTTTCAGATTAGTTGTATTTGGAGTTTTGTACGCAGATGAGGAAATAAAGCCTTGAATTTACTATATAAAATTGTAATATATTCAATCAAAGTTCAAGAAAATGTAATGTGCTAAGCCTTGCATATAAAGAAAATGCGTAAATTACGAAGTTTTCGATAGAAGTTTTAATATATATATATATATATATCGGGTCCGCAAAAAAAAAAAGGAGCATGACGAAAATGTTTGCTGTACATTTATTTTTACACATAATGACAAATAACTTATTTTAGGCAAATAAGCAACAAATAAACTAAGTTAGTACCAAATTTCATGTCAATACGTCAAAAATTAAAGAAAATATAAAAGTTTTACTACAACATGTCATATAATTTTACAATTTCCAAAGAAAACGAAATTATAAGACTATAAAAATTGTTCGATATATTTGCCAGAAATGTTTACTGTACATTTATTTTTACACATAATGACAAATAATTTATTTTAGGCAAATAAGCAACAAATAAACTAAGTTAGTACCAAATTTCATGTCAATACGTCAAAAATTAAAAAAAATATAAAAGTTTTTACAACATGTCATATAATTTTACAATTTCCAAAGAAAACGAAATTATAAGATATAAAAATTGTTCGATATGTTTGCCAGAAACCTCTACAACCCTTCGTAATCGGGGCCTAAATTGATCTATAGCTTTATCTACTTGATCTTGGGTAATTTCTTCCCATTTTTGTACGATAACTTCTTTCAAATGTTCGACATTTCGGATCTTTTGCTACACTCTGTCATTTTGGGAATTTGCGGTGGTTCTACCGTAAACTTCTTTTCGTCAGTAAAAAAGCCGAGGTCTACTTTTTCGGGAGTGATATTTCTTAACATGCGTTCAGAACAAACAACTCTTTTCTGTTCGTTAATTTCAGTTAATTTCTGCCCGTGTATCCGTTTATAAGGTTTTAGTTCAAGGTCGTTTTTAATAATGTTTCTGACGCTACTTTCGGATATGCTCAACTCATTAGCAATTCTGGACGGTGTCACGTGAGTCCCTGGTCTGCCTTCTTGACTACAAATTCTTAGTTCCACATCTCTGATGTTTTCTTCGGTTCGAACTGATCTTGGCCTCCCGCTTCCTTGTTTCCTTTCAGTACTTTCAGTTTCGTCGATTTTTCTTAACAGCTTGTCCAAACCTCCTTTCGACCATGGTTTATTCGGAAACTCTTGTAATAATTTTATTGCGCCATAAATTTTATCAAGTCTATAATGTTTTATTAATATTTTATCTTCTTTAGAAAAGGGCATATTATCATTTTTATTGATTAAAATTATTTAGGCATCTGAAAAAAATAATTTGTAATGAGAAAAACTAAATTTTTACGCGGAAATTCACTTTTTTTAGTCATTGCACGTTTGTGGCCATAAAATATTTATTTTATGACCGATTTGGATGAAATTTGTTTTATACAACTGTGGGCTCTTTTATCTTTAGCTAGATATATAACATTTAAGGGTCCGGCAAAAAATGCGGGCGTGAGAGCAATTTTCGTCATGCTCCTTTTTTTTTGCGGACCCTGTATATATATATAAATTAAAATGAAAAGGTTTATTGGCAGACTATAGTCAATATGACAAATATTAATACAATGACAGTTCACATACTAAGGATAGAAATATATACAGTTGATTAGAAATAATACAGTAATGTCAGAGTTAAGTGGAACTACAGACAGACGTTTTCGTACCAAGAATTCCATAGCTTAGAGCAGTGTTCTCCAAACTTTTTTGATCACGCACCCTTTAATCAGCCAAAATAAATAACACGCACCCCTAATGAACATGAAGATAGATATATATATATATATATATATATATATATATATATATAATCCTTTTATTATTTACTAGTAAATTGATAGTATACAACAGAAATACGAAAGGGTGAAGATATACTTACCAATATAATTTAATGAGAACAATGTGGCTGACTGTGCTTCATAATTTCTGAAAATCTTGGTTTGACACTTACTTTGTGATACAGCGATTCGAAGGTCCGGTTCCAAGTTCAGTTTATTTCGATTCTTGGTTTTAATACCTATCACAGCAGAAAAAGACACCTCACACAGATAAATAGATCCAAATGGAAGGAGCGCATCGTTCGCTGCGCTTACTAAATCTGGGTACTCATTTTTTAATCCAATCCACCACTTGTGCACAGTTTTCTGTTGAAATTCAGTTCGTAAACTTGTATCTTCCCTGATTGTCAATCAACTGTTATTTTACAAAATAATGCGGCGATCTCGAATTGTGATATTTAGTTTGCTAAATTTTAATCTCAAGTAAACGATATCGCGGATACTATCTCGCAAATTCCTAGGAATGACTGTGTTAGCGAGTATTTTCTTTCCCGGTCATCATCTTGAAATTCAAAAACTTTCTACAAAAAAACAATGATAAATCCGAATCATCAAATTTTCTTCGCGCACCCAACTTTGGAGACCACTGGCTTAGAGGATAAACAGCAGGACTCATGGATAACTTGGACAATCGGGTTGGTTGAATTTTTAATTCTTTGCATTAGACTGTTGAGCACGTCTTGTTAACTCGGGAAGCTCGAGACATTGCGGGTAGCAAACATTGCGAAGCTAAGCATCTCGGAGGTAATTTATGTAAGAGTCTAAAAAGACCTGTTGTACATCAAATTTGGGGTTCTGCCAGAACCTTTTTTATAATTCACCCAGAGTTGCTGTCCGTATATATTACTGCAGAAAGTACAAGTGTCTTTAGCTTCACTTGTACAGAACCGAAAGTTCCTTATAGTCATATTCGCTTTAGCACAAAGGCTTTAAGATTTTCTTATATCCAAGTCATCACTCAAGGAGCTGCTAATAGTTTGACTCAAATACTTAAACTCTTGTACTTCCTCAATTACTTCACCTTTCATTTTAAACCTAATATCAGCTGGCTGATTACAGCTTTTAGGATGAAATTGCATAACCTTAGTTTTTGTAACATTAAAAAGAATATCATGTTTCTGCAAATACACTTCGCAGACTTTTAGTAGCCGATCCAGACCTTTAATAGAGGGACTTATTAAGACCATATCATCGGCATAAACTAAGTTATTTATCCTTGTGTGTTATCTATACAACATTCCACTGTTGTCTCATTAAATGAAGCAATTAATCTGTCAATATACACATTAAACAGCACAGGGGAGAGAAAATATTGTGGTTCACTCTATCATATGCCTTACTTATATCTAGGAAACAGCTATGAAAAGTTGAATTACTGCCAATGTATTTAGATATTGTTTCTTTAAGTACATAGATACACAGATCAGTTGAGTGGGACCTTTTAAAACCAAACTGATTAGGAGATGTTCATAGGTAATCATTTAATCGGAGTAACAAGAGTTTTTCTAGTAGTTTCGAGAAGCAGGAAGCGACAACAATAGGCCTGTAATTATTCCTGGACAGAATGTCTCCATACTTATTTTTGACAAGAGGCAAGATATATACCCTCATGAACTCTGCAGGGATATGGCTATGAGCAAGCATGGCAGATAAGAGCAATGATATATGCAGACATACTACGTCATTGCCATATTTTAAGTGCTCATTCGATAGGTCATCTACCCCTGACGCAGAACCAGTCTTTAACTCTTTAATTAACCTCTTTACTTCAGGAACTGATATCAAAGTATTTTCCCTTGCCCCTCCCACAGGCGTTTCGCTGCAATCTGTCTTAAGATTACCCCTACTCATACTGTTAAGAATGTAGAGTAGTGGTTTTTCCACAGCTTTGCAATTTCATCCTCCCCCGACACCCCATCGATTGTCAGAGGGAGGACACTTTTGACACCCGTTTGATTCCTAACAAATTTCCAAAATTTATCATTATTATTTATGAGCTTCACAGGCTTTTGATGCTCGAATAGACTCTTCTTCCTGTTTATATTGTCTTATGGCCGCCTTATACTGACCCCCTACTTCTACACATATTCATGTATACTGGTCCTAATCTGGGTCTACCATGAAAACCACAAATCGTAGGCGTTTTTCGATTCCCTCTTCAGGGGGGAAATAAAATAATTCCATCCAGGAATAATCTTAGTATGATAGTTGTAAGATTTAATGAGGGGGCTTCCTGCTTCTCTTAACAGGGATACTATCTACTATAATACCTATCTACGAGTTTAGAGTGAGAATCATTTGAGATATCGTGTTGCGCATAAATTGGTAGGATTAATTAATTAGTTCTAATGGTTTATGATCAGAAAGAAGGAAATCATGCAGAATATGAACTCTAACAATTCGATACTTTAGATTATTACTAGTGAGACAATGATCAATCCACCTGGTGGTACCACTCCTATCACTAACGTATGTAAAATTACCACTGGTTACCCCTAATACAGTACATCTACATCACTTATATTTAATTTGGCCGACTCGCACATGTTGCCCAATTCTACAAAGAATTCCGAGTTCACATACGCGTTAAAGTCTCCCCATTATTATACAGTGAGAATATTTGGGGTTATCTGATAATGACTTAATTTTATACAGCAAATGAATGTATTCATCTACAGGGTGTCCCATAAGTCTGGAACTATAGGATAAAATAAGTAATTCATGTTTTACCGTTTATGCAAGTGCCCATGATGTCTTTGAGTAAGGAAGAACGCATCCAGGTAATTCTGCTCGTAGGAAATCGGAGTCAGAGGGAGGTCGCTGAGGAATTTAACAGATTGCATCCGGACCGCGCGCCGATAACACACAGCTGTGTCGGCAAACTTGTAGCAAAGTTCAGGGAAACGGGATCCATAGTAGATAAACCACGCAGTGAACCTCCGAAGACATCCACCGACGATGACACAGCCGCTACCATCCTCGCTCATTTCACAAACAGTCCCCAAAAGTCTCTTCCGCGTTTTTATTGCCGTGTTTATCATTTTTCCCTATGGTTCCAGACTTACGGGACACCCTGTAGATTACTGCCGTTTTTTGTATGGAATATAGCAGTTTACAATTAATATACAATCATTGTTCACTTGTAATTCAATGCCTAACAACCTTACATTATCGATTATTAAAAATTTTAAATGTTTTGACAAATTTTTCCTTATTAAGAAAGCAACACCACCAAAAGGCCTACCGTATATTAACTCATCTGACAAGTCTACTGCTGATGACGCATGGTACATAAAGTCATCATGGATGGTAGAGAGGAATTTTAGCTCTTGCTTAGGTAGCCCATGCTCTTGCAGGAGTATCAAATCTGCACTGTCACAGATTTTATGAACATCTACAATTGAATTCCTCACTGACCTTACGTTATATATTATATATATATATATATATATATATACATATATATATATACACTATATGATCAAAAGTATTCGGACACCGCATGGTTTTGGGGAAAATGGTTTTATTATGGCATTTAGTAACCAGTAGGTCCACCCTTTGCTTTTATTACAGCGTCAACACGTCGAGGCATACTTTCCACCAGTTTTCGGTAAGTCTGTGCAGGAATGGCTCGCCATTCCTCTTGCAGAGCTGATGCAAGAGATGCAAGTGAAGCCAGGCGTGGTGTGCGGTTTAGTATCCGTCGCTCCAGTTCGTCCCACATGTGCTCGATTGGGTTAGATCGGGGCTCTGACCAGGCCAGTCTAACAAATCCACCTTATTTTCACGAAACCAGTCCTGCACACGCCTTGCAGTATGGCAGGGAGCTCGATCCTGTTGAAACAAACAATGGCCATCTCCGTAGTATTGCCACAGTGTAGGGAGGGCCGAATTGTCCAGAACGTCGAGATAAACGTCAGCGTTCATGGTAGTGGGTATAACAACCAACGGGCCGAGCCCTAGCCAGGAAAAACAACCCCATACCATGATGGACCCTCCACCGAACTTCACCGTTGGACGTACACAGTCAGGAAGAGCCGTTCTCCGGGCTGTCGCCACACCCAAACACGCCCATCAGACTGGAAGAGTGAATACCGCGACTCGTCGCTCCAAAGAACAGTTTTCCAGTCCTCCACGGTCCAGGAACGACGGGAGACACACCAGGCCAAACGACGCGTGGCATTAACTTTTGTAATCAGTGGCTTGTGTACAGCTGCTCTACCATAATAACCGAGTCTGTGCATCTCTCTGCGGATAGTTACAGTACTAACGGAGGTACCGGATGCTCTTCCTACCTCCTCAGCGATGGAAGCGGCAGAGGACGTGCGGGACTTCTTGACATGTCGTACCAGACTTCTTCTATCACGTCCGTCAGTTTGCGTGGTCGTCCGGAACGTTTTTTCGCGTTAGTTGCACCGTCGTGCTTCCATCTCATGATAACATCCGCTACAGTCGACTTTGGTATATCCTGTTTGGCTGCAATGTTTCGTATAGAAACGTTACTTAAATAACATCCGATGACGAGTCCACGTTGGAACTCGGAGAGTTCACGTCCGCGCGGCATGGCTTCACAACAGTTACTGATAACTTAACAGAACACCTCAGCATTATAGTTTCGCCACGCTTTTTCCCAGCATACCTTTCGGCGAAGGTGATATTTGCAGAAATGCGGATTTTCCGGGGTGTCCGAATACTTTTGATCATATAGTATATATATATATATATATATATATATATTATATATATATATATATATATATACACGAAGGTGGGCTAAAAAGTAATGCCTTAACTCAAATAAATTTTAAAAGGGTTAAAGGATTTTATTGAAACAAAAGCAGACATATATTATATATATATTAGTGGTGGACCGGATATCCGCATCTGCGGATATCCACATCATTTTTAACATCCGCATCCGCACTTCTGACTGCGAATGTTATGCGGATATTACCTCTAATAAATTATGCAATTTACAATTAAATTAGCTTATAAAGTAGATTATAAGGCCCAGTCATGCACATTTCATGTAAAGTATTAATTATTATTAATGAACAAACAAATATATAAACCTCAAAATATAAATACCTGGTAACACAGAAAATTGAATGAAACTTGTTTCATTGAATTTTCTGTGGCTGAAACTCTTGAGAAAGTTATTATTTTTATCATAATGAAAACATTAATATTAATTTTAATTCTTATGCATTGCTTGCCATAATAGTAATATCACGAAATTTGAAAAATTATGTCATATATTCATAATTCTATATTATATTGATAGATTAACTAAATATCCGCATCCGGATCCGCGGATATTGAAATAAAAGATCCGCATCCGCAGATGTTGAAAAACTGACATCCGGTCCACCACTAATATATATATTACAACTTCTATGGAAAACTTCGTAATTTAAACATTTTGTTTATATGGAAGGCGATCCAAAATGTAGGCACATTTCGAAATTTTTTATTTTGGATACTAACTGCATTTGCTAAACAAAAACTTTACTATGTACAAAAGACATTTTATACTCATTTTATGTTAAATCTTCAAATTGTCTACCATTTGCACGCAAACATACGACTTTTCTTGATACAGAGTTTCCTGGGTTGTGGAACCACTACTGAATATTCTGCAAGATCACCTGATCTCTCACCTCTGTACTTCTCTCTTGGGATCGGCGGGGTGGTGCGGTAGCTAAAGCACAAAGTTTATAGTACTAATCCTCAAAATGTGCAACACTTGCAAGCAATTATTTGGGAAGTATGCAAAATATCAACTGATATGAACACTACTGTGTGTCGATCTGTTTTGGGACGTTACGCCGCATGTTTGCGTGTGAATGGTGAACATTTTGAACATTTAACATAAAATGAATATTAAATGTTGTTTTGACAAGTTTACTTGTGTACATGGTAAAGTTTTTGTTCATTAAGTGCAATTAATATACAAAATAAATAATTTTAAAGTGTCTACATTATTTTGAATCGCCTTATACTCTTATATAATATATATACTTTTTCCTCTCAACCTTTCAGATGTTCCTACAATGATTCTTCATTTCAGGGAGGTCAGACTCGTTGCTTCTGTTTTATATATATATATATATATATATATATAATATTATATATAATATATATATATGAAATAGGATCCCTCCTAAGGAGACGTAGTTTTACATTTAGGATAAAAACGAGGACGTAGAGCAAAAAAGTCATTATATTTGGCTGCAGCCGACGTTTCGGGCAACTCTACCCATTTTCAAGGCCTAATAAATAAAAGCTAAAATTAATGCATGACAAAAATATACGAATGTCAAAAACTAAAACTAATTTATAGTACAAAAAACACTTCAAGAATCAAAATTAAAAAGCATAAAACAGGCATAAGCCAAAAACAAATCAAAAGTAAAAATTATATAAATGACAAAAATATACGAATGATAAAAATAAAACAAACTAAAAACATTCAAACATAAAATAGTTAAAAAACTTTACTAATAAAAAGTTAAATGAAAAAACACAAAAGTGCACCAAACATACCATGCTCACTTGACAGCCACAAAAAAACTGAGGCGAAAAGGAGACAGGGTCAAGGGAAAAAAAAAATAAAATAAACAAATTTTAGTTTGTAGGTATTCTAATTAATATAAAGGGGGTAACAGCTAGCATCAATATTTAAACTGGAGTTCAGAAATTTAATGCACAAAGATTAGTGATGTAGCGGATGTCATTTTTTTCACATCCGCGGATGCGGATGCGGATGAGGATGTTTGATTTCAACATCCGCGGATGCGGATGCGGATGCGGATGTCTACATTTTCGTTATTTTTTAGGATATATTCGAGATTTGTTGTGTTTAACGTATATAATAAGTTATTATATAGAGAGAGCTGTAGCTATAATGTAGTATAATTGATTAATTGTACAATAATTGCTGTACTTTTCCCTGAACATGTAAAATAATAGCAAACATCTAACTAATATAGAAATCAATTAGTGAATTCGTCTGCAAATAAATTCGTTATATTTTGTTGAGTTTCAGCCACAATTAGAAACCATAATTGTGTTACCCGACCTCTTTCCCCAACCTCCACCCTTATAGAAAGAGATCTTTAATTAGCTTGATAACTATTTATATTAAGTTTAAAGTTTTATTAGGCATATTTATAAATGAGTAATTAAAATAAAGTAAACTAAGATGTTCATCGTTTAATATTCAAACTTAATTATAGGAAGGTTATGCTTAAGGAACATTAATTTTTCTGCCTTTTCTGCTGCCAGTCTGTTTCTCTTTTCATCATATATTAATCCAGCACTGCTAAATAATCTCTCGCTTGGTACGCTTGTTGGAGGACGTGCTAAATGTTTCCTTGCAAGTTTACTCAAGTATGGATAGATATTCTGCGTATTTTTCCACCAACTAATAGGATTGTCACATGCAGCCAGGCGTTTTTATTGGTGATAGCTCTCGATCATTTTTACTACATCTTTTGACATCGCGTAGGTCTCGTCATCGCTGCTTGACTCAAGAAACTGAGAGAGAGATTCTGTGATAGATTTGCTTGTTGAAGGTGTTGGTTATGTCACTGAAACTTTTATTCTTTTGGTGGGTGGCGAAGCGACAGATTCAAGAGATTGAAGCTCTTCAACTGCTTTGCCAAGTGATGATTTAACTCGTTCTAATGTACTAGGTGAAAATAACTTAGCTTTGTACCGTGGATCTAAGTAGGTTGCAAGAGAGTAACTTCATACAAGAACAGCCTCTCGTCTTGTCGCTTGCATCACTTTTGCGCACAATGAACTAGTTCTATTATTATAGTAGAATTTGATAATTTCCGCTTATTAATGACGTTTTATCTCAACGGTCCACATCCGCACGACATCCGCAGTCCAAAGTGCGGATGCAGATGCGGATGCGAGAAAATGTGCGGATGTTCCGCGGATGCGGATGCGGATGTGACCTACATCACTAACAAAGATTCATAAATACGGAGAGAGGACGGGCATTTTAATGATTTAAGAATTTTAAAGTTATTAACGGAAATATCAACCTTACACTTAACAGAATGATTTCTAATGGCAGACTGTTCCTTTTTCGATAAAACTTTCCCTGTCCTATGGCTAATACCCATATGGGAGCAAACGGTACTAACAATCCTATCCCCGTCTTCTATCAACATGATGGTGCTCCTTGTCACTATGCCAAAATTGTTCAGGATTATCTAAATGGACGTTTTCCAAATCGCTGGATCGGACGCGGAAGCAACAGACCTTGGCCAGGGAGATCACCAGATTTAACCCCTTTAGATTTCTTTGCATGGGGCTTTATCAAATCGCACGTCTATCAGACGAAGATTACGAGTCTTGAAAACTTACGTACACGTATACGAACTGCTGCAGATAACATAACCCCGCAAATGCTCCAGAATGTGTTTAGAAATGCTGCGGAACGATTTGAGCTGTGCAGGGATACTGATGGGCGTCACGTCGAATCCTACTCTTAATTATTTAATAAATGTTACCACTTTATCATTTTATGATTGAATTCCATATAATTTCCAAGTGCTTCACAAAAATAGATCCTGACTTTATGTACACCCTGTATATTCCCCCAACCTTATCCCAACGTATGATGTTCCTAAGAATTGTAAATATCTTGTTTTACCTGACCTCTACCATTTTAACACTTTTGTGAAAAAGCAATTGTTGAGTGTGGTGAGGAAATTTTATTTTCACACTGATTTTAAGGTTGCTTTTGTAAATAATAATACCCTTGGATGTTTTTTCCGTTGTAAGGACAAAATCCCCCCTGCGATGAACTGTTATGTTGTTTACTTGTTTACCTGCCCTGGGTGTTCCCAGGGGAACTACGTTGGCAGCACAGTTCGTTCTTTGCAGGCGAGATTTTGCTCCCATATGGGTATTAGCCATAGGACAGGGAAAGTTTTATCGAAAAAGGAACAGTCTGCCATTAGAAATCATTCTGTTAAGTGTAAGGTTGATATTTCCGTTAATAACTTTAAAATTCTTAAATCATTAAAATGCCCGTCCTCTCTCCGTATTTATGAATCTTTGTGCATTAAATTTCTGAACTCCAGTTTAAATATTGATTCTAGCTGTTACCCCCTTTATATTAATTAGAATACCTACAAACTAAAATTTTTTTATTTTATTTTTTTCCCCTTGACCCTGTCTCCTTTTCGCCTCAGTTTTTTTGTGGCTGTCAAGTGAGCATGGTATGTTTGGTGCACTTTTGTGTTTTTTCATTTAACTTTTTATTAGTAAAGTTTTTTAACTATTTTATGTTTGAATGTTTTTAGTTTGTTTTATTTTTATCATTCGTATATTTTTGTCATTTATATAATTTTTACTTTTGATTTGTTTTTGGCTTATGCCTGTTTTATGCTTTTTAATTTTGATTCTTGAAGTGTTTTTTGTACTATAAATTAGTTTTAGTTTTTGACATTCGTATATTTTTGTCATGCATTAATTTTAGCTTTTATTTATTAGGCCTTGAAAATGGGTAGAGTTGCCCGAAACGTCGGCTGCAGCCAAATATAATGACTTTTTTGCTCTACGTCTTCGTTTTTATCCTAAATATATATATATATATATATATACACACGAAGGTGGGCTAAAAAGTAATGCCTCCACTCAAATAAATTTAAACAGGTTAAAGTATTTTACTGAAACAAAAGCAGATTTGTACAGTTGCCCACATATGTAATGTTCCTCGCCTCACAGACGATTTCGTACATGTGGAAACGCCGCAGTGATAGTCAAGGTACCCTAACGGGGGGAAGGTGGGGTGGAGGGGGACAACAGAGTCCAACAACATATAACACAGATATATACTGTATATCTAAAGGACAATTGAATGTGCAGTCATTGACATACAGGTAATTATAATGTAATGTCTGTGTTCATAAAGATAAACAATTAATATGATCGTGAACAGAGTTGAACTCCATGTAGTTTACTAGTCTAATACAGTAACTAGCGGAGCGACGTAGCGTTGCCCGGGTGGAAATTGAACGCTATATATATATATATATATATATATATATATATATATATATATGCCCGGTTAGGTTAACTGAATGCCCGTTAGGTCACCTGACCCGGTTAGATTAATTGTACGCCCATGACGATTGGTTAGGTTAACTCGTTATATTTTCGTTAGTTTTAACGAAAATATCACGACTTAACCTAACCAATCGTCAAAGGCGTACAGTTGACCTAACCGGGCATTCAATAATTTTACCGTAGGTTTATATAATATATATATATAATATATTATATATATATATATATATATTTATATACTGTAATATATATATATATATTATATATATATATATATATATATATATATATATATATATATATATATATATATATATATACACAGAGGGTGTTTCAGGAGGAAAGGTCAATACTTCGGGAGGTAATAGTATCAGTCATTGTGAGAAAAAAGTTCATATGAACATGTGTCTAATTCTGAATGGTTACGGAGATAGAGCTGTTTGAATCTACAAATACAAAAGCATTGTTAATGGTAATCAAGAAAGAGAAACCAATTACTGTTTCTAACATTTAATGTTTAAACAGTGGCATTTTGAGTGGTATCAGATACAGAAATGACAAATTTGTTACAGTTTACAATACGTTTTCGAAAATCCCACCGTCAACCTCAATGCACTTTGCAACTCGTTTGCGAAGATCGCGTGTTGTTCGTCTGAGTTGATCTTGACGTTCCTTTATTCGGGCAGCAGCATCCAAAATGCGCGCGACCAATTTGTCTCGTGTATCCACCTTTCCTTTGTAAACTTGACTTTTCATCCACCCCCCAACAATAATCTAACGGAGAGAGGTCTGGAGACCTTGGTGGCCATTGAATGGGATCACCGCGGCCGATCCATAGACCAGGGAAAGTTTGATTTAGGTATTGCATCACCAGACGGGTAGAATGTGGGGAGCTCCGTCATGCTGAAAGTGCATACCAGCGCGTGTAGCCAAAGGAACATCCTCCAATAGTCCTGGCAATTCATTTTGGAGAATTCTAGGTAACTTTGTCCTGTAAGATGATTCTCTAAAGTAACAGGGCCAATCAGCTGATCGTCGATGATACCGCACCACACATTGGCAGAGAAGCGATGTTGAAAATTTGTTTCCACAGGGGCATTTGGATTTTCGTCTGACCACCGATGAGAGTTATGAGTGTTGTTCATACCGTCATGGATGAAAGTAGCTTCATCGGTGAACAGTATTAATCGAAGCAATCGGCGATTAGCATTTACCCAATGACAAAATTCCAGTCGCATGGCAGCGTCTCCTGGTTGAAGGTGTTGTACACGCTGTACATGATATGGATGCAAGCCTTCCTCACGTAATGTTCGCCATACTCTTGTGTGTGGTACACCGAGACGTGAAGAAGTTCTTCGTGAGCTAGTAGTAGGACTACGCTCTACCAACTGAAGAATGTTTTCCACTTCATCCTCATCTTGTTGACCTTCACGTTCAGATGAAACATGAGCGCTGGGAAGTGTACCAATCTCACGCAATGTGTTGAAAACCCTGGTAAACACTCTTCGATCGTAATTCTGCGGTTCGGAAACCGTCGACGGTATTCTGCAACAGCAGCTGTTGCACTTCCATCGCAAAAACCGTAGACACATACCATATCTGCATATTCGATGTGTGAAGGTGTGTGGCATTCTTAACACTGCTTCAAACACTAAACAATGTCACTCACAACAGTCACCTGTCGATTGGCTTATGTTACATGCTTACATTACAGCTTACGTGGTTCAAGGTTATAGGGGAGGGAAGGAGGAGGAAGAGCTGCGCGCGCATGAGATTCAAACAGCTCTATCTCCGTAACCATTCAGAATTAGACACATGTTCATATGAACTTTTTTCTCACAATGAACGATACTATCACCTCCCGAAGTATTGACCTTTCCTCCTTAAACACCCTGTATATATATATATGTATATATATATGACCTCAGAGGCCGACGCCACATAGCTTATATATTATATATATGACCTCGGAGGCCAACGCCACATAGCCTATGTTCATTTTATGTCACTATCTTTTATGACGTGTCAATGATGTCACTATCTTTCAACCAATCCGGAATACAGAGGCCTCCAGCGGCCTCAGATGACCTCGGAGGCCGACGCCACATAGCTTATCTTCTTACCCGGCCTCAGTTACCCATATCCTCAAAGTCTCATACAAATCTGGCTAGTGGTTTGGCCGGCCATAAGAAACAAAGAAAGAAACTTCGCAGACAATTCGACCGTCAAAATTACTAGTGGAGATAAGGTTCCATTATGATTACTACAAGTCTACATGAACAGCCACCACAATATAACTTTTTATATATTAGTGAATTTGAACCAAAAATAGACATTACACAACCAACCTTCGTCAGCCAGACTCCTGACTGAGCGGACGCATTCCCTTGGCTCTCTGATATTGTTTCTACTTTTGAATATTGCCGATAACTTTACTTTTGCTTTTATATTCACATTGTTATAGTTAAGTAACTGAATATTAGTGGTTTTTAGCGATTTACTGTAGAAGTTTTCATAGCGTGCCGGCTTAATTTAGCTTAAATTTGTGACGGTTATAAACATTAACTACTTTAATTTGCGCGATGCCGTCGCAGAAAATGTTGTGTGCTAGGTGTGGGGTTAATCGGTGGTATACGGATTTTAAGGATTACAACGGCGGTCCTTGGCGACTACTAAGAGATCGGTTTTTCTTTTGTGACTTAAGGGAAGAAATAGTTGATATAAAACACAGTGTACGCGAGGTGATGGAAAGACTTGCAACCCTTGATGAGGGGAGGGGTAGGGTTACAGTTGACGAAGGCCGAACCTATACTAACGTTGAAGACGTTAGTAATTTGAAGGGTGAGGTGAGGAATCTAGTTTCTAGTATAGGTAACTTATCGGGAAGGTTAGACAGAGTTGTGGAAGGGGTTAAGGTTGGTCCGAGATTAGTAGACGGGGAGGGATTTAGAGAAGTTAAGGGTGGAGCTAGGCCACGTACGTTAGGTGATAGGAATCCCCCCCCCTATCGAGGTTTCGAACCATTTCTTCCAGTTGGATAGGGATGTGAACGAGGTGGAAACTATTTTAATTGGGGACTCCTTAGTGCGCCATATGGATAAAGAGTTCGTTGAACGGAATCCAACCAAAAGGAGGAGGGTCTGTCTACCAGGGGTCAGGGTTGACAGAATTAGAGACGAAGTAGATAGGATTGATGTTGCCTCCTGTCACTCGATGTTGGTGACGATTGTAGGGGGCAACGACTCGTATAGGGCCGATACGAGAGTGTCTGACCTTTTGGAGAGATATACGGGGTTAATTAGGTTTCTGGAGGCAAGGTCAGATAGGTCTTTAGTTCTAGGTATTACCCCTAGGCATGGTTTGGGTCTTAGGATTACGTCAAAAACAATATTTTTGAATACTAAACGAGAAGAGATTTGTGCTGAGGAAAAATGTACGGATCACTTTAACATATTGCTTCCCAAAGCATTCGGGAAGCAATATGTTAAAGTGATCCCTCCTGGGAAGCAATATGTTAAAAGGAGAAAGGTTGGTTGGTCACTTTGTGTGACCATATAGCGCAACAATTCTAATAAATTTTAAATAATAAATGTTATGATTTCCTTTTTATGCCTTTACTTTATTAAAGCGAACATTTTAGATCACCTGAAGATCCGTCACCCCAGCCTTTTTTAGTTAGCTTTATAAGGCTAACTATCGAAAATATCACGACTTAACCTAACCAATCGTCAAGGGCGTACAGTTGACCAAACGATTGGTTAGGTTAAGTTGTGATATTTTCGTTAGTTAGCCTTATAAAGCTAACTCACAAAGGCTAGGGTGACGGATCTTCAGGTGATCCAACATTTTTTATCATACTCCTTATCCTAAATATTGGGAAGCAATATGTTAAAGTGATATACACTGGGAAGCAATATGTTAGTGATCCAAATGTACCCTTCGTAAAGCGTATGTAGGACAAAAGCCCCCTACGACAAAAGTCCCCTAGGAAAAATAATAATAAGAATTTTTTTAATCATTATTTTTATTCTTTATTATTTACAGTTTATGAACAGTTCTCGGACATGCAAAATATTACATTTATTATATCATAAGACTGCAATAAGGACGGCATTATAAGTATTATACAGCAGCACACATTAACGCTAATATTTACATAACCATAAAAAATTACATTATAAAAGGATCATCATGCCTTATCTAGGCAAAGTCAGCTTTATAAGTATTATACAGTAGCACACATTAACACTTGCATTATAAATTTATAGCTCACTATTTTACAGGAGCACAAAATTATTTACACAACCATAAAAATGAACATTATAAAAAGAACATCATACCATATCTAGGGAAAATCAAACAAATAAAGCACAATATTAAAAAGTTCATTAAGTGTTAAGGTTCATTTAAAGTTCATTTTACTTCCACCTAATGCTGTGACCTACACCATTCAGAAATTCCTCCAAGGTCTTCCTCTCAGTGGTGTAGTGCTGTGGGAACGCGTTGGAACGGCGTTCCCTTACTTTTTTTCGTAGACGGAACGGCGTTCCCTCACTATTTCAAATAAATCCGAACTTACAAACCTCTAACGTCATGAAATTTTAATTCCCACCCCTAGAAGAAATATGAGAAAGAATCATTAACTGTTTCATTTCTTTTAGCTTCGACTGAGGCAATGCTAGCCTATAAAGATCTGGTGAAACAGTCACCACGGCGTACCAGTTGTTAACTTTTTTTTAGTTAATCATTCCAGTTGTTAGCTATTTTTATTGATCGTACTGGATGTCGTATATCTAATGACACTGGAAATACTGCATCTTCAACCTTGGAATATATCCTAATATGACCTCAAAATATCCCTGAAATTGGTCAGATTTCAAAGATTTCCCGGGGGGCTTACAGTGCCCCCGGACCCCCAGCTGTATGGGCTCGCCGCGCTCGCCATTGTCCCCCCCGCATCTGAGTAACACTTTCAAAATGCGTTCCCTCACTTTTTATTTAGCACTACACCACTGCTTCCTCTCATTCACATAGTCCAGACACAGGTTCTTCAAACGCTGTTGATGCTCTTTTGTGGCACGTTCCTAACCTAACCTAACCTAACCTAACCATTCAGGTAGAAAAAACAGTGATCAACTAGAGTGAATCAACATAGACAAAGATTATAATATTTGTTTAGGATTACTTCATAGCACACGAACAATAATATAAAAAATGGAGGCTTTTGTCCTACTTTGCACTTTAACTGAGGGTTTTTTGTCCTATTTTGCACTTTAACTGAGGGGCTTTTGTCCTTGGCGGCTTTTGTCGGGATCCCTCGCAAAGATGTAGTCAGAATTTAGCGATCCTAACTTTTTTATGAAACATGGGGTGCATTTCAATGAAATAGGGAATGCTAGGCTAGGTAAGTTAATCGATGAGAACGTTCGAAAGCTGTATAGGTCGAATCCCTCTTTAAACGTTGTGGGTCCGGGAAACGCGGGCCCGACGTGAAAAATTGTTTAAAACGCCGATCTGTGGTAAAAAATAATTTAAACGTCTTTTATTGTAACGCGCGTAGTATTAGAAATAAATTGAACGAATTTAAGGCGATAATTTATTCTGGGAACTACGATATAGTTGCTAATAACCGAAACGTGGTTAAATACCGTGACTCGGAACTTGTTGGGGGAACTTCATATAGCGGGTTTTAAACTTTTTACTAATGATAGGTTCATAGGATTGGGGGCGGCGTTTTGCTGTACATTCGTAATTCCCTTAGGGCTATCGAGGTTAAGATAGATTTTCAGGCAGCAATTAATGCGATATGCGTTGAAATAGGACCACGTAGTATTTAGCTTCAATTTTGTTGTTTATTAGGGTTACCAGATTTTTCAAATGCCCATGCAGGACAAATATTTTTCTGAGGTTTTTTATTAAGACCAAATTTTTTTTCAAATTGAAACTAGATTTCTTCAACGGTTACAACAAACAAAATTAGAAAAATTTTATTACAATAATATTTAACAACTAAACATCATGAATAAATTGAAATTATTATACATAATATTGAAATTCTAAATCAATTCATCCCTAAAAAATTTGCTTAAAAAATATTTTTTGCGGGACATTTTGAACGCGGGATTTTGACGCGGGATTTTTGGATCAAATGCGGGACTGTCCCGTAAAATACGGGACGTCTGGCAACCCTATTTATAGACCTCCCGTTCAACCCCTCGATACCGATACTAGATTTTACACACTTCTTGGTAACTTTATTAATAATCGGGATAGTATAATTGTCGGAGACTTTAACTGCCCTAACGTTAATTACGAAACTTTTACTGGTAATGATGAGGGTTTGAGATTGATTGAGTTCATGGAAGATAATTTTTCACGACAGATGGTTACCGAACCAACGCGCGGTGACAATATTTTAGACGTGGTGATTAACGGCGAAAATATAGTCAAGGTTTAGAAGTAGGTGAGTGTTTGGGATGTAGTGATCACCAAATTATTACGTTTAAGCTATTGATAGGAAACACTAAGGATAGTAACGTAATAGAAGTCCCTGATTTTCGTAGGGCCAATTTTGATAGTTTTGCGGATAGGATGAGAGTAGTGGACTGGGATAACTTATGGGTAATGACGCAAATTTGCATTGGGAGGCGTTTAAAGAAAATTTTGAATATCGAAAGGGAGTTTATTCCTCGTAGGCCCAAGCATGCGAGAAATCATGGTAGGCCCAAGTGGTGGACTAGAGAAATAGGTAAGTTCATAAATGAACGTAACAGAGCGTATAGACTTAATAAGCGCAATGGCACTGTAGCTAACTTTAATAGATATATCGAGCTTATACGTCAGGTTAAAAGATCAGTTAGGAATGCTAAGCGTAATTTAGAGATACTTATAGCTGCGGATAGTAAACATGATCCCAAAAAGTTTTTGACTACGTCAATAATCGTAAGCCGATAAAAGAAATATAGGCCCTCTCGTGGACGCTAACGGCGCTTTGTCTTCCGACGCTCAGGTGATGGCGGATATTTTTAATAACTTTTTTGCGACAGTTTTTATCGTAGAAGACGTAAATAATGTCCCCGATGTAAACGATATCGTTCCCTTTAGTAGCGAGACTATTTTGAATGAAATAAATGTTTACGAGGGTGAGATTGCGCATTATATCGATAAGCTAAAAGTTAGCAAGGCCCTAGGCCCTAACGCGCTTTATCCTAGACATCTGAAAGATTTGAAAGACGTTATCGTAGGCCCCTTAACGAAGATTTTTAATCAGTCACTGGAAGCGGGAATTATTCCTGAAGACTTCAAATTAGCTAACGTTACGCACATTTTTAAAGAAGGCGACCGCACAGTAGCTAGCAAATATAGGCCCATTAGCTTAACGTCAATTGTCGGTAAACTTTTGGAATCTGTAGTTAGGGATCGCATGATCGATCACTTAGAAAGTAGAGATTTGATTATAGTAGTCAGCATGGATTTCGACGCCATAGATCTTGTTTAACTAATTTGTTAGAATTTTATAACGAAATAGTGCGCGAATACGATAGGCATAGAGCGGCTGACGTTATTTATTTAGATTTTAAAAAAGCGTTCGGTACAGTTCCGCATAAAAGATTAATTGCGAAGGTTAAAGCGCACGGTATACGCGGTCAGGTAGCTAACTGCTTAGAGGAATGGCTTCGTGCTAGGAAACAGAGGGTCGTTGTTAATGGTAGCGAATCGGGGTGGTTGGATGTAGGTAGCGGTGTCCCTCAGGGTTCAGTGTTAGGCCCATTGCTATTCGTAATCTACATTAACGACATAGATGTAGGCTTGACCAGTAACGTGTCAAAATTCGCGGACGATACTAAAATAGGCGGTAAAGTTGTTAACGTGGACGATAGAAATAGGCTCCAAGACGATGTATATAGGATTATGGAGTGGATGGATAAGTGGCAGATGCAATTTAACGTAGACAAGTGTAAAGTTTTGCATATAGGTTCTCGTAACAGTAATTACACGCACACGATGGACAATAGACGGTTAGCCAGGGTTGACGAGGAAGTAAATTTAGGCGTACGCGTATCTAAGGATTTAAAAGTTAGGAACCAGAGCCTGGAGTCTTGCGCAAAAGCTAATAGGATATTAGGCTTCATAGCGCGTAATTTCGAATTTAAATCGAAGAATATTATATTGCCCCTTTACAAGTCCCTAGTCAGGCCTCATTTAGAATATGCCGTTTAGTTTTGGTGCCCGAATTTGCGTGAGGATATTGATAGGTTGGAAAGGGTTCAGCGTCGCGCCACGAAACTAATCCCGTCATTGCGCAACAAGTCATACGAAGATAGGATTAAAGAGTTAGACTTGCATTCACTCGAAACTAGGAGATTAAGGGGGGAGCTTATTGAAGTTTTCAAAATCGCTAATAAAATCGATAACGTAAAATTTGACAAACTGTTCACTTTCGATAATAGCAACACTTGTAATAACGGATTTAAGCTGCGTGGCAGACGATTCATTACTAACATCGCTAAAAACTTTTTTACGTTTAAAGTAATTGATAAATGGAATAATCTTCCCGCGTCAGTCGTTAACTCTATCAGCGTTAATATATTTAAAACCTGTTTAGATAGGCATTTTAAAAATGTTAACGTTGTTTAAAATAATAAAAAAATTAGCAACAGGAGCTCTGGGGGTGATGGTCGAGGATGAGTCTGTTGACGATTAATGCCAGCTTGTGACATGCCAGCGTGTGATATGCCAACAATAAAATTATTTAAAAAAAAAAATTAGACTAACACGAACTTAGATGTAGTTTGTAGCGTAAACTAACCCACTTTTTGTTATACTCTAACTACTTTTTTTTTCTTATCCTCTCCTTACTTGCATGTCTAGAACACTCTTTACTTGCATGTCTGTAGTTTGCATGGTATGATAGTGTTTGAGTTAAGACTGTGTTTGCATGGTTTGTAAGCGTTCTTATTTTACTTCTTTTCATCTTTCACCCCTTTACTATTCTCTTCGACTGTTTTTCCGACTTGTCGGCAGTGGCCGGTGGATGATGATGGTGAGTCTTTCTTTCTCTTTTTGTGAATGAATGTTAACCCACGACTGATAGGTTTTTCTACTTACTTAACCCCTTATTCTCCTCTTTTAACCCCCCTACTCTTTCCTTTCTCCTTTCTCTCGGGCTAACCTTAGAGTGGATCTTAGGGATTTTGTTAGCCTTAGCTTCTGTAGATCTGTAGAACCTCTACACTCCCTCATTCCCCTTCCCCACCCACCAGTCTTCTTTCTTTTACGCTTGCTCATCACTATCATATACTCATCATTTTTAGATGTTTTTCGCTTCCATCCTCAACCTGTTTTGTTCTTCACATCCCCAGTTTGTGAGTGGTGAGAAAGTGTTTTGGAAACAGTAGACAATGATACTCCAGCTTTAGCAGCTATTTGTCTTTGAGTGTTGCCTTACTTATGGAGAACAATAATTTTCAACCTATTCTTGTATGAAATTTCTTTATTTGGAGCCATTATACTATCTTATCTGTAAAAAGAAATTAGAAGACGAGACATTTTTCTATTAAAGTTTACAAATAAGATGATGTTCTTATAGAAACTTGCGATTACATGAGGGTATAAAAAACGTGTGATTCATTAAAACTATAGAACATGTTATTACATCAAATTGAATAGTATATTTACCAGTGAAGAACCTGGCCCTCAAAATTAGCAAAATCAATAAAAACTAGTGGTGTACTGATTCAACAGCATTGGCAGAATCGGCCATTTTTTGTCCATTGGCATCGGCCAAATTTAGCTGATTCTCTTACTGATTATTTTAATTTTTTTAAATTTTCATTACAAAACAAAATCTACATTTACAGAAAATTGAACACCAAAAAACACTGATAATTATTTATACTCATTTCAAAGTGTAATTATATAAAAATATTTTACATTCTCAAAAATGGCAAAGCATAATAAGTTTAGCTAATCTCTAAATATTATAAACTATTGTAATGTAATTGTAATTGGTTGTGCAATGTCTATTTTTGGTTCAAATTCACTAGTATATAAAAAGTTATATTGTGGTAGCTGTTCATATAGACCTGCAGTAGTCATAATGGAACCTTATTACTGTATAAGACTAGCAAACTACATGGAGTTAAACAATTAATATGACCGCACACAGCATTGATCTTTATGAACACAGACATTACAATACAATTACCTGTATGTCAATGAATGCACATTCAGTTGTCCTTTAGATATATATGTCTGTGTTATATGTTGTTGGATTCGGTTGTCACCCCCTCCACCCCACCTTTGTGGGTTGGAGGGGTGAAACGTTTACCTTGACTCTCACTGCGGCGTTGTCACATGTATGGAGTCGCCTGTGAGGAGAGGAACATTACATATGCGGGCAACTGTACCTGAGAGTTTATTCTTCAAACCGATAGGTTTACTTTTCTATAAAATCACTCCCTACCTCGATACATTTAAGCCAACGATAAATGGGTTTTTGAAATCGAACCCAGTAAAACTCGGAGCTTTGATTACAAAACCAAAATTTCGCAGCGGCCTTAACTTCTTCGTCAGACTCGGAGCGATTTCTACGGAGATGTTCTTTAAGTTTAGGAAAGAGGTGAAAATCGCATGGTACTAAATCGGGACTATATGGTGGATGCGGCAAGACGGTGAATTGCAGATCCTCAATTGCTTCTCGCGTTTGAACACTGGTGTGAGGCCGTGCGTTGTCATGGTGAACAATGACTGCGGTTTTGTGGGTGAGAAACCCTCCTCATCCGTTTTTTCAACTTCTTCAGAGTTTCAATAAAACGTGCGAAGTTGATTGCTGTCCCTCTTTCCGTAAAGTCTTCGAGAACAACACTGTGATATCCCAAAAAACAGTCATCATCAATTTTCCAGCCTATTTTTGAACTTTGAATTTTTTGGTTGCCGTGAATTTTTGTGCCGATATTCCATGGACTGCCGTTTATTTCCAGGGTCATAATGGCGGACCCACGTCTCGTCTCCTGTCACAATGTTGTGCAGAAATTCATCTTCATTTTCGAAGCGTTGCAGATTTTCTTGGCAAATGCGTAGTCTCTCAGTTTTCATCTCGGTAGTGAGCATGCAAGGCAACCATCTGACACAGACCTTTCGGTAACCGAGAATACTGATAATGTGTTCCACTCGCTCTTTGGAGATATCGAACATTGCAGCAATTTCATTTTGTTTAATGCGACGCTTTCCACGAATCAGTTTGTCAACGTAGTTCCGATGAGACTCGTCGGTTGCCGTTACAGGCCTTCCACTTCGCGGTTTGTCTCGCAAATCTTCTTGCCCTGCTTCTCCTTTTTTACACTGTCTCGCCCAACGTCGAACGGTACTCACACCAACACACTGTTTGCTGTACACAGCTTGCATTCGCCGATGAATGTCTATGGGAGCAACACTTTCCGCGGTCAAAAATTTAATTACGGCACGTTGCTTGAAGCGAACGTCTTTACTCCTTTCCATTGTAATCGATACTGAACCAACGTGTGGATAAGTGTAGGCTATATTAGACTATAACACAAAACCGGTTTTATCTGGCTACCTCTACACAATCCAGAATTATTCAAATGAAGGCATTACTTTTTTCAGCCCACCCTCGTGTGTGTATATACCGTATATATATATATATTTCTTTTATTTGGGTTGTTTAACCTCCTTCGCAACATGTAAGGTCATATGACGGAGGGGACCTACAGCTTTACGTAGAATCCGAACCACGGGTCGCTACATAATCTGGGCGCGGAGGACGGTCCCATCCAACTACTACCCAGACCCAATGTCGCTTAACTTCGCTGATCTCCGGGAAGCGGTGTTACGACATTGGCCACGACGTAGCCCATATATATATATTTGTTATTCATTCTTCGGAAACTAAATTCTTACAAGGAATATCAATATAATTGCAGAAACCAACATTCTTTTCACTTTATTTATGCAATGACTAAACTATTCGAAAGTTCAACCTCTACCTTCAGTAGCTACAAAGACAAAGAATCAAGACCTAAGTTGTATTTATCTAAATATTTCAAACACACTATATAAAATTACAAAATTATTTAATGTCACTACATATAACACATAATAAGTCAACTTACTTGTTATAAAAACGCATCAATTAAAAAAATTTTGTTGTTTGATAATGAGCGCAGTGCTGTTTTTTAACTATGTAAATACCAAAATGTTAATGTTAAATTTACTTTTGAAGAGAAGAGAAACGATTCTTTGCCGTCTCTGAATGTACTTGTTACCTTGGGTGTTTCGTCTTTCACAACGTCCTTATATAGAATGTTACTTTTAAGGGCTTAGGTACAAAAAATTTTTTTTAGCATTGTTTATAACAAATATAAACTTAGATGAAATAATACCATAATTTAGAGAGCTTTCAATTTATGTTCAAATGATCAGGTTTTCCATAATGAAACAGTTTTCTTAGAAATAATTTTTATGATGATAGTTATCCGGTTTATATCTTTTCATAAATTACTAAAGAAATTTTAGACAAACTTAATTCCTGTACAAACCGAAAAACCGGTAACAAACCTAAACAAATGGTGCATTTGAGTTTTCTGTATTTGGTCACTGTAGTTTTAATATTAGAAAATTGCTAAGGAAAACACGAAGTAACTATTATCTTCAAATTGAATTTCATTTGGTTTTGTTCATAGTTTTAAAATATCCTCATTTTTAAATTTTAATGAGAGGTGTCCTGAGCAGACTAGGGCTCGTGCTATTTATTTAAAAATATATTTGTGATAGCTGCCAAGCATCTTACATTGGTAGTACACAGCTCCAATTCTCCCTCGGTGTGGATCAGCACAGGGAGGTATCAAAGGTATCAACGAGAACTGGTCTGCCCCTGTCCAATCCATTTCATTCAGCTATTAGATTGCATTCGGAAACAACCAACCACGCACTAAGAAACAAAAGTTTTAGCATAATAAACCAAATCCATAATATTTTAAGTTTGAGAAAGATGTAGTATCTTTATTATTAATATCTCTATTATTAATAAAGTGAAACCTTTACTGAATAATTATGGAAATGCTCTTAAGTTGGAAATATTTTAGTTCAATTAAATTTTATTTGAATTGTTATCGGGAAGACTTTAAATTAATGTGCTTTTATAACAAGTTCACTAATTATATGTTATATATGTTATATATATATATATATATATATATATATATATATATATATATACCTCATAGAAGTTCCATGCGTTGGTCTTTCTTCACATGAAGGTCAAGCTGGTAGCTCCACCTCTAGGCTTGGCTTGGTGCAGGAACGAATTGCTCTCTTGCGATCTCCATCGCGCATAGCCAAGCACACTCCGCTCTGAGCCAGGCGTTTTGTCTTGATTTGAAGAATTCCATTTTAACACCAGTGATGTTCCTTATTTCCTTCGGAAGTTGGTTGAATAGTCTTGGCCCCTTGACAACCAAGCTATTTTCTTTGAGTTGAGGGTGTCCCTTCTCTGGCTTTTAGCTTGGGAACACTATAAATTCTACCTCTTCTATTTTCCACTGTTGTTTGGCTAGGTACTGGGTTTATTTTGAGGTTAAGTACGAGTTTTTCTATTATTTTCCACGTGTAAATTATGGTGTATCTCTCTCTTATTCTTTCCAGTGAAAATATATTTAATTTAAGAGGTCTTTCCCAGTAGTTGAGTTATTTGCAGTCATCAGTCTTGGCTATGAAATTTCTCTTAATTTCTTGTTTATTAATTTTTTCTTTTTATATTGGGACGTCAAGACTGAGCGGTAGGATATTTCATAAATAAAAGTGTCAAATTTTTATGGGCTCTGTACATTTTCTGGTTTCATTTGATATCATAAAACACTTGACGAAGTTTCAGAGCTATGGGTTAAGTGCAAGTGCTGAATTTAAACATTGATAAATTTCTTATATATATATCATATTTATAGGAAATTTATCAACTTCAAAACTTGAGCAGTATTCAAGTTTTGTATAATCAGAGTTTCTTGACCTTTCTTTCAAAGGTTCTCAGTACCTGTCTCGCGACTATTTTTGCTTTGTTTATCACTATTTGATTTTGTCTCTCAAATTTCGCATCGTTGGTCATTAATCATTATAATCCCTAAATCTTTTGCTTTCTTGCTTATCTGAATTTCCTGTCTAGATGGGCCATAATATGCTGTTTATTTAAGCAATTCTTCCATATCTCAAAGGCTGAAATTTCTCGGTGTTAAATTTCAAGTTGTTGTCTTCTGACCATCTGTATATTTTGTTTGTGTCCCTCTGTAGGGCCTCCACCTCTTCTGTTTAACTGATTTTTCTGTTGAATTTTGTATCGTCCGCAAAGGATGTTAATGTACTGCTGTTGGCTACTTCAATGTCTATGTCTGCTAGCATGATAATGAATAAGAATGATGGCAATACTGTTCCTTGTGGTACTTTCGATTCTGATAATGATATACCCTGGATTTTTACGCCTTGCTAACGTTGTCTGAGGAAGTCTTAGATCCATTTTCCTACTTTGCCTGTTATTCCCATGCAATGGCGAAGCCAGACATTCCTAATGGGAGGGGCGTTACAAACGAAATAATATTCAACAAATTTTCACTTATATATCTACACTACGGTGATGAATACACTCATTTTAAATCAGCATATGGATTAAAAAAACTACACATGTATATGTTGGACAAATAATACTTTGTTGTGTATTGATCGCGTTTTTAATTCTTGTCATTTTGCAATGTACTATGTATTTATTAAAAGCATGCCAAACCAATGATGATATGTACATATACGTTACATCTCAGATGCAATACAGGAATCTATATTTATAAACATCCTTTGGTTAACCTTTGGTTATCTTTCGCCCGAATTGTTCTTTCTGACGAAGGTCAAGCTTTTCACCCCACCTTAGACCTACAGTTTAACGTGGAATCCGAACCACGCCCCACCAGCAGCCCAGCGTCTTAACCACTAGGCCACCCAGGGTACCCATTTATCTACCAACTACTTTTTTTTTATTGTGTGAAAGAGTGAACAGCTGGGTTTTGCTGCGCGTCGGCTGCCGTCACCGGGTCTCGAACCCGGGACCAATGGATTCGTAGTCAGCGACGCTAACCACTACACCACCGAGACACCTAAATATAAAGATATAGAAACAGCGAACAATTTGTAAACATCCAAACGGCATAGTTTACAGAGCACAATTACTCCAAGCGGAAACTGAGCTGACGTGTTTTTTTTTGCGAAATGAGAT
Source organism: Bathynomus jamesi (assembly GCA_023014485.1). Classification (NCBI taxonomy): domain Eukaryota; kingdom Metazoa; phylum Arthropoda; class Malacostraca; order Isopoda; family Cirolanidae; genus Bathynomus; species Bathynomus jamesi. The sequence continues at coordinate 85,170 of JAJOZX010005344.1, forward strand.
AGTATATCTTCTGTGCTGACATGAATATCTCGGTGGGTGTTAAGTAATGCTTAACCTTTTAAAGGGCTAACACAATGTCTCCAACGTTAACTAAATAGTTTCTGCTACACTCTGTACTTATACGCGGTAGGCAAACAAGCGTCGTCAAAGTTCACCCTGTAAATATCAAGCCAAAACAAATGCACACAAACTATGTGCACCTCTGAATTTATATCACTTTTTCTAGTTTCTAATTTTGTAATTCAAACATAATTTTAAAAATAATTGATCGTCATGGTAATAGACCGTGAATAAATGCTTCCTATTATTTTGTTATACTCCTATGGTTCTTAGGGGGTTCTAATGCCCCCTCCCCTGTGGCTAAGCCAATGTTCCCATATGTTTAATTTTATGTGCTATTACACCATGATCATATTTGTCAAACGCTTTATTTGCTTTCAAGTGCGTCGAGAATATTGTTTATATAACGTTTAGTACCTATAAATAAAGCTCGAAACTTCTTTATCTTTTCTGTATCAACGCAGCGGACACGAATGTTGCAATCTTGAAGTAATTTTAGTGGGTAATTACGCGTTTGTTGCTTTTATCGCAAAAATAAACCGAAAGTGATTCTGAGACAAATCAAAACAGACCAGTTGTGGAAATGATGAGGCTAACAGCAGCCCTCATACAAACTAATGACTTCATTTGAACATCGAATGTGTTAATTTAACTATATATATATATATATATATATATATATATATATATATATATATATATATATTATATATGGGATGAATTTTACAATTAAACACGTGAAATGAATGAGTGATGCAAACCCACAGGAAAAGAGAAAAATGATTCCTAGGTCTTTCGTGTATTCAGAAGTGCACCTTCGTCAGGGAATGAAGGGAGAGTTACAAGGAAAAGAAGTACCTCAAAAGGCCTTGCGGCCCATACCGAGGAGGTACCAATGGCAACTGGTGCCAGGGAAAATTTTCTACACCCTCAAATAGTGTACAAGATTTGGTCTAACCTTTTCTTAAAGTGATCCACAGAGGAACTGCTCACAACTTCTGAAGGTAACCTGTTCCACGTGTCACAGATCTTATAGGTAAAGTAATTCCCACACACACTAGTCCTAAACCGTTTCAAATCCAACTTCCAACCATTGGTGCGAGTTGGGTTATCATTTAAACTAAACATGCTTCTAATATCGACATCTTTGAACCCGCGTCACGTAAGCGTCGATTGTAGCCCATATGCCTAACGGAAGGGATTAACTTTGTGGCATTCTTCAGCCGGTTTTCAATCCACCTACCTACTTCCCCACCAATACCCAGCACGTGCACTTTGGCCATTAGATGGCGGTGAGGTACCTTATCAAATGCTTTCTAATCAATCGTCCTACTCTTATCATACTCACTCAACATGACGTGGAAAAACTCGAGCATGTTGGTGAGACACGACCTATGCCGTCTAAACCCATGTTGGAGTCCCCAAGTAGCTTGTAGGAATCCAAATGGTCAACAGTCCTACCCGCTATTATCCCCTCTAATTATTTACCTACAACTGAAGTGAAATGGTGTTATTTATAGAGGTTCCAAAGCCTCTCTTCCCACGCATGAGGTAGCAGTAGGGTCCTAATCGTAAGAGTAGAGAAAAAGACTTAATACTAAAAGTTTTTTTTTTTCTGCAGTCAGAGGAGAACATCATTAACCTAAGCTAAAAGGACAGAGTAGGGATGGGAAGGGGTCCCAGTAACCCACGGGACAGGTTTGTACAACAGACTTCACCCACCCTCCCGAAAGAGAGAGAACCTAAAGGAATTGGCAGCCAATTTCTCTAGAATCCCACGACTCGGGACAGGAGGGCTGTCACACCCCAAGTATAAATTTTACAACACCCAAAGGAACGTGCATAACCTTTATACCCCCTGCGGAGGGGGTATAACGTTAGATAGCAGGAAAAAACAGCATAAATATGCGTGTAGAACTGCAAATAATTCTAGTGCATTGTTTAACCACATGTACAGATGTAACCATAGAATCAAGTGGGATATTTCTAAAGCGCTTGTTAAAAAAACAGATATAATTGAAAGGAATATGTAGAATGTGTATTTATTCATTTTAAAAATAATTTCAATACCAGTGCGAGAATGTATAAAATTGACAATATCCTGTTAAAATACCTTTTCCCTTTAATCAACTCTTGTTAATCATGTGCTAATCTTTTCACTTTTCTGTCCCGTTGTACATATGTATATATTTTCGTTATCTCGCCCTCTCCCTTCATTCCCTGACGAGGTGTACTTCTGAATACATGAAAGGCCTTGGAATCATTTTTCTTTTTCCCTGTGGATTTGCATTATATATATATATATATATATATATTATATATATATATATATATATATATATATATAATCTGGAGCAAAGCATGAAATATCACGTGTGAACACGCGCGAGTTTCCTATCAGGGTGTCTTCACATTTATCTCGTACCTTCAGTTCAAGAGGTGGTGAATTCGAATCTTGGCAGGGAAATATTATATATATATATATTATATATATATATATATATATATATATATATATTAATATATTTCCCTGCCAAGATTCGAATTCACCACCTCTTGAACTGAAGGTACGAGATAAATGTGAAGACACCCTGATAGGAAACTCGCGCGCGTTCACACGTGATATTTCATGCTTTGCTCCAGATAATTTGAATGAAATGCACGTCATCAGCTGACTTCAGAAGGGTTAATACGTTGAAAGCTTTTGGGCGCGAAAGCTTTAGTAGCTTTCTCAGACGATGAAATACATCTCGCGTTAGATTGACTTTTATACCATAGTTGCGTAGTGGTTGGTGCTCTCACCTTCTACTCAAGAGTTGGTGGATTCGAATCCTGGCGACGCAATTTTTCTTTATGCATGACTTTCCATATTATATATATATACACACATGTATATAAGTTTAACACAGAAATTTCAGTTGTTACGGTACGGAAAAAGAGAGGACCTAAAATCCATGTAATATTATACCCAAATGGACAGGAAATTCAGAGAAATTCTAAAGCAAAAGATTTAGGGGTTGTAATGACTGATGATGCGAAATTTCAAACACAAAATAAGAGAGCAGTAAACAGAGCAAAGAGAGTAACTGAGCAGATACTGAGAACCTTTAAACGAAGGGATAGGAAAATAATGATTCCTCTGCTGAAAACAATGATCATACCCAATTGGAAAGGAGAGAGGGAGATACATCATTATTTACACTTGGAAAAAAATGGAGAAACTAGTCCCTAATCCTACTCTGAACCCTGTAATTCCCCAAACAACAGTGGAAAGTAGAAAGGAAGACTGTGTCGTGTTTCCAAATTAAAAGCTAGACAGGGAACATCCTTAACCCTGAAAGAAAATAGTTTTGTTGAGAGAGGACCAAAACTGTTTAATCAGCTGCCCAAAGACCTAGGAACACGAGTGGTGTTGCAGTGGACACCTTCAAAAGAAGATTAGACGCCTAGCTCAGAACAATCCCCGATGAGCCGGCGTACCTGGTTATGTGAAGAGGTGGAGACTGGAGAGTACAAGAAATGAACTTACTACTCCACCAGGCCAACTCGAGCTTGATCTTCGTGAAAGTAAGAAGTAAATAGACACCCTTAATTTTATGGTAAAATGTATGCATCCATTTTTTTGCCATTATTATGGCTAATATTCGTTTCTACATTTCTATCCTTGAAGAAGGACTTATGCCAATATTCTCAAGTGGTCAAATTGAAAAAGACAGCTGCCTGTTCATGGAAGATGGAGCCCCATGCCACACTGCAAAAAAGACGAAAAGATGGGAGGAGCGAAATGGTATCAAACGACTTCCTTGCCGAGTCAGTCCCCTGACATGAACCTCATAGAACACGTGTGGGCAATACTAGTCAAGACTTTACGTAAAAAGCCCAAAAAACCAGCAACACGATCAGAATTGTTGAATCTTTTACGCCAAATTGTTCCACAAAATCTGGGCTGTCTATTTACTTCTTACATGTCTCTGTGTGTATATATATATATATTATATATAGGGTGGGCAAAAAAACTATTACCCAACATTTTAAAAAATATTGTGGCTCACCCTCTATATAGATCTTACTGCTAAGGCCGTATGTTGTACCCATACTTTTACCCTTTCAAACGCTCTCTTTGAATCTAGATTCAACGCCACAGGAGTAGAGGTACAAGCTCACAACTGGAGAGAAGTATCAGAATATGGTGCTCAATTGAACGGCGGTCAGAGTCAGCAACTGATACTTTCAGATGACAGTCAGTTTCTTCATAAATAATTAATTTTCCTAATTTTTACACAAAATAATTAATTTATTTCCTTTTTTCATTTCAGACCATCATTCTGCTATAGTTGGTGAACAAGTTATAACACAATGAAATACTCTTTGGAAGATGAAGCATTGATATTGAACCTGCGTAAGGAGAAACACTGGGGTGCAAAACGAATGAAGAGTGAGTTTCCAAATAAACGATGGATGATACCTGGACTTCAATATCTCATAAAGAAAATCGATATCACAGGGTCGACCAAACGAAAAGAAGGCAGTGGAAGACCAAAAACATCACGTATTGAGGAAAATATTGACATGGTTTCATCCATGATATGCAGTCAAGAAGAACGGCCCACACCCCAAGTTCGTTAGAGAAATTTCAAAAACTACTGGTATTTCTCGCTCTAGTTTTCGTCGTATAGTAAAAGATGATCTGGGTCTTAAATGTTTTAAAAGAGTCGAAGTTCATAAGCTCTGCATCAAATAAGCAAACAAGAGTTGAAAAATGTCGTCCTCTGTTAGATCGATTCCCAGACAGAGAAGTGTCGAAAATATGGTTCAGCGACGAGAAGACCTTTACGGTTGCTTCAACAATAAACACACAAAATGACCGCGTTTATGGAAGACAGGACAAAAAATCTATCAGACTAGATCGACTTTGCAGGGAATGTCCGCATTTTTTTCTCAAAAAATCATGGTTCCATCTTTATTTCAAAGTTAGGGAAGTCAGAGATTGTTTTTGTTGATCAAAATACCAAAATCACTGCTGCTTATTACCAAGAAAAATCCTTGATGCGGTACTGCTGTCGATAAGGAGAGGTCAAGGTTGCAAGCGTGCATTCATAATGGAGGAGGGCACATTCCATATAATCTTGGACTCAATTAGGTAACTGTATAGAAACAGAGTTTTTCTACCCGTGTCTATATAACAGCGAATAACAAAATAATGGTTAGAGTTAGCAAATATCTAACTTCACCACGAGATAGACCATGAAATTCCACACAAGACGCATATATTGATTGTACAAATAACATTTGATAAAGGTAAAGTTATATTGTTCAAATTCAAGGTAATAGTTTTTTTGCCCACCCAGTATATATATAAATATATATAATATATATATATATATACATATATATATATATATACATATATATATACATATATATATATACATATATATATATATATGGGATCATTTCACAATTAAACACGTGAAAACGAATGAATGATGCGATCATTTTTCTTTTTCCCTGTGGGTTTGCATCATATATAACCTTTGGTTAATCTTTGGTTAGCTTCCGCCCGAATTGTTCATTCTGACGAAGGCCAAGCTTTTCACTCCACCTCAGACCTACAGTTTAACGTGGAATCCGAACCACGCCACACTAGCATCCCAGCGTTTTAATCACGAGGCTACCCAGGATACCCATTTATCTATCAACCATTATAAATGCAAAAAAACTTTTTTCTACGTGAAGATCAAAATATGAAATATTTTCATAACTATCAACCATTTTTTTTATTGTGTGGAAGGATGAACAGCTGGGTTTTCCTGCGAGCCAGCTGCCGTCACCGGGTCTCGAACCGGGGCCGATGGATTCGTAGTCAGCGACGCTAACCACTACACCACCGAGGCGGACATATATATATATATATATACATATATATATATATATATTATACACACAGGGGGGTGGACAGAATAATGGAAACACGCATTTGCAATGCTATATTTTCTGGTGCCATTAAAGTAATATGTAACTGCATATAATATAGAGAACATCTTCTATTTTAATATGTTTATATTGGTTTTTCATGTTCTTATAGAATAAATAAAAATATGGCGCTTGGAAAAAATGTTACTGACTGTGAAAGGGGCATTATAGAAGGAGCCCGTTTGGTTGGTGTCTCAGTATTAAAAGTCGCGTGATTGTCCCTACACCTTGAGGAACAGTCCCAAAGAAAGAAATAAACAAAAAATCTACACCACGTAAGCACAGATTTGTTCCCATATTCGCCCCAACTCCAAATTCATTAGAACTTTGGTACTGGTTGGTGTTAAAATAGGCTTTCCCCAGTTCCCATAACATAGTTATGACGGTACCCGGTCGATTCGCCGACGGACGTTTTGCCGACAGACGTTTTGCCGAACGGACGTCATTAATATTTCTATGACAAAATACACACACATGTTATTAAAGGTTATTATTAAATGTTATTGGATTATTTTGTTAAAATATTAAATTATGTTAAATTGACAGTTACAGACGCTTGACGTAAAAACATAGATACCTTTTTTAAATAAATTTATATCGATAATACTATATAAAATGTTTATATATATATATATATATAAATATATATATGAATAGAAACGACATTGCAGTTATTTGCATATATATATATATATATATATATATTATATATGTGTGTGTGTATATCTCTTTCTCGGTGTATATTGTATAATTTAAAACTTTCGTTTTAGACAATGGAATTCACTTTGACGGTGTCCGGCGAATTTGTCTACAACAATTTGTCTAAAGATACAATTCATCTACAACAATTTGTCTACAACAATTTATCTACAACAATTAGTCTGCAGATACAATTTAACTACAATAATTTGTCTACAGATACAATTTGTCTAGAGAAACTATTACTAATATTATTTAAAAAAATGACGATTGTAGGTTAAGTCGTGATATTTTCGTATGTTTTAACAGTAAACTAACGAAAATATCATGACTTAACCTAACCAATCGTCAAAGGTGTACTAACTTTTTATGGCCTTTCTCTGAATCAATAAATTGAAGAGGCATTGTGGGTTGTTGGGCGAAACGTCCGTCGGCAAAATGTCTGTCGGCAAAACGTCCGTCGGCGAATCGACCGGCCACGGTTATGACTGACACTGGTCTTTGCGGACTATTGTTAAATTGTGAACAGAAGGTTTTGATGCAACAGTCTTTGATTGATACTTCACAGCTCATAATTATCATATGAGGTTCTTCTGTCGCATTCTGTCAGTGTTGCTTTACGCTCACTATATTCCTTATTTGATGTTCTTTTATTATTATTTTTGCGTGTATTCATAACCATGAGGACTGTTCCTCGAGATACAGGAGCAATTATGTGACTTTTATTATTGAAACACCAACCAAACGGGCTCCCACACTCATGCCCCTTTCACAGGCAGTAACATCTTTTCCAAGCGCTATATTTTTATTTATTTTAAAAGAACATGAAAACCAATATGAACATATTAAAACAGAAGATGTTCTCCATATTATATGCAGTTACATATACTTTAATAAAGTACATAACGCCATTAATGATATCAGAAAATATCGCGCAGAAAATGCGAGTGTTTCCATTATTCTGTCCAACCCCTGTGTGTGTGTGTGTGTGTGTGTGTGTCTGTATATATATATATATATATATATATATATACACACACTGTATGTATAATATATATGGCATGTGCCTCGGTGGTGTAGTGGTTAGCGTCGCTGACTACGAATCCATCGGCCCCGGGTTCGAAACCCGGTGACAGCAGCCGGCGCGCAGCAAAACCCAGCTGTTCAGTCTTCCACACAATAAAGAAAGTGGTTGGTAGATAAATGGATACCCTGGTTGGCCTAGTGGTTAAGACGCTGGGCTGCTGGTGGGGCGTGGTTCGGATTCCACGTTAAACTGTAGGTCTAAGGTTGAATGAAAAGCTTGACCTTCGTCAGAATGAACAATTCGGCGGAAGCTAACCGAAGGTTACCAAAGGTATATATATACAGCGTGTCCCAAAGAAATGTATACCCACTTTGTTCGATAATACCAGCTATGAGGATAATAAATATATTACTTTTTATATGTTCTTTAATAAATAATTTTCTCCTGAATCTAAATATGTAATTATTTTTATTAAAAATTGAAGAACAAAAAAGTTACAGATGTTTAAATTAGAATTATTATTTTCGAGACTTCATGTGCGATATTTTCTAATATTTTTTTTTATGGCCTGGCCTGCCTTTTAACCGACTGTTTTGAGATACTTATGTTTAGTGCCTAGCTTAGCCTAGCCATTTCGTTGAGTTCTAATTAGGCAAGACTACAGTTTTGCTCTAACCTTATCTAACATCTTATAACTCTGCGACGTTTGTTCTTTTCTAACGACAATTTGAACATCTTAGGTAAAGTGTCATTTAACCATGGAATTTGTAAATTTTTTGAATTAACTAATAATTACAACATTTATGCTTCAATATCAACACTAAACATAAGTATCTCAAAACAGTCGGTTAAAATATTAGAAAATATCGCACATGAAGTCTCGAAAATACTAATTATAATTTAAACATCTGTAACCTTTTTGTTTTTCAATTTTCAATAAAGATAATTACATATTTAGATTCAGGAGAAAATTCTTTATTAAAAAACATATAAAAAGTAATATATTTATTATCCTCATAGCTGGTATTATCGAACAAAGTGGGTATACATTTCTTTGGGACACGCTGTATATATACACACACACAGTATATATAATCTACGGAGTTCGCTACTACAGTTTAATTTAAGGAGCGTAAAAAACTGAACAATATCGGCCATATTTTTAATAGTAATAATAATTCACATCAATAAAATAAATCAATAAGCGATAAAAATGGGAACAAAATATTGATGTTGTCGCTTTATTTTCTTCTTTACTCAGAACACTTCTTATGTTCCTATTGATATATTTAATTATTTCTATATATCTATGTCAACATTTTTTCCCTCAACTTCTCTTCGTGGGTTTGTGTGTGTATATATATATATATATATATATATATATATATATATATATATATATATATATATATATATATATATATATATTTCAATTTCAAATCTCCATAAAGTAAATTATGTTATACTCCGAAATTTATTAATTGTTAGCAAATGAAACAAGTTAAAATCATATTGTGAGAAATATGTATCCTGAAATAATTCAAACATACTGATGACTAATAAATAATAAACATTTGCATAAATTTCTTGAATCGAAGTAAATAATCGTTGATATTTTATTTAGTAATTCATTAATTGAACCCAATAAAGCCTAAAGCCGGGGGACAATTTAAATAAACTACAGTAAATGATCCAACTGATATTTGCTCATTGGATTACTGGAACAAAGCAGAAGTTGTAGGATTGTAACATTTATTTTCTAAATAAAGTATTTGATTTCATTTTATTCAATTATATATATATATTTAGTTAGTTAGTTAGTTCGTTAGTTACTTTGAAACATAATTACATTTTCAATTTTAATTTTAACTTCATAATTATGAGCAAAAGTCAGAAGCGGATACATTAGTTAGTGCTTCATTTTATTTATAATAGAAAACTATTTTCAATGACAAACTAAACTAAATTGTGATCAATCACTGAAAATTTTTTATTTATTTATTTATTTATTTTTTCATTTATTCATTTAATTTTGCCTCCTTACATGTGGAGGATTAAACGTGTATTATTTGAGAATAAGTTATTATGAACATTTTGTAACTATTTACCCATGTGTATTACTAATCACCTCGCATCATTCCTTCGTCATTTAAGACCGAAAATAAGAATGCTCCAACTGACAATAGAAAATTTTATCTAAACTAACCCAACCTAAAGTTGGACGAACTTAACCTTAACTCAGCTAACCTAAGTTAACTTATCTCATGACCGAGGTGAGAATTCCTAGAACGAGAATCGAAATAGCATGAAGCGAGATGATATGGGTATAGTGTGTGAGTTGGTGGAAAGAGTTTTTAAAATAGAACTTAATTTACTCCAGAGAGAAGAAATGGTGAGCGAAAGATGGAAGAGGTAAATATGTAGCGGGAAATAACCAACAAGAAAAAGGTAAGAGGATATTTTAATATTTAGAGAAACTTCTGTTCGTTTTTGTCATATTTTTTCTCTTTCATAAGTTGAATAAGAATATTTGCATCTATAATAATGAGCAACAGCTACAAAATAGGAAAATCAAAGATAAAATATTCTGAAATTAAATCACGTGCCTGTGAATGGACGTGCTGTTGGTACTACTGTAGTATGCGGTCTACCGACGATTGGTTAGGTTTAGTCATGATATTTTCGTTAAAACTAACGAAAATATCATGACTAAACCTAACCAATCGTCAAGGGCGATTGACAATGGGATGTAAACAAACAATTAGTAAACAAGATAAGAAGCTATAATTAAAAGGTAGACCGCCGAATCGTGGGTAGACCGCATACTACAGTAGCTACCCGTGCTTGTTTTACTCTCTCTATTAAACACCCAAATTAGAAGGGAAAAATCTACTCGGCGGTTATTCTGTTTGCACCCGAAAGTGCATAAAGTATCAGTGAATCCGTGCATATAAATTATAAAGTGAAATTCATTAAAATAAAGAAAGTGCAATACAGTTTACATCATCTATCACCAGTTTTAACGTATATATTCAAAACGAAAAACGAAATACGGTTGGGCATTCGTGAAAGTTTGAAACAAGGCAGGAAAAAGGTCATAAAACGCAAAGGTCAGAAACCTCTCGAAATACACCCGACCATCGAAACATCGAAAGAAAGGAAACAGAAAAAAAAAAAAAAAATAAATAAAAAAAAATAAAAAAAAATAAATAAATAAATTTTGGGTGGGCACGTTTCGTTATAGAAATTACAAAAAAATTACAAAAAAATTACAAAGTATATTTACAAAAAAAAAAATTACAAATATACTCATAAAATCCAATTGATCTGGGATGAGTATTTCTTAGTTAAAATATTTTAACAAATAAGTACAAACATTATACAAGTAATAATAAATAATAAATAATAATAATAAATAATAAATAATATAATAAATAAAAGTAAATAATAATAATATAAATAAATAAAAATAATAATAATTAAAAGTAAATAATAAATAATAAACAATAAACTTAAACCTTTGCAAAATATTTTAATATCTACAATATCTACAAAAAAAATGGACTCACTGGTGACTGTTCTCCACACTAAAACCAGTATGCAAGTCAACATGGCAGAGGAAGAAAACAAAAACAGAAACCCATGCATAAAATGTGCATTAGACTGCAGCCTACATGCATTAAAATGTGATGAATGCAGACTATGGATACACTACAGTTGTAGTGAACTACCTATTTATTTCCTACTCATCCTTCAAAATTCAAAAAGAAAATTCTCATGCTTTAGATGTGCTCGTCAAATTTGCGATGACTATGACAGGCAATTTGAAGAGCTTGAAGTAGAACTGGCAGGTGAGTTACAGGAGGAGGAAATTATCATTGCAAATGCAGAGCTTGCTGAAAAAGTGAGAAACCCTCAGGATGAGACCCTAGAGAGGGAAACTGCAAGCAAAAAGGGCACCAAAAGAGAGAAAACAAGAACAAGAAATGGATACTAAGACCTTCAACAAAGTGAACAACCCCACTGTACACAGTCACCAAAAAGCCAAAAGTGAAACCAAGAGGCCAGTATGCAAGTATTACAGGAGGGGCTTGTGTAAATATGGACTTAAGGGAAGAGAATGCCCATTTGCTCACCCACCACTCTGCAAAAAATTTATACACGATGGGAATGGCATTTCTGGATGTAGATCCAATGCAAGATGTCCCTATTTTCATCCCAAATTTGCCAGAGCTCATGGTGGGAAAGAAGTTGTTTTAAAGAGAACTGCAATCTGGCCCACCTGAAGGGAACAATCCGATTCCAACCACATCAAACTCAACGGAGAGAATACCAGGATAGTGAGCCTGCTATCCATCAGCACTATTTGGCCCAAGGGATGCAAGAAAACCCAAGACCAAATACCATTCCTGCACCCAGATCTTATGCTGATGTAGCGGGTCCAGGTAAGCCCACTGGTGAAAATAGTACAGCAAGCAACCATGAAACCCCATTGGGGTTTTACCACCTCATAAAACAAATACAAGACATTCAAAGCTCACTTGGGCTCCTCATACAAAAGCAAACGAGAACCCCAGCAGGAACCCTACAAATGCCCTATATGTGGGAGATGAAACAAATGGCTCCACAAATGTATCAATAATTTACTTAAACATCCAGGGCCTTTACCCAAACTCAAACCATACCAAAGTACCTTACCTAAAGAGCCTAGTGGAAAACACTACTAGCACAGTTATAGCCCTCACCGAAACACACCTGAACCCCATGATCATGAGTAGTGAAATTGCAATCAAAGGGTACACCACCCATAGATGTGACAGAGAAGACCGTCTAAATGGTGGTGTCCTGATGTACATCCCTGAAAACATTCAAAGTGAACTGCTCATGGCATACTCAAATGGAGCCTGTGAACTCCTAATCATCATGCTCAGTATAAATAAAGAAGACATAATACTAGTGAATATCTATAGCCCCCCAGATAGCTCCCATCTAGAGCTCACTGAAGTCCTGGAAAAAATCAGGCAATGCCCAGCTATTGTAGACTCAACAAGAGACTTAATCATTACAGGAGACTTTAATCTCCCAAATTGCACCTGGAACCAATATGGTGGTATGAAATCAGGGACAAAAAGGTCCAAATCAAAACACCTGAATGAGTTTATGGAAAAACTGCTCCTAGTACAACATGTCCACTGCCCAACTAGAAAAAATAATATCCTAGATTTAGTGCTGACAAATAATGCAACTACAATTGACCACATTGTTATAACACCAACTATACACTCCGACCACAATGTCATGCACATATTCACAAACTTGTCCTCCACAAATGTAAGCAAGACCCATGCCAAACGAACTTGCCATACTCTGACCTAAACCTGCACAAGTCAGACTGGACATCAATAAATAACTGTCTGGGAGAAATAAACTGGGAAGATGAATTAGAAAACCTAGAACCAGAAGAATGCTGGAGTAGAATACAATACCTGCTATCATCAGCATTATACAAACACACACCAAAGAAAAACGATAGTGCAAAGAAGCACCGGACAAAAGAGCACAGATACAGAAGGACACTTATGAGAAAGAGAACAAAGCTATCTAAACAACTGACAAAGCAATTAAGTGATACAAGACATAGTAACATCCGGAATCAGATACTGATGTTAGAACTTAAAATAAAGGAGTCAACCATAAGAGAGAATATTGATAATGAACACAAAGCTATTGGCACTATAAAGGAAAATAGCAAATTCTTCTTTAGCTATGCTAAACGCAAAGCAGTTATCAAAACGAGCATTGGCCCATTGCTTGCTAAAGATGGACTAACTCTCACATCTAATACACAGGAAATGGCAAACATTCTACAATCTCAATATGCTTTAAGCTGGAGTACCCCTGTAGTAGCAAAGAAAATAAAAACTACAGCATTTTTTGATAGAGAAGAAAATGACCAAGACAGACCATTATTGGAAGATATACAAATAACCACTAGAGATATACAACAGGCAATAACAGAGCTACCGGGGAGTTCAGCCCCTGGTCCAGATGGAATTGGAGCCAAGATTCTTAAGGAATGCAAACATACTTTATCTCTGCCTTTGAAAATCCTGTGGAGATCCTCACTAGACACCAGTAGAATACCACCAATCATGAAACAAGCAAATATTACCCCAATCTACAAAGGAGGCAAAAGAAAGGAAGCCAAGAACTATAGACCCATATCTTGACTTCCCATATTATTAAAATATTTGAGAAAGTCCTGAAAAGGCACATTGTCAGTTTTATAGAAAATGAACATCTCTTAGAAGACTTTCAACATGGCTTCAGACACAAGAGATCCTGCCTTACTGAACTTATAGACCATTGCAATACAATCCTACAATATTTGGGAGAAAACCACAATGTTGATGTCATCTATCTAGACTTTGCAAAAGCTTTTGACAAGGTTGACCATGGTATATTATTCCATAAACTAAAAGAACTTGGTATTTGTGGAAAAATAGGAAAATGGATCCATGCCTTTCTCTCTGACAGAAAACAAATAACAATTGTAAATGGAGCAAGATCTATAGAAAAAGAAGTGATTAGTGGAGTGCCGCAAGGCACAGTACTAGGACCAATTCTATTCATTATAATGCTAAACAATATAAACTGTAACCTAGGAAGCTCTCTCCTGTCATTCGCAGATGATACCAGAATACTAAGACCAATTACAGAAAAAGAAGACTGTGTAGAGCTACAAAAAGATCTACAAACTATATATGCATGGGCAGATGCAAACAATATGGCCTTCAATGAAGACAAATTTGAACTAATTAAGTATGGACCAAATAAATACCTGAAAGAACAATTCAACTACACTGGACCCACAGAAAAGATATTGTACAAACTGATCATGTCAGGGATCTAGGGATTATATATCTGAAGATGCAACATTCAACAGGCACATTGACAAAGTAACCTCATCATGCAAACAACTAATAGGATATATACTGAGGACATTCAGAACTAGGGACAGTATGACCATGCTTACCCTGTGGAAACCTCATCATGCAAACAACTAATAGGATATATACTGAGGACATTCAGAACTAGGGACAGTATGACCATGCTTACTCTGTGGAAACCTCATCATGCAAACAACTAATAGGATATATACTGAGGACATTCAGAACTAGGGACAGTATGACCATGCTTACCCTGTGGAAACCTCATCATGCAAACAACTAATAGGATATATACTGAGGACATTCAGAACTAGGGACAGTATGACCATGCTTACCCTGTGGAAATCACTTGTCCTTCCACGCATTGACTACTGCTCTCAATTATGGTTTCCCCACAAACAGAATGAATTGCAAAAAATTGAGGGCCTACAAAGAACCTTTACCTCGTATATTAAACAACCTGATGGGCAACAGGTAAGTAAAAACAAATTAAACTACTGGGATAGGCTCAGAGGCCTCAACCTTTATTCCATAGAGAGAAGGTTTGAGAGATACATCCTAATCTACACCTGGAAAATTCTAGAAGGGCTTTTAGTTGCCCCCAATACTGAACCAATTGTGCCCACCTTAACAAGAACTGGCAGAATGTGTAAAAAATATCACCTCCCACCAAACAGTCTGAGAAGAATTCAAACCCTTCAGCAGTGTTGGGCACTAAAGCGTTAATCCGATAACAGTTAATTAACGAAGTTAACTTTTTTTAACGGACTATTAACGGAAGTTAATTTCCACTTATCGTTATCGGACCAGTTAACTTCCGATAACTCGATATTTAGTCTGTTAAAGTCCGTTAACACGTTAACTGCGAGGAGTCATTCACGGAAGATCACCGCTCCGCGAATGAATTCAAACCGCCATAACTTCAGTCTGCCAATTCCGTCCTCTGCCGCAGTGGAACGGCTCTTCTCTCTCGGCAAAGACATCCTGAGGCCCAAGAGGTCAAGACTGGCAGTTGGGCCTAACTTTGAGAAGTTGGTCTTTCTGAAGGGCAACCAGCACATTGTGTCATAGTCTTTAATAAATGTGCCTAAAATTTAATTTTACCTTTCAGTTCCCGCCATAATAATTCCCTGGTAAATTAAAATTTAGTTAATGGTTAATGGTTACAAGGGTTTCAAAACACGTAATCAGTACATTTTTTATTAAAAATAAAAAAAAAAGTTATTAAGCAAAAAAGTTGCAAAACTTGATAAAAATACAGTTAAATACCTATTTATTGTTGGATTTTGCATAAATAAACATTTTCTATGGGTTTTAAAGCTTTTTTCCTTGATTTTTTTTAAATGTTAGTAAAGAAATAGTTATCGTTAACGGATTATCGTTAACTTCCGTTAACTTTGTAGTAAAATTATCGGATTATCGTTATCGGAGTTAAAAATTGGGGGTTAACGGATTATCGTTATCGAAGTTAACTTTTTGGTTAACGGTGCCCACCACTGCCCTTCAGTATAATAGTATCTCTAGGCAGGGTTCTCGCCTGTTTAACTCCTTGCCTCAGTACCTTAGAGATATAAGTGCAGTCCCAGTAGATACTTTTAAAAAACACTTGGACATGTTTTTAGCCAACATACCCGACCAACCCACAGTGCCAGGGTATTCCTCTGCCAGACCAGCCCCCACAAATTCAATAGGGGACCAAATCGTATGGCAGGAGCAAGAGAAAAGAAGGGTGGCGACCCCGTCGTGGCCCCGCCTCAGGAGGCGCTGAGCGGACTTCGTGGGAGCAGCGCACCCTTGAGGCAGAAGCGCTTTAAGGTAAATTAAGGTAAATTTGTAGAATTTATACTTACCCTTTACGTTATACATTTGCGAGGATATCACGCACCTAATTAAAGGTTCAAAGGATATGTAAATTTGTAGTTCTCCTCATTTCTGCACACGGGTATAAATGACTGCAAAATAACACCTTATCTACTTTACCAAGAAAATGTACTTGTTATCGTTCTTTCTCTGTCACGCAAAATCGGGTCCTTCTTGACCTCACAACAGCGGTTCAGAGTTAACAATCGATAACATCCTTTGTATCTTTGTACAGCATAACTGAATTTCAAAGAAACTTTGAAATATCATTCAATATAAATAAGCGAGGAATTTGGCATAAAATGGTCATTACTCTGAATATTATGCCCTATTTAATTTTCAGCATGTTAAGAAACACAATAATATATAACGATATATATATATATATATATATATATATATATATATAATATATATATAAAGGAATGTTGTGAAATAGAAAATGAAAAATCGTGATAGTTCTTCAGACTTAAAGTTTCTTACCTGTTTGAAGTGACGTAAAGCCCCATTGATCCGCAAAGAATCAGCGACAATGTTTGAGATCCCTTCTCCCGGTGAGTGATCCAACCTCGGCAGGTATCTTAATGAACCCGAAGGTTTCGGGTGGTGGCAGTAGAGACACGTCTCAGGTTGCGAGTGCTGCCTGATGATTTTGTCTCTGTACGTGGAAGAGGCCACAACCAGAACGTCCCCAGAGGAACCTTGCACTGACTGCACGCTTTCACGAGAGGATGCCCGTGGTAAATGAGAACATGAACATCGAATACTTGGTGCTAAGAGGCGATATCCTTTAACTTCAGGACTACATTTGCTATCTCTAGTATGCATTTCAATATCAGGTACGGATCGAGTAGCTCCTGAAGTCTCATGCTGATCGGTAGAAAGGGATAAGCATCTTCCTGCTCTTCTGTAAGTTACGTCAGTCATTGGGCCCGCGCTGTCGGTAGACTCCGCCGAGTCTCCCATTGTGATCAGTGGTTTCATCGCGGGGCTCGCTTCATCAGGCGGAAGAGCGAGCAAATTTTCAATGCTTGATGCTCGAATAGTTGGTAGAATCGGAGTTACCATGATATGAATATAAAGCAAAACTCAAACTAAAGCACTCGTCGCTCGAACATATTGTTTGAAGTTTTTCACGCATTCTGCAATCAAAAGAAATAATACACATTAATAAATTTTATTCTAAAGGAAAAAAAGCACTTCGTGAAAGTAAATTGAATATATGAAGATAAGTTTTCAGTCTTCAGTGGAAAAATGTCGTACTTTGTCTAGGAGAGATTATATGGAACTCAAATGGAGACGAGAGAATATTTTTTTTGTCAAAGAAATGCATAGGTTTGAAAGGTATTTTGAAAATTAATATAACAATAGAATTAACTCAAAATTTCCCATATCATTACAGTTATTTGACTAAAAATAAAACTACTCTTGGGACAAACTGTAAACAACTTATCAAACTTAATGTATCTAATAGTTCTGAAATTTTTCTTAGTTTATTCCTTAAGTGAGTTTTATTTAAAATTGTAGGTTAAACTCAAGGACAAAAAAGCTAAAAACATAGAAAAAAAATTACAAACTAGTTTCATTTACGAAAGAGTTGTAAATTATTCAGAATTTACATCTAAATCACAACTATGGTATAACGCATAATCACGTCTGACTCAATGGAAGGCAATGTATTGCTCGATTTCGATTTCTGATAAGTTATAAATATTATATTATATACCTATGAATTTCAAATGGGTGTGTTAGAGCCACAGAAAGGATAATCATACAGTATTTGTGTCACTGTGTAATGACAAACTATTGCCAAAGTTCAAATCCTAAAGGCACTGATTTTATTTCTTGTTGCATAATAATAATGACTATTGGTTTTGTTTAACCTCCTTCGCAACACCTAAGGTCATATGACGGAGGGGACCTACAGCTTTATGTGGGATCCAAACCACGGGTCGCTACATAGTCTGGACGCACCGGACGGTCTCCCATCCAACTACTACCCTGAACCAATGTCGCTTAACTTCGCTGATCAACGGGAAGCGGTGTTACGACATTGGCTACGACGTAGCCCTCTTGTTGCAAAATGATTTTACTTGTTGGATGGCCATATTTTTTGTTACACTATTTTAGACGAATTAGGGAGTTTTCTATTATTATTGAAAAGGACTCGTTCCTTGGGAACAATTAATTATATTCAGAATTCTAGAATTTATGCGTATATATAATATGAAACCAACGCTAAATGATTATAGCAGTTCTTGCCGTGCGCTCTTAAGGGCTACGTGGTAGCCAAGGGTTCCGGACACAATCCCGACACCCATAATCCCGACACCCATAATCCTGACAGCCAAAATCCCGACAGGTCAAAATCCCGACAGGTCAAAATCCTGACAGCCAAAATCCCGACAGGTCAAAATCCCGACAAAGCAAGAATAACGAAGCAGGCAACCAACCAACCAAGACGTTGGTTGGTTACTTTTTGGGGGAAAACTGCTGAATAGTTTTATTTAATTCTAACTATTTTTTGGAAATCCGAGGCTAAAACTCATCCACACGGATTATTTTTTAATCAGTCTGTCCGCGGCCCTTCAACGAAATGGAGGAAATTTCCGAATTTCTGTTTGGTCCTGCATACAGAAATACCTCTTTGGTTTCGCGGCATATGCCGCCAAATATCCATTGCTCCGCTAAAACTCTTCCCTTGTTGTTCTTACGTCTGCTGAAATACGTTTCGTTTATTTCTACAGTTTGACTTTCTCCACCAATTACGGATGGCTCTTTCAAGCCTGAATCGGCACACACCTGTAATTAAGTTGATAAGGTTAGGTTAGGTTAGGTTAGTTAGGTTAGGTAAGGTTAGGTAGGTTAGGTCAATTATATGTTTATAGTGGGTTAGCTTACCTCTCTTAAATAATTATTGAAATCTACTGCAGTTGTGTGGCTTATGCATAACTCTTTTTCGCAATATTTCATTGACGTATATTCTTGTGACCACGAATAAATTTCTATATTATGTCGGAATTTATAAATAATTGTCGGGATTTTCGCCTGTCGGGCTTTTTGGCTGTCGGGATTTTGGCTGTCGGGATTTTTGGTTGTCGGGATTTTGGCTGTCGGGATTTTGGCTGTCGGGATTTTGGCTGTCGGGATTTTGGCTGTCGGGATTCTGACCCAGACCCCGTAGCCAATGTCTAACACCGCTTTCCGTTGATCAGCGAAGCTAAGCGACACTGGGTCGAATATTAGTTGGATGGGACCGTCCGTTGCGTCCAGACTACGTAGCGACCAGTGGTTCGGACCCCACGTAAAGCTGTAGGTCCCCTCCGTCATATGACTAGATGTTGCAAAGGATGTTAAACAACCCAATCATTACATTTTTATTCTGCTTTTAATATTATAAGGTTTCATTGAGCATGAGATTTGTTCTCCGAAACGTAAGACATAACGAATGCATATTTCAGCGTCGGTCATCTCTTTCCTTCTAATTCAACCTTATTACATGGATCGCGGCCGATCATTGAGCTCTTAAGATAGAATCCGAACCTCCACTGGTATGAAATTCGACAACACATATATATATATATATATATATATATATATATATATCAGTAGAAAAATAAGAAACCCAGAAGATATAGGATCTCTACAAACCAACATGAACAGAATCTACAAGTGGACAGAAGACAACAATATGAAGTTTAACACTAAGAAATTTCAGCTGTTATGGTACGAAAAAAGAGAAGACCTACAATCCATGTAATATTATACTCCAAATGGACAGGAAATTCAGAGAAATTCTAAAGCAAAAGATTTAGGGGTTGTAATGACTGATGATGCGAAATTTGAAACACAAAATAAGATAGCAGTAAACACAGCAAAGAGAATAACTGGGCAGATACTGAGAACCTTTAAACGGAGGGATAGGAATATAATGATTCCTCTGCTGAAAACAATGATCATACCCAAATTGGAATACTGCTCGGTCCTAACATGCCCACATAAAAAAGAAGACATTAGACAACTAGAAGGGATTCAGAGAAGCTTCACAGCCAAGATCAATGGGTGCAAAGAACTAAACTACTGGGAAAGGTTCCACGAATTAAACCTATATTGACTGGAAAGGAGGAGAGAGAGATACATCATTTATTTACACTTGGAAAATAATGGAAAAACTAGTCCCTAATCTTACTCTGAACCCTGTAATTCCCCAAACAACAGTAGAAAGTAGAAAAGGAAGATTGTGTCGTGTTTCCAAATTAAAAGCTAGACAGGGAACATCCTTAACCCTGAAAGAAAATAGTTTTGTCGTGAGAGGACCAAAACTGTTTAATCAGCTGCCCAAAGACCTAAGGAACATGAGTGGACATCTTCGAAAGAAGATTAGACGCCTGGCTCAGAACAATCCCCGATGAGCCGGGCGTACCTGGCTATGTGAGGTGGAGAGTACAAGAAACCAACTCACTACTTCACCAGGCCAACTCAAGAGGAGGGACGACAAGCCTGACCTTCGTGAAATGAGGAATCATCGCACGGAACATTTGAAAGGTTGAAACGTGTATATATATATATATATATATATATATATATATATATATATATATATAATTCAAGTTGACAAGGAGTAACATTAACAAAGACTCATTTGATGAGCATGTTACATAATTTGACATGTAACTGAATCACACAAGGAAAACTTTTGGAATAAAACAACAAATATAAACCAGACAATAATTAAAAAGCTGAAGTTATTTTATATATATATACACACACAATATATATATATATATATATATATATATATATACAGGGTGGGCGGAAAGTAGCTCCCTATTTTGGATTGGTAAAAAAATACGTATATTATTCATTTATTTCAGAAAAAATAATATGAAAAGGTAGGCATACATGGTAGGTTTTCTCTAAAATTCAATGTGGGCTCCAACTCTTTCCACCAGCTTCTGGAGCCGCCCAGGAATGGCGTCCACTGACTTTAGCAGGAACTCCGGCGGGATGGAGGACATGACTTCCCGAATTCGGTCCTCCAGTTCTTCCAATGTCCTCGGTTTGGTGCGGTAGACTTCTTCCTTTACCCACCCCCAAAGAAAGAAGTCGCACGGTGTCAAGTCGGGGCTCCTGGCTGGCCATTGATGTGGACCACGACGACCCATCCAACGCCCAGGGAAGTGGGCATCCAGCCACTCACGGACAACAAGAGCGAAGTGCGGAGGGGCGCCATCTTGCATAAATATCAGATCGTCGATGTTCTCCCATGTGCTGACAACCGGCCAGACCTCGTTTCGCAACATAGCAAGGTACCGCTCAGCATTCATGGTGTTGCGCAGAAGGAACGGGCCCACAACCTGATCTGAGGTCATACACACCACACCGTTACACTGAACCGATTCTGTCGTTTTTCAGCGGTAACCGTGCGACTTCTTTCTTTGTGGGTGGGTAAAGGAAGAAGTCTACCGCACCAAACCGAGGACATTGGAAGAACTGGAGGACCGAATTCGGGAAGTCATGTCCTCCATCCCGCCGGAGTTCCTGCTAAAGTCAGTGGACGCCATTCCTGGGCGGCTCCAGAAGCTGGTGGAAAGAGTTGGAGCCCACATTGAATTTTAGAGAAAACCTACCATGTATGCCTACCTTTTCATATTATTTTTTCTGAAATAAATGAATAATATACGTATTTTTTTACCAATCCAAAATAGGGAGCTACTTTCCGCCCACCCTGTATATATATATATATATATATATATATATATTCGGATTCCACGTTAAACTGTAGGTTTAAGGTGGAGTGACAAGCTTGACCTTCATCAGAATGAAGAATTCGGGCGGAAGCAAAACCAAGGTTAACGAAGGTCATATGGTGTGTATTATTATATACACACACTTCGTTTTCCTTCGGAAACGGTTTGTTTCTAGGCCTGATTTACCTATATATATATATATATATATATATATATGTGTGTGTGTGTGTGTATAAATGCCCGAGATTTTTTAAGTATGTATTTTACGATTTTTATATGCAGGGTGTTCATAATTTATATTTACAAATGCAATTGAATTTCAGTCGAATCTGTAAAGATAATTTATGGACACCCTGTACTTTTCATAAGTTACTTTCCACTTCCACTTACTATTAATTTCGTTAATTGTTTTAAAGAAATAATAAAACATTTAATTTTATAAAAGCTGACTTTTTTAAATAATATGATAATTTAATTTGGTAGATAGTTTGGAAGTTGAAGGTTTCTTTACTTTTTTAAATTTCCATTTTTTTCCATTTTTTTTCCATTTTTTTTTCCCATTTTTTCCATTTTTTTCCAATTTTTTTTCCGATGATCATTCACTTACTGTAATTTGTTCATTTCCAAATGGATTCATGTTTAGCGAAAGATTCTTACGCGAAAGTTATGAGCACTGTTCTTTTAGCCCACGTTTTCAATATATGTATGTATACAATACAGTATAATTATAAGGTCATGACGAAGGTCATATGGTGTGTATTATTATATACACACACTTCGTTTTCCTTCTGAAACGGTTTGTTTCTAGGCCTGATTTACCTATATATATATATATATATATATATATATATTAAGCTTTGGGGACACCCGGTTTTCGGTCTCCTGATTCGCGGAAAGTTGTTGACGTTGGAAATAACTAACTAACCTAGAACAACCACTTAACCGAGTGTAACCTGGTATTGGGGTGTAAGAGTCAGCCTGATTGGCCCCGAGTATGAAATGGGCAGATCATCAAAATTTGGTGTCCCCAAAACTTAATATTAGGCAATACTAAATCGGAACACCAGATATGAACATTTCTTATAATTTTTAACGAGTTCGACGTCTCGGAATTTGTCAATTACGTCCTTACGGATCTAAATACAAGAAATTATAATTACAATTTATAATAAATTTAAAAGTATTAAATATTAATAAAATTAAAGAATACTAAAAGTTTGCATACATACAAATGTGCAGACACATATTCGGTTGTGACTTAACTTACAAACAGATAAAAACAAATAAAAATTAAAAGTTAAAACAGCGCAAGTTTATAAACATCGAGTAATTACCTTAAGGTACGTTTACACTATGCTCAAAAATCAACACTCAACAAGTTGATTGATGACTGTTGATAATCGTAGATTGTTTTCATTGCTGTCGACTTGGTAATACAAAAATGGAGATGGAGAAGCAAGTAGTGTGTGGCTCAGCGTTTATAGTGCTAAATTCATTAAGTGACAGGAGAAAGAAACGGCGACAGTGGGTTAGAAATTTTGTTAGAAAGAAAGAACACGGAGCATATCCTCATTTTTAAATGATTTTGTAACTGAAAACAGGTTCGGGTATAAGACTTTTGTGCGTATTGTCACCTAAAGATTTTGAAATACTGCTAATAATGGTGGCTCCAATAATAGTGAACAACTATACTACGTTCCGAAAAGCGATTTCACCAGCCGAGAGACTAGCAATAACGTTAAGATTTTTTGTTAACGCCAATATTTCGGCCGGCAACAACGGCGCCCTTCCAAAGATAGTAAAAAAAATAAAAACTGGAGAATCAACTGCTGTGACAGTTTACTTTTAAATGTCACTGAAGTTGGTTTTCCAGTTTTTATTTTTTTTACTATATTGAGAAGGACACTATTGTTGCGGACCGAAATATTGGCGTTTTATTTTTCTGTAATTTTAAAATTTTATATATATATACAGGGTGTTTGAAAACTTTCTGTACAAATTGTAATGGGGGATAGGCAACACCAAGACAAACCCTTTTCGTCTATAAGTGTATGTCCGCTGACGTCATCATTCGGCGCGAGAGGGCGCCGCTGCAATTGGCTAAAAGGTGAAGTGGGCTAGACTCGCGCTTGCCGCGGGCATTCTTAAATCGGACGTAGTACGCGTAACATGGAGCGCTTCACGACTGCTGAGATGGCTGACATGCATATGGTGTATGGGGCTGCCAATGGAAACGGAAGAGCTGCTGTGAGGTTGTACCGACAGCGCTTCCCAAACAGACTTGTGCCAAACCACCAAACGTTTGCGCATTTGCATCGGCGACTGCGAGAAACTGGAACATTCCATGCAAACATGCATGACACTGGTCGGGAGAGAAACGTGCGCACTCCTGACATGGAAGAAGAAATCCTACGGCGATTTGAGGATAATCCAAGCGCAAGCACGCGAGGTGTTGCACGTATCCTCGGTGTGAACCACGACCTGGTCTGGAGAGTGTTGCACGAGCAGCAGTTACATCCGTTTCATCGTCAGAGTGTCCAGGCATTACAAACCCGTGTAGCATGTGGATTTGCGTGCGCCCACACGTGAGAATTGTGCATGTTAAACACACCCTCACGTGTGAAACAGGCCTCATCTGAGAACAGCACATAAGCCGGAAAATTAGGCTGCACCGCTGTCTGCTGCAGAAACCAGCGTGCGAATTCCACACGAAGAGGGTAATCCCGAGATTGTAATGCCTGGACTCTCTGACGATGAAACGGATGTAACTGCTGCTCGTGCAACACTCTCCAGACTAGGTCGTGGTTCACACCGAGGATACGTGCAACACCTCGCGTGCTTGCGCTTGGATTGTCCTCAAATCGCCGTAGGATTTCTTCTTCCATGTCAGGAGTGCGCACGTTTCTCTCCCGACCAGTGTCATGCATGTTTACATGGAATGTTCCAGTTTCTCGCAGTCGCCGATGCAAATGCGCAAACGTTTGGTGGTTTGGCACACGTCTGTTTGGGAAGCGCTGTCAGTACAACCTCACAGCAGCTCTTCCGTTTCCATTGGCAGCCCTATACACCATATGCATGTCAGCCATCTCAGCAGTCGTGAAGCGCTCCATGTTACGCGTACTACGTCCGATTTAAGAATGCCCGCGGCAAGCGCGAGTCTAGCCCACTTCACCTTTTAGCCAATTGTAGCGGCGCCCTCTCGCGCCGAATGGTGACGTCAGCGGACATACACTTATAGACGAAAATGGTTTGTCTTGGTGTTGCCTATCCCCCATTACAATTTGTACAGAAAGTTTTCAAACACCCTGTGTATATACACACACCCAGAGGATCTTCTCGGTTTCATTCACTGCTGATTTCTAAAAAATATATTTTTTTAGGTAATTTTATGCGCAGAATTCAATTCTGGCTTTTCTTAAATGCTGAAATTAACTAAAACTAATATATATAAACCCTAACCTCAGTAAAACAGAAAGTAAATTATATCCACCTATTGCCTAAATGAACGCAATATCTTCCACAAAAATCATGCGGTATCTTGTTTCCAAAGTATACAACACCCTTTTCATAAACTGATTGGTTAGGGCTCACTTACATTAAGCAATTAAGATATCGGTTCAAACCTGTGCACCTGCGAGTAGTTCCCAGATAAGGTTTTAGAGACCGGTTAATAGAAAGAATATTGCAATTAAAACCAGATAATATTTGTTGTGTTTTATGTATTTTTTATCATAATATTTTTTATGTGTGCTCTCCTGTGCTTCAGCATTTGGAAAATGTGACCGCCTGCGGAAAAGTTTGAGCATCCCTGACTTACAGTAAAGATGGACGAAAAATTTAATTTAATAAAGTTGCATAATAGATTGCAGACAGAAGAAGTAGTACATTTTACCAATACCAAAAGAAAAGGAATGTCGTAGAAAACAAAATGGTAACCAAAATCGTAGCTCAAAACCTAACCTAAATTAATGTAACCTAACCTAACCTAACCTAAATTTATGTGGAGAAGAAAGAATAAAAAACATTTATGACGATGTTAAACGACATTTAAAACTCTTTTTTAAATGCTTGACTAGCCGGATACGTATAGTTTACTTTCTATTTTAGTTAGGCTTTTGGGTTCATACATTTTAGTTTTGGTTTATTTTCACATTTAAAAAAGGCCAAAATTGAATTCTGCGTATAAAATTACCTAGATAAAATATATCTTTTCATTAAAAATCATCAGTGAATGAAACCCAGAAGACACTATCCAGAACCTG
This sequence comes from Bathynomus jamesi, assembly GCA_023014485.1. NCBI lineage: Eukaryota > Metazoa > Arthropoda > Malacostraca > Isopoda > Cirolanidae > Bathynomus > Bathynomus jamesi. The sequence goes on from JAJOZX010005344.1 coordinate 111,751, forward strand.
CTTAAAGTGATCACTATCGGGACCAAACAAAAACAGTCGCTTTAAAGAGGTGGTCACTTTGAAATTTTTCTTTTTAATTTCTCGGAGAGCTAATATGAAGCTCACTGTTTTTATCGTTCATATGTTTGAGCTCTAAAAAGGATTATTCCACTAAATTTTAAAGAACGATGTATTTTTGTACTGCAAAATACACTCATTTTAACTTTCTACTAACATAACGGTGGAAACAATTTTCCAGAAATTATAGGTATCATTCATAACACTGCCCAACAAAAAAAACATTTTTTGCTGCTGATTTAATTCTAAGACCTGGTTCTGGATAATATTGATGTGCTGATTTCAGAAATCACCTTATATTTTGTCCATCACATCAGGTTTTCGTGCAACGCAATATGCCTATTTTGGGTGATCCATGAAGGGCGCTTATCAAAATTGATGATTTTTGAGACCTGTTAACAGCTGTTTTGCTGTTAAAATTTTATCTGTGGAATACGCAGATCTGTGCATTAAATCTAAAGGTCATGTACAACATATTAAAATCTTGGGTATCTGTGATTTCCCCAGGTGTGAGCGTGACGTCATGATCTGAGAGAGATTTCCCATTGGCGGATTGAGAGCAGCCGGTTCCGCTAGTGACGTTACTTGTAAACTTTCAGCAGTTGGGTTGCAACATGAGCATTAAAGTTCACTATCTCAACAGTCATCTGGATAAATTTCCAGAAAATCTTGGTGATGTTAGTGAAGAGCAAGGTGAAAGGTTCCACCAAGATATCAAAGTGATGGAAGAACGATACCAAGGAAGATGGGATACCCATATGATGGCTGACTACTGCTGGAACCGCAAAGAGATTGTCTTGACATCTCTCATTCTAGGAAGTCATATAAGAGAAAATTTATCAGCACTGAAAAGTAAGAAAACAAGAAAAAGACAATGTTAAGAAAACTGGTCCCGTGCTTGCTTTAATATGGATTCATTTTTTGCTTATTTAAACACTTTTAATCACTTTATGTGTCAATATTACCATTGTATATTAAAGTTCACTCCCTGCACAATTGTTTACTTTTCCATGCTGATTCTGAGTATGTAAAAACTTATTTTTTGAAAAGAAAAAAATTGGGCATAACCCTGCCAAAATGCGATATCTCCAAAATATCCGTATTTGATTGCTCGAAAACCTGACGTGATAGGCAAAAACTAAGGTGATTTTTTAAATCAGCACACCAAAGTTACCTAAAAACAGGTGTTACAATTAAATCAGCAAAATTGGTGTTGGGCAGTGTAATGAAGTTAAGTTGTAAGACAATCAGGTTTTTTTTAAAATCGTAAGGTCACTTTAACAAATTAAATTTTGAAGAAAATTAGCTGAGTAAAACCGATCACTTTATACAATATGCAGGCGGTCAGAATACCGAGAAAATTTACCTCGTAAATATATGACTTTTGGATCACAGAAATTTGTGAACTATAGTCGGGTGGTCACTATGCAAAGGTGTGTATATATATATATATATATATATATATATACAGTGGTGTAGTGCTGTGGGAACGCGTGGGAACGGCGTTCCCTTACTTTTTTTGGTAGACGGAACGGCGTTCCCTCACTATTTCAAATAAATCCGAACTTACAAATCTTTAACGTCATGAAATTTTAATTCCCACCCCTAGAAGAAATATAAGAAAGAATCATTAACTGTTTCATTTCTTTTAGCTTCGACTGAGGCAATGCTAGCCTATAAAGATCTGGTGAAACAGTCACCACGGCAGTGGCGTAGCTAGAGTTTGTGCCGCCCGGGGCGGTCCTTGAGTTTGCCGCCCCCCTGAAACACAACACAATACACATAACAAACATACTTAAACAAAAAGTGAAACGACGTATAGAAAAAACCTGTGAAAAATATTAGGACATGTTTACTTCTGAAGTGAAAAAATTAACTACAACATTCTACACAGTTATTTTTCTTGCTTTTCTGTTAGCAAAATCTTCGATGACATTGTCGAAGTCTATTTCGTCTGTCAATTGTTGTTCTATAGACAGTATGGCAAGATTTCTCAACCGCAAGGTGCTCATAGTAGATCTTAGGTAATTCTTTATCAGTTTTAGTTTAGAAAAACTCCTCTCACAGCTAGCAACATTAACAGCAATTGTGAGAAAAATCCGCAGCAGTATTACAATATTTGGAACCGAGTTACCAAGATTATACTTTACAACTAATACCAGCATATTAGTTTTGATATCGATTATTTATAAATATTAAACGTATATTTATAGATTATAACGTATTTACAGAACTTTATCGGTTATTCCCCTTTTTAATGAAATAAATGCATTTATACCAATGCTATTATTAATTAAGCACAACTAAGCTCTTAAATAGGTATGATGGTCAATAAGGCCATCTTCAAGGGAACACAATCCTTACCATTGTCGGAAATTAACGAAGTAAGCAGTGTTTTCGTGGAAAAATAAAATTGTGTCTGGCGTCTTGTATCCTTCTACTGTCCCGACATAAAAAAAAACCTTTTTTTTTCATTGCAGTAGACCAAAAGTGCCGCCCCTCAAAAAGTGCCGCCCGGGGCGGACCGCCCCCTCCACCCCCCTATAGCTACGCTAGTGCACCACGGCGTACCAGTTGTTAACTTTTTTTAGTTAATCATTCCAGTTGTTAGCTATTTTTATTGATCGTACTGGATGTCATATATGATATATCTAATGACACTGGAAATACTGCATCTTCAACCTTGGAATATATCCTAATATCCAGTGCATATGACTTCAAAATATCCCTGAAATTGGTCAGATTTCAAAAGATTTCCCGGGGGGGCTTACTTACAGTGCACCCGGACCCCCAGCTGTATGGGCTCGCCGCGCTCGCCATTGTCCCCCCTGCATCTGAGTAACACTTTCAAAATGCGTTCCCTCACTTCTTTATTTAGCACTACACCACTGTGTGTGTATATATATATATATATATATACTGGGTGATCCAGATAAATGGGACCCATAAAAAAAAGCCAAATATTCTTAATATTTAATTCCTTTCATAAAAACTATATATCATTCGAAAGAGTAGAGTTACAAGTTTATTATGAAATATTTATTTTTTAAAAATGACTCCTTTCAAATGTGCTCCATTAGTTGCCAAGCATTCCAGTGTTCTCGCTTGTAAGTTCTGCATCACTTTTGCAAGAGTGTGCGGTGGTATGGCCTGTATCTCATTTGTGATGGCGGCCTTCAATTCTTGCAAGGTCGTTGGGTTTTTCTGTAGACCCTACTCTTTAAATATCCCCAGAGATAATAATCTAAGGGAGAAAAATCCGGAGACCTTGCGGGCCATTCAACGTCTCCAAATCTTGAGATTAACTCGCCTGGAATCGTTTGACGCAAAACTGCCATGCAGTTCCTCGTGGTATGGCAGGTAGCTCCGTCTTGTTGGAACCAGTGGTTTTCTAGACAAAGATCTCTTAATTTAGGACTAAGGTAATCGGTCAACATGTTTTCGTAGCGATCACCATTTACAGTGACCGTGTTTCGAGGTGGAATCCTCGAAAAGGTACGGCCCTATGATCTGAGAAAATTGGTGGTGTCATTTACCTTCTGTTGGATCCATTGACAGAATTGTCGTTTTCGTGCGAAATCTCCATCGTTTAGTTGTTGCACTGTTTGAATTTTATGGAAAGAGCATTAAATTTTGCTTGAATATACGGTGTGTTGTTCCATATCCAACTCCTAACAGCTGAGAAGCACGTCTGATGCTTATGTTAGGATTATCCTGTACAATTTCATGAGTTCTGTTAATGATCTCGTCTATCCTTGCTGTGCGCACTCTTCCAGTTGGTTTTCTTTTTCAATGCTGCCAGTTAGGGAAAAATTTCTGACACACCGACGGATTACTTTCTTAGAAGGTGATTTTGACATCTGAAAATTTGTCTTGAAAGATCTTTGAGCTGAAACTACACTTCTTCCATGCTCATAATATTGCTCAGTTATGAAACGCAGCTGTTCCACAGTCCATGCAGTCATCTTGAAGGGTTAGTTTTAACTAACACTTATTTTGTTTTGTATCTTATCTTGTCTTGTATTGTCAAAACCTATACAATCCTGTACAAACTTGTAACTATCCTCTTTCGAATGATGCGTATGATTTTATAAAAGGACTTATACTTTAAGAGTTACAGGGGTTTCTTTTGGGTCCCATTTCTCTGGATCACCCTTTATATAACAACAGGTATACAGGGTGTTTGAAAACTTTCTGTACAAATTGTAATGGGGGATAGGCAACACCAAGACAAACCCTTTTCGTCTATAAGTGTATGTCCGCTGACGTCACCATTCGGCGCGAGAGGGCGCCGCTGCAATTGGCTAAAAGGTGAAGTGGGCTAGACTCGCGCTTGCCGTGGGCATTCTTAAATCGGACGTAGTACGCGTAACATGTTTATTTAAAGAAGGCATGTTTATTTAAAGAAGGTGCTGAAAGTTGCGACCGGTAGCATCAATGCATGCCCGACAGCGTCGAAGCATTGACCGACGTACACGTCGAAAGATTCCCGGCATTTCGGGAACAGTTCCAGTGGCGACAGCGATTCGTGCTACGAGGTCTTCTTCTGAGTAAATGGGAGTCTCGTACACGAGGTTCTTCATGTGTCCCCACAGAAAGAAATCGAGGCATGTTAAATCGGGCGATCTCGGTGGCCAGGCTACGGGCCCACCCCGGCCTATCCATCGGTCCCCAAAAGTGGCGTTCAGATAATCCCGCACATCGTTGCTGGAGTGTGCTGGGGCCCCGTAGTGTTGAAACCACATTCGTCTACGAATAGCCACGGGAACATCTTCCAGCAGTTCCGGCAACGTTTCTTCAAGAAATATCCGATAAACCCGCCGGTCGAGTCGGGCAGGCAGCAGGTACGGCCCAATCAACTTGCCATGGACGCTACCCGCCCAAACATTGACGGCGAACCATTCTTGATGAGCATGCACCCGTGTAGCATGTGGATTTGCGTGGGCCCACACGTGAGAATTGTGCATGTTAAACACACCCTCACGTGTGAAACAGGCCTCATCTGAGAACAGCACATAAGCCGGAAAATTAGGCTGCACCGCTGTCTGCTGCAGAAACCAGCGTGCGAATTCCACACGAAGAGGGTAATCCCGAGGTTGTAATGCCTGGACTCTCTGACGATGAAACGGATGTAACTGCTGCTCGTGCAACACTCTCCAGACCAGGTCGTGGTTCACACCGAGGATACGTGCAACACCTCGCGTGCTTGCGCTTGGATTGTCCTCAAATCGCCGTAGGATTTCTTCTTCCATGTCAGGAGTGCGCACGTTTCTCTCCCGACCAGTGTCATGCATGTTTGCATGGAATGTTCCAGTTTCTCGCAGTCGCCGATGCAAATGCGCAAACGTTTGGTGGTTTGGCACACGTCTGTTTGGGAAGCGCTGTCGGTACAACCTCACAGCAGCTCTTCCGTTTCCATTGGCAGCCCCATACACCATATGCATGTCAGCCATCTCAGCAGTCGTGAAGCACTCCATGTTACGCGTACTACGTCCGATTTAAGAATGCCCGCGGCAAGCGCGAGTCTAGCCCACTTCACCTTTTAGCCAATTGCAGCGGCGCGCCCTCGCGCCGAATGGTGACGTCAGCGGACATACACTTATAGACGAAAAGGGTTTGTCTTGGTGTTGCCTATCCCCCATTACAATTTGTACAGAAAGTTTTCAAACACCCTGTTAATATATATATATATATATATATATATATATATATATATATATATATATATATAACCCAAGAAGAAAATAAAGCAGGAAAGATAAAGGAGTGGACAATCATTGGAAATTCCAATTAAAACACTACACTGCTCACATTTATGCAGATGTAAAATTTACTCAGAAAAAATAATTTTCACAGTAGGGGTAGTGCGGTAGTGGTTATTCGAGGTAGTACACATTACTTCGTGTACCTAAACACACACCTAAAAAACTGAGACAGTAAGAAGCAGAAGACAAAATGGGATAGCGCGAAATACTAAATTACATAATCTAACCTCCACCACGCGTTTTTATGAAGAATTTATTTATTTATTTATTTAGTCGAAGAAATATCGTTTCCTCGGAGCATTATTTATTCGTCACTCCGCATTTGCTCTCATCCCGCTCACCAAATACAACTGTGGATTAGAACTCTCAAAAAAAAGTTTAATATATTTTTAAACATGTTAACCGATATGCTTAATATCTACGACCTCCAACGGGAGATTATTCCAGAATTTAACGATATTATACGAAAAAACGTTTTGCGCTATTAAATCCTCTACACTTAAGTTTAAAGTCTTCATTCCTGGTTGCTCTCTCATTATCCAATTTAAGATGGTCAAAATTAACATTATCACATAGGTGATAGGCTCTAAAAATACGACTTTTAATACTAGCTAGTTTAAAACTAAGTGGGATGTTACTGAAAAAAATGAGTACCGAGTTGGGTGGTAGTTGGTTTTCTGTATATTTGTGTTGAAAAATCTGTACTATCTTTATTTACGGTAACATCAAGAAACGAAATTTTATTGTGTTCTTCTACTTCCATAGAGAATTTAATACCGGGATGCTTAGTATTAGGTAACGTAATTTAAAAACAAAGGGGCATGATCTTTATGCTTAAAAATGACAAAACAATCGTCTATATAACGTTTAAATAAAATAGGTTTAAAGTCAGGAGGACAATCTCTCAGCCACTTTTCCTCATGAAAGCAAAGAAAACTATTAGCAAAAGACGGACCAATGGGAGAACTCATTGCCATTCCCTCGTGCTGGTGAAAAGTTCTTTGTTAAAAAGGAAAATGGTATCCTGGACTAATAACTTTAAAAGTTTTGAAAATAATTGTTTGCTTAATCCTAAAATGTCATTAGTGGAGCCAAACAAAGAATGTATGATAATATCACAAGTTTCTAGTACAGGTACTTTGGTAAATAAAGACTGAACATCAAAGGAAGCCATGAAACAATCCTTAAATTTCAACTTGGTGACACAATCAACAAACTCAAAAGAATCTCGCAAAGTGAAATGACTACGTGTGAGAGGGTCTATGATTGGGACAAAAAATTTAGCGAGGTTATAACTTGGAGTAGTTTTGCTGAAAGAATGGGTCGAAGCGGAACTCCACGTTTATGGGTCTTAGGTAGGCCATAAACAACCCCTGGGTTAGTACCTGAAACAAAAAGCTTATCGTAATGGTTGATTAAAAGCCCACGACTTTTAAGAGAACGTAAAAAATTGTTGATTTTGTCCTCCAGCTTCACAGTATATTTAAATGGACCAGTCTGCAGTTTCAAAAACTTGGTAGAATCAGAGAGTAAATTGTACATTTTATTTAAGTAGTCTTGTCTATCTAAGACAACACTTTTACCCTTATCAGACTTACAAATAATTATATTCTTATCCTTCACAGGTTCGTGAGAACTTTAAAATCATTAAAACTAAAAACTGGACAAGAAACTTTAAAACCATAAAATTTGTAGTAAAACTTATTTGCTAAAAGCTCAATATCCTCTACTGGATTAGAGTGTTGAAGGAAAGAGGGAAAAAGACCAATTTGATGGCAAAGTTTTTCAAAACATAAAAAATAACGACAAAAATCAAGCTTAAAAACGTGAAATTTAAAATCCAATCCCAAGGATAAAATTCTTTTTTCTTCAGTTGATAAAACCTTATTAGAAAAGTTAGAAATAATTTCATCTCTATTTAGATAAAGATCAAAGTTTAAACCTAGCTGCTGAAGCTTAGAATTTTGATGGGTTAGTGAGGTGACATTTTAGTTTATTCTAGTATTTACTTTTAATGGGTTTGGCTTTTATTATTTTATCGTCTTATTTCACCCCCCTCCCCAAATTTTAAAACTATTTTCCTTATTGCATAAAAGGTTTCACATTATTGTCTGTAAACAATTTTTTACTCAGGTTTCTTTAGTTATTTATTATTGATTTTTTCTCTAATTTTGATGTTCTTTCATTTAGTCACTGAAGATGGCCCCGGAGCGGACCGAAACGTTTGACCAATAAATGTTGAGTCGTGTCTCTTGTCTTTATATTCCTGCTATATATATATATATATTCATGCGGGTTGCTTCTAAAAAGCTTCAATTTAATATTCAAGAGAAATCCAATGACAAGGAGGAATGTAAATGCCATGAAAAGTCTTCTTTAATGCAACGTTTCGAGCAATAGGCTCATCTTCAGGCTAATAATATGAAATTAAAATCAATAAACAATTAAAACAAGACAGTTTCTATAAGACCAATTCTTAAAAACAAAATTTAAAAAGACTAAAAGAAGGTTAAATTCAAAGTTATTAAAATTTACATATAAAATTACAAGAAATTTAAAAAGCTATTTTTAAATTACATATAGTAAATTTGAAATTAATACAATGGAATAACACTACTAACCCTTCATTGCTGGTTCCGAGGCACAAGTAATTTTAAAACAAAACACATGGAACATACTATGGGTTGGGTGGTTGGAGAGTTATAAATTGGGAAGGGGGAATTATAAAAAATTTAAAGGGACAGCTGAGGAATCAACATTTAGAGAAGGGGTCAATGTTTTTATATAAAGAGATTCCAAAATTCTAAGTGAGTTGGAACAAGAGTTATACCCGAGAATTTTAAAATTATCTAAAGTGACATCAGTTTTACATTTAATACTATGTTCCCGGATACTAGAGGCTTCTTTTTTATTTAAAATTTTACCTGTTCAGCAACTTATTCCCATATGCTAATAAAATCTAGCCCTGCTGCCAATGTAAGTACCAAGGAGACACCTTGGGCAAGTAAATAAATATACAACACCGCTACGCAACGAATCAGGAGTTCGATCCTTCGCTGAGAAAAAGCTACCTAAAGACGTTTTATTATAAATATAATGTGAAAATCAGTATGATAAAAATTTTTTTTAACAACTTCGTAAATTTAAGTTTAGTAGTGTTATTCCATTGTATTAATTTCAAATTTACTATATGTAATTTAAAAATAGCTTTTTAAATTTCTTGTAATTTTATATGTAAATTTTAATAACTTTGAATTTAACCTTCTTTTAGTCTTTTTAAATTTTGTTTTTAAGAATTGGTCTTATAGAAACTGTTTTGTCTTGTTTTAATTGTTTATTGATTTTAATTTCATATTATTATTATTTAGCCTGAAGATGAGCATATTGCTCGAAACGTTGCATTAAAGAAGACTTTTCGTGGCATTTACATTCGTCCTTGTCATTGGATTTCTCTTGAATATTATATATATATATATATATATATATATATATATATATAATCGATATCAAATTCGCATTGTAGTTATACCATTTAAAAATAAAGCGACTTTTTCTCCAGTCCAGGAATACGTACGATATTTATGAAAGAGAAAAACGAAACCGATTTCTCGTTAGAAGTTTTCACTGACTTCAATATTTGAGCTCGGAGAGACATTTTCAACTGTCAACGAATGACTTATCATTTTGCCTTTCTGCGGTTAAAAATGGTACACCAAAGAAAATGACACAGGGGAAATGAATAGAAGAGCGTGTTCCAAAAGTTATGCACGTATAAATTTAAAAAAATTCATATTTCTTAATATACGACACCAAAGTTAAACGTCATCAATCAACTGCAAACCAACAAAGCGAGTGGACGAAATATCGAATTTTGCGTGTTTTTAAAGCTTTATATTTAGTTAACTAATTATTTTGGTTTAAAAATATATGTTAGTTAAAGGCCTTAGCTTACGTTATTGAATGTATAATTTTAACTAGTAATCCCTAGCTTTATGAAAATTCAATTTACGGAATTTTGCTTTAACCGAAATGATTAATAAGGGAATAAAATTCAATATAAGGGAAGTAAGATTTGTTATAAAGGAAATTTGAGTCTAAAAAATCACTAACTCTCTCACTAAAGTATCTAGTCTATTCTAATTTTACACAGGCAATGGTTCATACTAGCGGCTCGTGCTCACCACAACCTTCCCTCCCGTCCTCCCACCCACCCTCCTGCTACTTCACACGTCTCCATTAATAGTCAGGCACCCTTATTCTTATGTTTTTCTCACTTTATTATTAAGTACTATACAAATATAATGTACAGTAATAATGTACAGAGTATTTTAATAAAGTTTGTTGCGTTATTATGTGTATATGTTACATCGTAGAATTAAGATTTTGTTCCGTAGGAACGTAGCTCCAAATACATAATGGGAATCTATGGGAAAATAGGATTTGATATAAGAAAATCCGCTTTACGGAAGGATTTTACGGAACGTAACACTTCCGTAAAGCGAGGAATTAACTGTACTTAAGTTTAAGTGTACTAACGAGGCCCGAACTCTAGGGTGGCTTTTGTGTTTTAAAAATTCTTAGTCTTCGTCAAGTCATATCAATTGCTACTTTCTACGAAAATTCCTTCAACTTACAAAACTGTTAAACCTGGACGTATAATATGTTAGGACATCTCCAAAGTTAATTTTTCACAAATAAGTTCGGTCTGGTACTTAATAAGAGATATTCCCCTTGACAGACATGCGAATATTTGACATAATAAGACTAACATTTCACTCCAAAGGTGGATGCTGCGTAGTATATGTATACAATGGCGTTAACTTGCTCTTGTATTTTCGAAATTGAGTCCTCCGAATTCTATACCCTCTGGCTACGACTTACATGCCAATCTCAAACTAAATACATCTGCGCTGTCTACCTTTCTCCTTTCCAAAATGAAATACATTCTATCTCACTTTCCTTTTGCTAAAATCTCCATTTTAGGTTATTTCAATGTTCACCACCACCTTTGGCTTTCCTCCCATTTCACTGACATCCCTGGTGAACTAGCTTACAACTTTTCTATCTTTCTATCTTATATCTATTTCCAGTCCTATCGCTCCAATTCGGCCTTTGGATCCTTCCAAGAGGAGACACCCTTCTCACTTTCGCGCCGCTGATTGGGAGGCCCTTAAGCTGTACTACTGTGATTTCCCATGGAATAATTACTGCTTCCGTAGCTGGGGACCCTCCGACTGTGCTGCGTGCATCGCGGAGGTGATTCTCTTGGGCATGGAGGCGTACATTTCATATTCTATTCCTACTGCGAATACAAAAAAACTTAGTTTAACTTTACTTGTTCTTATGATATCCGCAACAGAGAGGAAGCTTTCAGAAGGTACCGTCACCATCCAACTCCTGTCTCTCACTTACCTTATATTTCTACTCGAAATTGTGCAAAATCTGTTCTTCGACGCCAGAAATTCCTTCATGAGACAAAAATGTGCAAACCTATCCAATTCTAATTCTTCTCGCTCTTTCTGGTTTCCAGCCAAGAACATCTCCAATAACTTTACTTCTTCTTTCCCTCATCTTTTCCATTCCGATGACTCAGTTGCCGTTTCTTCTTCCGATAAAGCTAAACTCTTCGCTCAAACTTTCGCTTCCAACTCAACTGTGGATGATTCCGGTGCTGTTTCTCCATCTCCTCCCCCCTCTGACTTTATTATGTCTGAAATTAGAATCTCATACAAAGATATTTTTGTGCCCTATCTGTGTTCAACTCCTCGAAGGCGTACGGTCCTGATGGGGTCCTTTCTGTTGTTCTCAAGAACTGTGTTTCTGTGCCGACACCCTGCCTACGCAAATTCTTTCGTCTTTTTTCTTTCATCTGGTAAAGAAGGGTAACCGCTGACAACCCTCCATCTATCATCCAATTGCTTTGATTTCTTAACTTTTTAAAATTTTTAAATCTATCCTTAATAGGAAAATTCTTAAACACGTTTCTTCTCACAATCTTTTTTCAGATCGTCAGTATGGGTTCAGCAAGGGAAGCTCGACTAGCGATCTTCTTGCATATCTTTCTGATTCTTGGTCATCCTCCTTTCGGGATTTCGGTGAAACCTTTGCTACTGCGCTAGACATACCCAAACCTTTAATAGAGTCTGACACAAATCTTTTAGTTCGAAACTCCCCTCCTTCGGTTTCTATCCTTCTATCTGTGCCTTCCTCTTTAATTTCCTTTCTGGTCGATCTATAGTTTGATTGGGGCAGAGAAAACCTTGTGGCTTTCATTGCCTCAAAAACTCAGTTCCTTCATCTCTGTACTCGTTACAATCTTCCACACGACTATCCCCTTACCTTCAACAACACACAACTCAATCCTTCCACTTAACATTCTTGGTATTTTCTATTTTCATAATATTTCCTGCAAAGATCACATATACTCTCTTTCCAAAACAGCTTCTAAGAGGTTAGATATGCTGTACCAGCTCCGCAGTTTCTTCACCCTCACTCAGTTGCTGTCTTCGCACAGGAGTCTTGTCTGCCCCTATATGGAGTACGCTTTTTATGTGCAGGGTGGCTCAATCCACACAAGTCTGCTTGACTGAGTGGAATCAAAAACTTTTCGTCTCATCAATTCCCCGCCTCTTACTGACTTTCTTCAATCCCTCTCTCTTCGCTGCAATGTTGCCTTACTCTTTCTTTACTATCGCTATTATAATGGACACTGCCCTTCTGAACTCTCTAACTGCATGCCTCCTTTAAGGACAGCACGCAGTACCAGACTTTCTACACATTCGTTTTGTTCAACTCTTTAACGCAAGGGTTAAACGGTATTTTCAATCTTTCATCTACTGAACCGGTCAACTCTGGAAAAATCTTCCTCAATCCATCTTTGTCCCTGTCCGTGACCTCCAATCTTTCAAACGCAGAGTATCCAGGTACCTCGAAAACCTTGAACCTTGATTTTGGCTCTCTTCTTTCTTTTTCATGCATAAAACACACACAAAATTACTGAATTATCCCACTTTGCGACTACAAAGAATACGTGTCAAAGCTCGTTTAAAGATTGAATCATACGATAGGCTAAACTAAATAGGCCTACCGTATTATCATTATTCAAGGTTAGGCTTGGTTTTTTTCATGTTTGGTTAGAAAGGTTAATTTAATACATAATTTTAACTTCATTAATTTTAACTTTAATGCGAGACACGGAGAAATGTCAGATGTTAGGGATGTTAGCTTAATTAATTAATTCAAGATTTATATTAGACCTAATCGTATTGTTGACTTTGTCATACGGAGTTGGAACGGTTAATTTTATTATATATATATATATATATATATATATATATATATATATAGAGAGGGTTGATAAAAGTAAATAGACAGCTTCAGTTTTTCTGTAGTAATGATGAAACTCAATAAAAATAACTTAGTTATTGAATCAATATATTTAGAATCGTGTTGCTTTCCCCATTGCATTTTGTAAAGCTGAGACACGTTTGGCATTCCATTGATGAGTTTTGCCATTTGTTCTTGAGAACAATCATTACGGTGTTTATTTTTTTATGCAGGAAGGAGAGGCTAAGGGCAAATGCCCGCAAAAGCACCCCTCCCATAGAAGAAGAAGGGAGCTAAAGTCAAGGTCCAGGGTTTTAGAGATGCCTAGACACTCTGCGTTTGAAAGATGGGAGGTCATAGACAGTTGGAAAGATGGATTGAGGAAGATTGTTCCAGAGTTGATCGATTGAGTAGATGAAAGACTGAAAATACCGATTAACCCTTGCATTAGATAGTTGGACAAAAAGGAATGAAAAAGTGTAGAAAGTCTGGTACTGCGTGCTCTTCTTATAGGAGGAGACATGGAGTTAGAGAGTTCAGAAGAGCAATGTCCGTTATAATAGTGATAGTAAAGAGAGAGTGAGGCAACATTGCAGCGAAGAGAAAGAGGTTGAAGACAATCAGTAAGAGGCGGGGAATTGATGAGACGAAAAGCCTTTGATTCCACCCGGTCAAGTACGGCTGTGGGTTGAACCACCCCACACATGAGAGGCATACTACATACAGGGGCGAACAAGACCCCTGTACAGAGACAGCAACTGAGTGAGGGTGAAGGAACCGCGGAGGCGGTACAACACACCTTACCTCTTAGAAGCTGTTTTAAAAGAGAGTATATGAGTAGTATATGTGATCTTTCTAGGAAAGACCACGATAAAAGGAAACGCCAAGAATGTTAAGAGAAGAGGAAGGAGTGAGTTGTGTGTTGTTGAAGGTAAGGGGATAGTCGTTTGGAAGAATGTGGTGAGTAGACAGGGAGGAACTGAGTTTTTGAGGCATTAAAAGCCATAAGGTTTTCTCTGCCCCAATCAGAGTGAATAGGAGTGAATAGGAGAGGAAGTGCGAATTAAAAGATCATTAATAAATAAAAGAAAAAGAGTGGGTGACAGGACAGAACCCTGAGGAACACCACTGTTGATAGCTTTAGGAGAAGAACAGTGGCCATCTACAACTGCAGCTATAAATCGACCAGAAAGGAAATTAGAGATGAAGGCACAGATAGAAGGATAGAAACCGAAGGAGGGCAGTTTCGAAATTAAAACTTTTATGTCTAACGCAATAGCAAAAGTTTCACCGAAATCCCGAAAGGAGGATGACCAAGAGTCAGAGAGATATGCAAGAAGATCGCCAGTAGAGCGTCCCTTGCGGGATCCATACTGACGATCTGAAAGAAGATTGTGAGAAGAAAGGTGTTTAAGAATCTTCCTATTAAAGATAGATTCCAAAAATTTGGAAAGGCAATAATTCAAAGCAATTGGACGATAGTTGGAGGGTTGGGGGTGGTCACCCTTCTTTGGGACAGGCTGAATGAAAGCGAACTTCCACCAGGAAGGAAAAGTACCAAATGGGAGACAAAGACGAAAGAGTTTGCCAAGGCAGGGTGTTAGCATAAAAGCACAGTTCTTAAGAATAACAGGAGGAACACCGTCAGGACCATACGCCTTCCTAGAGTTGAGCCCAGATAGGGCAGAAAAAACATCTTTAGAAGAGATTCTAATTTCAGACAAAATAAAGTCAAAGAGGGAAGGAGATGGAGGAACAGCACCGGAATCGTCTAGGTTGAATTGTAAGCGAAAGTTTGAGCGAAGAGCTTACTTTTGTTAACCCTCTGTATAATATATATATATATATATATATATATATATATATGGGATGAATTTCACAATAAAGCACGTGAAATGAATGAATGCTGCAAATCCACAAGGAAAAAGTAAAACGATTCCAAGGCCTTTCGTGTATTCAAAGCTACACCTCGTCAGGGAATGAAGATAAAAGGCGAGATACCCATAAATATATACAACGTACAGGAAAAACAAAACAATTAGCACATACTTAACAAGGGTTAATGAGAGGCAAAATAAATTTTAACATGATATCGTCAATTTTATACGTCTCCGCACTGTTATTGAAATTGTTTTAAAATGAATAAATGCACATTCTAGAATATTTCTTTCTATTATATCTTTGTTTTTAACAAGCGCTTTAGAAACTATCCCACTTGATGCTATGGTTACATCTATACATATGGTTAAATGACGCGTTCGTTGGAGAAGGGGCGACCGCAACATTTTCGAATTATGCCACAAAATGCAGTTGAAGTTTGTAAACTTTAAACCTTTGTATTTTTCCGGTTTATTGAAATGTTGTATGAATTTGAACACATATTTGAGTAAAATATTGTTGTGTAATATGTCGATATAAAAAACGCCAAGAAATTTTACAATTATTTTATTGATAGCTTCTGATGTTAACTGGTGTAATCCATTATTTGGTCCTCTTCGTCGAATGTTGTATTACCTGCTTCATCTGTTTCGGTTTCTTCCAGTTCCTTTAACAATCTTGTATAATAGTTCACTGCAGTTGCAGGCATTAGGTCTGATAATTCTTTGAGATCTTTTATTTTTCCTTAGTTATTGCAGCAATTGGGAATACTTTGGTTGCAGTGTCTGCTGGGCTAGATTGAATAAACTGACACTGTAGGATTTTTTCCCTTCTGCAGTCTGACGGGATGGCTATTATCTGGGATTGTGCGGTATACAGTAGATATTACGTAGCCTTCTTTGTGTTGAAAGTCAAATATTAACTTTCTTGCATCTGTAAATTTAGTAGTTATTGATTTCCTAATGACAATGCACGTTTTTAGGACGTCAAAATCGAGAAAATCAGCCTGTTTCATTTCTACAACTAGGAAGCGCTGCGAAACGGCTGTAGTTATGGCCGTAACATAATCTTTTTTTGGTGTAAATAATATTGCTGTAATTATTTTTTATATTTTGTTCAATTTGGCCAAATTGAGCATCACAGGGCATTGTCGAGTGACCAGAAAGTAGATAGATGTGTTCAATGTGAAGCAATGATGCGGAGTGAATTTCTCTGAGATACATTAAAACCTAAATTTTACCGTGAAAGAGTGCAGACTAACATCAAATTTTTTGCATAGGTAAAGCAAAGGTTTTAAAGGATAATTATACGACAAAAAACTCATTTTTCGAATTTTGTGGCGTTCGCCCCTTCTCCACCGAACGCGTCAAATAAAGCATTGGAATTATTAGCTGTTCTACAAGCATATTTATGCTGTTTTACCCTAATATCTAACGTTTTACCGGTTTGGCCTATATCGGATGGCCACAAAAAAACTACTTAATTCAAAGTTTAATAACTGCAACAATTCAAAACTTATGCGATTGAGCTTTAGCACACATTGACAGATGGTTATAATCTATAACTGCTGGAATTTTCAAATATGTAGGTTCTATAGTTTTGTTACCGTGAACAATTTAAAAGCATATGTCTAAAAATAGCATGCCGAAGAAAATTAATTTGAACTTAACAAAATTTACTTAAACAAATGGTCAATGTGACCACCTCCCTGTTGGTAAACTGCCCTCAATCGCTTCTTCCACGAGGAGATGCACTTTCGAACCTCATCTAAGGTGATATCCTCCCATGCTCTACTGATTTTCTCCTTAAGTTCATCTTCGGTGAATTTGTCTTTCTGGCTGCCGTAAACCTTCACCATGAGGGAATCCCATACTGAATAGTCCATCGGATTACAGTCGGGAGACTGAGGCGGCCATTCATCCTTTTTGATGAAATTAGGGGTCTCTTGCTCTAGATGATTTTGGGTCGCTCGGCTTGTATGGGCGGGTGCCCCATCTTGCTGGAAAATGTAGGCCTCATCAGGATACAGCTGACGACAATCAGGAAGTAACCCATTATCTAACAGGTTGATGTAGCGCTCAGAGTTAACTTTAGTTTCGTTTGTGGCAATAAAATGAATTCGTGTTTTCCCCTTCCATGAAATTCCCGCCGATACCATTACTTTTCTGCTGAATCGTGAGGTTTCATAATAAAGCCTGGAGGGAGGAATGTCCTTTTTCCTTGAACCATAAACCCTGTCATTTTGCCTGTTTTTGGCCACCTCCAACGTGAAATCCTTTTCGTCTGTAAACACAACTTTTTGCACGTCTTCAGCTGAGTAGCGTTCATATAGGGATTTACAGCGGGTCTTTCTACGCTGTCTTACATTCTGATCACGCCGAGAAACTCGAATTCTCTTGTAGGCCTTCAATTTCAAACGTTTTACAATCCCTTGTACAGAGGAGCGAGAAATCCCAAGGTCGTACGCAATCTGTCTCTGGGAGCGATGAGTTCCTGGTGTATTCTCCTGGGATTGAATCAGTTCCTCCACGGCAGCCTTATTTTCTTCTGTTGAAACACTTTTGGGCCTGCCGCTGCCGGATTTTCTAGCTGTTGATCCAGTATCCTTTATCTTTCTTATTGAGTTATAAACACTTTGACGAGTCCAGTTCTTTGCGGGGAATTCTCGGACAATCCTATTTCCATTCCAACCTTTTTCCTTGACACATGCTTCTATGATGGCTTTATCACTTTTACTTAACGTCATGCTGGCGGGGTTTTAGCGGAAAAATAAAAGAAAGCAAATTCACATTAGGTTTAGCCTACGCCAGCGCGCGTGTCATACTACGCTACATTAGGTTTAGCCTACGCTAGCGCACGTACGTGTCAGATGCACACCAGGCATGCTATTTTTAGACATATGCTTTTAAATTGTTCACTGTAACAAAACTATAGAACCTACATATTTGAAAACTCCATCAATTATAGATTATATGCATCTGTTAATGTGTGCAAAATCTCAATCGCATAAGTTTTGAATTGTTGCAGTTATTAAACTTTCAATTAAGTAAAGTTTTTTTTGTGGCCACCCGATATATACTGAGTTACATTGTGTACAT
The DNA here is from genome assembly GCA_023014485.1 of Bathynomus jamesi. Classification (NCBI taxonomy): domain Eukaryota; kingdom Metazoa; phylum Arthropoda; class Malacostraca; order Isopoda; family Cirolanidae; genus Bathynomus; species Bathynomus jamesi. Next base: position 129,875 of record JAJOZX010005344.1, read on the forward strand.
CCGATCGAATACACACAACCAACAACATTATCAGGGCTATTCTTTATTAGGCGTGATTTAACAGTATTATTATACTTAAAGATTACATTAATGCCAATTGCTTTAAGTACAGTTGGAAGGTATTGAAAATTAACATGGTAAGGTAGGCTAAGGATATTTTTACGCTGAAATTCCTTTACAATTACATTATTATAATACCTATTCTTGGCTTTCTTAAGACAGTTATCTAAAAATGAAATAGGATAACATAATTTAGTACCAATATTCATGATATTGCATAACTCGGAATCTAAAAATTCAGGACTGACAACTCTCAATGCTCGAAGAAACATAGCAGAGAAAATAGAGGATTTAATCGAAGGATGATGGTCAGAATAAAAATGCACGTAAGAGTTATTATTAGTAGACTTACGGTAGACTTCATATTTGAACTGATTAGAGCATTTCCAAATTTTTAGATCAAGAAAAGATAGGCTTCCATCATTTTCTTTTTCAACTGTAAACTTAATAGATGGGACTAAATTGTTGAGCCTAACAAGAAATACGTCCACATCCAAATTATTAAGCCAAAGGCATAAAATATCATCTATATACCTGTACCAAACCAGGTTAAAATTAACAATCGTAGGCAAAATTCTACTTTCAAAAAATTCCATATATAAATTAGCTAGTACAGGTGAAAGGGGATTTCCCATAGCCAATCCAAACGACATAGCATAAAACTTATTTTCAAACTGAAATTTACAATCTTTGACACAAAGCTTAATTAACTCAATAAGAGTGTTGTGTTGAACAGGGAAAGAATATTCAGAGATCTTATCTTTTAAAAAATCAAGCAGGTCATCAACAGGGACTTTTGTGAATAGCGAGCATACATCGAATCTTACCAATTTGAAATTAGGGTCATTGTTGGTTGCGTGTATTCGATCGGATGTACACAATGTAACTCGGTGCTGGTTAAGTGTGCGGTCTACCTACGATTGGTTAGGTTTAATCATGATATTTTCGTTAAAACTAACGAAAATATCATGACTAAACCTAACCAATCGTCAAGGGCGATTGACAATGGGATGTAAACAAACAATTAGTAAACAAGATAAGAAGCTATAATTAAAAGGTAGACCGCCGAATCGTAGGTAGACCGCACACTTAACCAGCACCATGTAACTCAGTATATATAGGCCAAACCAGTAAAACGTTAGATATTAGGGTAAAACAGCATAAATATGCTTGTAGAACAGCTAATAATTCCAATGCTTTATTTAACCATATGTATAGATGTAACCATAGCATCAAGTGGGATAGTTCTAAAGCGCTCGTTGAAAACAGAGATATAATAGAAAGAAATATTCTAGAATGTGCATTTATTCATTTTAAAAACGATTTCAATAACAGTGCGAAGACGTATAAAATTGACGATATCATGTTAAAATTTCTTTTGCCTCTCATTAACCCTTGTTAAGTATGTGCTAATTGTTTTGTTTTTCCTGTACGTTGTATATATTTATGGGTATCTCGCCTTTTATCTTCATTCCCTGACGAGGTGTAGCTTTGAATACACGAAAGGCCTTGGAATCGTTTTTCTTTTTCCTTGTGGGGTTGCAGCATATATATATATATATATATATACAGGGTGGGCGGAAAGTAGCTCCCTATTTTGGATTGGTAAAAAAATACGTATATTATCCATTTATTTCAGAAGAAATAATATGAAAAGGTAGGCATACATGGTAGGTTTTCTCTAAAATTCAATGTGGGCTCCAACTCTTTCCACCAGCTTCTGGAGCCGCCCAGGAATGGCGTCCACTGACTTTAGCAGGAACTCCGGCGGGATGGAGGACATGACTTCCCGAATTCGGTCCTCCAGTTCTTCCAATGTCCTCGGTTTGGTGCGGTAGACTTCTTCCTTTACCCACCCCCAAAGAAAGAAGTCGCACGGTGTCAAGTCGGGGCTCCTGGCTGGCCATTGATGTGGACCACGACGACCCATCCAACGCCCAGGGAAGTGGGCATCCAGCCACTCACGGACAACAAGAGCGAAGTGCGGAGGGGCGCCATCTTGCATAAATATCAGATCGTCGATGTTCTCCCATGTAAAGGAAGAAGTCTACCGCACCAAACTGAGGACATTGGAAGAACTGGAGGACCGAATTCGGGAAGTCATGTCCTCCATCCCGCCGGAGTTCCTGCTAAAGTCAGTGGACGCCATTCCTGGGCGGCTCCAGAAGCTGGTGGAAAGAGTTGGAGCCCACATTGAATTTTAGAGAAAACCTACCATGTATGCCTACCTTTTCATATTATTTCTTCTGAAATAAATGGATAATATACGTATTTTTTTACCAATCCAAAATAGGGAGCTACTTTCCGCCCACCCTGTATATATATATATATATATATATATATATAATGTGTGTGTGTGTGTGTGTGTGTGTGTGTGTGCGCGCGCGCGCTAAACACAGACCGGGCATGGAACAAGGAACTCTTCTTGTAAAATTAATCCCACTATGGTCCGAATAAGGCACTTAACATATCCGTTTAATGTGCTACAACTCAGAACCCAAGAACCCGTCTCAAAGCTTAGTTATTTCTGCTTAGCAGACAGCTGGTGAGGGAAGCTATATTATGGGGCAACTTTGCTAGTCATCCGTTGCCCACGAAGGGCTCCATCATGAAAAAGAAAACCTATAGTATTTGTCGTTTAGTATATGAAAAATAATATTGATATGTTGAGCTCCTTCTGAAGTCGATGCTGAATTGTTCTTTCTGCTACATTTTGAAGGATGATGGGGTGTACTTTATTGTAGTTATAGTTACGAGCTACTGTTTCAAAAAGTAACTACTTACTAATTACTTCAAAAGTTACATTCGACATTTTCCCTGAATTTAGCGAGCATCTGATCTTGATAAAATTGCTTTCCCTGACAAGTGATACCAGCTAGATACTGGATTGTTCATTTATTTCAAATTGATTGCGAGTTAAGGATTAAACAAGAAGATTTTATCGGTGCTCTTCCAATATGTGCTCTACCTTAAAATTTACATTCCAATACGTGATCTACCTTAGATTATTCGGATTAGCAGCAGGTACGTTAGTTAGCCTTATAAGGCTAACTAACGAAAATATCACGACTTAACCTAACCAATCGTCAAGGGCGTATAGTTGACCTAACGATTGGTTAGGTTAAGTCATGATATTTTCGTTAGTTAGCCTTATAAGGCTAGTTTCACGGTAGAGCACGTATTGGAATATGGTAGATCACAGTTTCGCGGTAGAGCACATATTGGAAGATCACCAAGAAAAGTAGCTACTAACTTTTTTGTAACTACAGTAGTTACAGTTAGAATTACTCGGTCGAAAATTTGGATCTTTTCCGTTTGACTGCCGCCATTGAAACATAAGAGGTGAGTGCCCCCAGCCTTCTTTACTTAGCCTTATAAGGCTAACTAACGAAAATATCACGACCTAACCTAACCAATCGTTAGGTCAACTGTACGACCTTGACGATTGGTTAGGTTAGGTCGTGATATTTTTGTTAGTTAGCCTTATAAAGCTAACTAAAGAAGGCTGGAGGCCCTGATCTTCAGGTGATCCCCTTATTTTTCTGAGTACACGATTAAAACTTAAAAATTAAGCATGGATCTTGAAAGTAATTAAAATTGTTTATAAGAAACAAAATTTGAAGGGGAAATTAAGAAAAGCTTTATTATAAAGTAACTTATTTTGTATCATCAAGACATTTCAGTTAAAATACAAAATACAAAAACTTTAATTATGTTTCAATGGCGGCAGTCAAACGGAAAAGATCCGAAAATTTTAACTAGTTACCGTTACAGTTACTCAAAAAGGTAACGATTATTGAGTAACAATTACGTCACAGTTATATATATATATATATATATATATATATATATATATATATATATACACACAGTATATGGATGAATTTCACGATTAAACACGTGAAATAAATAAATGATGCACACCCACAAGGAAAAACAATTCCAAGGCTTTTCGTGTCACTGGGACTGGGGACTGGGGACTTGGAATAACTTCTACTTTTTCTTGTCGGTGTATAATGTATTTATATTAAGGTGGTCCAAAAAAATTTTCCGAAGTTTTCACACGGTACCTTCTAATTATGGAGTATTTTAGCACTCTGGATAAAATATTTATAGTCAGATAATTTTTAGGGGTCGCTCACGCCATGTTTAGTTTGCGGTTATTTGCTACTGCAGGATACTAAAGCCATTGTAATAACTACTCAAAGTGTACTTGGAAATTAAGAAAGATTTGTATTAGGTTCTGGAAATTTTGAACGGTGTTCCGAGAATACTTGTAGTAGGAATTGTTTCTGCTCTTCACTTTTTGTAAGAGAACAATTGAAATCTTGAATCAGTTTTACGCCTCTTTTTGGATCATTCACAACCCTAAGACTCATCACACACACTAAAACCATGAGCAATGTAACGTAACTAATGGCAAAACGAGAAATTACCAACAGTAGTTCCAAAACTTCTGAATTCCCAATTCAGTAATACGGGTCTCGTCAAAATATGATTGGGACATATACAGGGTGGGCCAAAAAAACTATTACCCTGATTTTGAACAATATAATTTTACCTTTATCAAATGTTATTTGTACAATCAATATATGTGTCCTGTATAGAATTTCATGTTCTATCTCGTGGTGAAGTTGGATTTTTGTTAACTGTAACCATTATTTTGTAATTCGCTGTTGTACAGACACGGGTAGAAAAACTTTCTATACAGTTACCTAATTGAGTCCAACATTATGCGGAATGTGCCCTCTTCCATTATCATTGCACGCTTGCAACCTTGCTCGCCATTGATCTATCACATCAAGGATTTTTTCTTGGTAATAAGCAGTAGTGATTTTGGTATTTTCATCAAACAAAACAATCTCTGACTTCCCTAACTTTGAAATAAAGATGGAAACCATGACTTTTTGAGAAAAATGCGGACGTTCCCTGTAAAGTCGATCTAGACTGATAGATTTTTTGTCCTGTCTTCCATAAACTCGGTCATTTTGTGTGTTTATGGTTGAAGCAACCATAAAGGTCTTCTCTCGCTGAACCATATTTTCGACACTTCTCTGTTTGGGAATCGATCTACAGAGCACGACATTTTTCAACTCTTGCTTGCTTATTTGATGCAGAGTTTATGAACTTCGACTCTTTTCAAACATTTAAGACCCAGATCATCTTTTACTATACGACGAACACTAGAGCGAGAAATACCAGTAGTTTTTTAAATTTCTCTAACGAACTTGTGGGTGTTGGGCCGTTCTTCTTGACTGCATATCATGAATGAAACCGTGTCAATATTTTCCTCAGTACGTGATGTTTTTGGCCTTCCACTGCCTTCTTTTCGTTTGGTCGACCCTGTGATATCGATTTTCTTTATGAGATATTGAAGTCCAGGTATCATCCATCGTTTATTTGGAAACTCTTTCCTCATTCGTTTTGCATCCCAGTGTTTCTCCTTACGCAGGTTCAATATCAATGTTTCATCTTCCACAGAGTATTTCATTATGTTATAACTTGTTCACCAACTATAGCAGAATGATGGTCTGAAATGAAAAAGGAAATAAATTAATTATTTTGTGTAAAAATTAGGAAATTTAATTATTTATGGAGAAAGTGACGGTCATCTGAAAGTATCAGTTGCTGACTTTGACCGCGTTTGAAAGAGTAAAAGTATAAGTACAACATACGGCCTCAGCAGTAAGATCAATGTAGAGGGTGAGCCATAATATTTTTTTCAAAAGTTGGGTAATTGTTTATTTTGGCCCACCCGGGATAATATGTCCAGTGTATAATAACAATAATAGTAAATAATATATATAATATAATAATAATAATATATAATAATAATGTATACAGGGTGTTTCACAACCGGTCTGCCATACTTTCGGGGGTGATTTGGGTGGGTGATATCGAGTAAAAAAGTTAATACAACATAGGTGCTATTTCTAATCGTTGCGGAGCTACGGACTTTTTAAGATGTGCAAACAACAAATCCCTACTTGTGTGTAATTTGATAGATGGCAGCACTGGTGGTAGTTTCGGTTAACGAAGTTACCACTACTAACCACTACCACTACCTAACTCCATTAGATTTCTTTTTATGGGGCCTTATGAAAGAGATGGTTAATGGTTTACAAGACCAAAGTCCAAACGAGAGAGGAACTCTTGCGTCGGATTATGGGTGCCGCTGCATACATACAAGAACATAGAAAGTATATCTTTCGCCACTAATTCGTCGAATATCAGTTAGATAGAGTAAAAGATATACTCTCCAACAAGATGGAGCCCCTCCTCACAGAGCACGCCAAACTGTCACATTCCTTGCGAACGAAACACCGGATTTTATCGAACCCAATATGTGGCCGGCTAGTAGCCCCGATCTTTCACCACTAGATTATGGTGTTTGGGAAGCCCTTAAGTCCAAAGTTTACATCCCTAGTACCAATATAAGAGACAGATGAACTACGCGAAAGAATTCTGCTCGGCTGGGAGGAGGTGTCTCAACGCTATGTAAACAGGTGTATTGATCAGTGGCGTCCACGTTTGGAGGCCTGCGTTGAGCGGGAAGGGGAACACATCGACCAACTTCTCAATTAAGAGGAACAACATGCTAAGGTAAGCATCTATGAAGTTTGGGAGCTCTAGTCCCCTTACTTTTTTTTAACATGACAGTTTACCTCTAAAGGGTCACTTTTTTACCCACCTTATATATATATATATATATATATATATATATATTTATTTATTTATTTTACCAAGTTTAAACTATTACAGATTGAATACAGAAAGATTTGTTAAGTTATTGGAGAATATTTGCAAACTTGCCGCAAACAGTGGTCAAAAGCTTGAATTTCGGTACAGATGTTCTATGGGGTGACCGAAAATTTTTCACCCTAAAGTGCAAAGGTTCTAAAGTGAAGATGAAGGTCAATCAAGGTTTCACGGTCAAACGCTAGAAATAATTCTAGATCAGATCCCCAAAGGTCTAGAAAGCTGGTTCTGGTATCAAAGTGACCTTTGTAATAAATAAAGGCACCTTGGAGGACACGTACAACAACTCAGGTCACCCGATCACACACACGAGGTCATAGTGTCAATTAGGTGACCACTGGGTTTGTTTTCTCTAAAAGTAGCATAAACTATGCCGTGACCTATCATATCAAACTTCTCAATAAGACAACGGTAATTATGATAATTGTGATGACCTAAATTGTGACCATGACCACGACCAAGGTTCGTTATAGCTTTTAAAAAAAGAAAAACATCGTGTGATATACCAAACTGCAGGGCTCATGAAACGAATTGGTTTGCAGTGTTTTTATTAACATCAGGAGTGCTCCTGACTACAGAACTTATATCAGGCGTTCGTGTTCATAGTCATGAGCTCAACTTTTCATCCTCACTTCTCGCAGGAATAAGAGCACAGCCGAGTGCAGGTGAATGCAGACTGCTTGCAAATGCAGGAGTGACATGACCTCTTACATCTGCACTACTGAGGTGGTGCAAGAAGTGGCTGGGACAGCCAACGGGGACTCAGGATGGAGTATCTAAGGCCTTCTTCCATCCGTACTCCCACTGGTCGACTGGGAGGCTTGAGAATCTTGCCGTGGGTGTTTGGATTACCCAGTTCATGTGCTTGGGAAACTCTCCTCTGACTGCTTCTAGGAGAGTCCGCATGTTCCGGGAGTGCTCACTTGCTCACCGTGCGTAATGCTGAAGCTGAAGAAAAACGTCATGAACTGGTCCAAGGTCTCGATGTACAGTTCAAAGTTTCCCTCTCGATGTGCTCGGATAAAGAGAAGTATCTCCATCTGCATCACGAAATCCCAGCAGTAAAATGTTAACGCCTTCTCTTTCATTGCTGATAGCAGGCTCCCTCATCGTCTATGAACTCGAGAGTCTCTTCCAGAGCTTCCTTTCTGAAATTTTCAGAGAGCAGCAACCGTGCTCTGATAGCAGTAACGGACCTTTGTAAGTCGATTGCCACGAAGCATTGCTTGCGCAACTCCAGGACCAACTACTCCAGCCTGTGTCAATGACGTGATTCAGCCAGACCCTTGAAGAATGTTCCCGATTGCCAAGAACATTGCCATTTCTGTGTGAATGCCGCCAAGCATGAGTACTAGCTTCTTCTCTCTGAGGGCAGGATACGTCCACGGTAAGTTGTTGTTGTTGGTTAGCCGATCAGCCCACCCTGATCGAGCGCACTAGTGATGTTGTGTTGTGTTCGTTGTTGTGCTAGAGCGGTACAGTCTGTCATAATGTGTTCAATTGTTTGTGGTGTGTCCTGGCACAGGTGGCAGGTGTCGTCTATGGAGTTGTCTAGTCTGTGTTTATATGTCCGTAAGTTGGGGTGATGTCCACATCGGAATCGTGCTAAGTTAACTCGATCCGATCTGCTCAGGCTGATCTCTGACCTGTTAATGGGTGGCGGCTTCGCACCTAGGACCGCATTCGGACGAGTCGTGTCAGTGCTTTGTGGGTTAGGTGTGTGGTGTATGTGTTTTCTGTACTGTGTGATGTCTGTGGGGTGTGGTATGGAATGGAGTATTTGGTTATAATGTCTCTCTGGTGTTACCTTAATGGTGCGAGGTGTTGGTGCATGATTGTACATTAGGGCGGCTCGTTTTTACACTTTTTTCGATATTTGATTGGGGGTAGTGCGGAAAAGTTGCGATTTGGAGAGAAAATAAAGTGTGTAAATTTTTTTGATCTACGTCAATACCTTCCGGTGGCGGCGAGTCCTTAAAAATCGAAAAATAGGCCTAACGGGTAGATTGGAAAATGGTTTTAAAGACTTACAAAATAAACAATAAAAATTTCAGCACAATCTGTTAATAACTTCCGGTGGCGTCTTAGCCGTTAAAATATCCAAAATATTGATTTAAAGCAAGTTTTAACAAGATGTTATACAAATGTTAATTCCGGTATATTTCTGTGCAAACAACCCTGAGAACACTATTATAGGCTTGAATAAATTAATAGCAGTCATTGAACAATGAACATTATATAAAAATTAATAAAATTATATAAAATTTATGTGTTTTTAGGCCTATTTTTCGATTTTTAAGGACTCGCCGCCACCGGAAGGTATTGACGTAGATCAAAAAAATTTTACACACTTTATTTTCTCTCCAAATCGCAACTTTTCCGCACTACCCCCAATCAAATATCGAAAAAAGTGTAAAAACGAGCCGCCCTATTGTACATGTAGTGGCAAGGGTGTTGTGGGTTAGTTGTCGCTGCTGCCATGAATTGTGTTCCCCTCATGTCTAAATGTTCCCTAACTTTCAGTATTTTTGTTTCTGTGTGCAGGTGTTCTATTGGTGTTGTTTGAGTGCATCCTGTAATGATACGAAGTGCGTTGTTTTGTATTGTCTGTAAGGTGTTTATGTGTGTGTTTGAGATAATGGGTGCCCAGCATGGGCTAGCATAGTCCATAACTGAGCGAATATATTGTTTGTATATGAGTGATGTTGTTTCCTGCTGGTGTCCAAAGTTTGTGCCTGTTAGTACCCTAAGCGTGTTAAGTCTTGACGTACATTTGTTTTTAATGTCCTGAATGTGGTTTGCAAAAGATAATGATGTGTTGTATGTGACCCAAGTATTTTGGTCCTGTGAGTGTGTGGAATGTTTGTTGTTTAGTGTAAGCTGTGGAATTATCTGGTGTTCTTTTGTGTTGCTTGTAAGCAAGGTGATGGTTGATTTTGTGGGCGCTACTTTGAGTCTATTGTGTGTGAGCCAGTCTTGTATACTGTTTATGTATGTTTGTAGGTTATTTGTAGCGGTGTCGATGTTGTTGTGGGTGGATGTTAGAGTGATGTCATCTGCATATGATGATAAGGTAAGCTTGTTATCTATGGGTGTTGGAATGTCATGCATGTATAAGTTGAAGAGTGTTGGTGAGAGAACAGAGCCTTGAGGGACCCCGTTCGGAAAAAGCTTGTTTTTGGATGACTTGCCATTAAATGTGACATGTGAGTATCTTCCTGAAAGATAGTTGCTCAGCCACCTTTTGGTGTTATTGTGCATGTTTGTGTTGAGTATTTTGTTTATGAGAGGAAGCGTGGGATAGCATCAAATGCTTTACTAATGTCTATTGTTGCTAATAGTGTACGTTGAGCTGGTCGTCTGGAGTTGATGCCATCCATGATGTGCTGCGTGAGGTTAGTGAGTAATGTCGTGGTTGAGTGGTGAGGTCTGAATCCATGTTGAGTAGGCGATAGTGGAATGTGTGGGTTGGTGATTTGTAAGATTAGTCTTTCTGTTACTTTGGAAGGTGTGCATAGTAAAGTAATGGGTCTATAGGAAGCTGGTTCTGTTGGATTTTTGTTTGGTTTGAGTAGTGTAATAATTTTACCTTGTTTCCATATGTCAGGAATAATACAGTGTTGGTATGAATATGTGCTGATATTTGTGAGAGCTAGTATTCCTTTGGGCCCAAGTGTTTAAGGTGTATGTTAGATATGTTGTCTGGTCCAGTAGCCTTCGAATTCTTAATGTTTTTGATGATCTTGGTGGTCTGGTCTGTATTGAAGGGTGTAATGGTCGTGTCGAGTCTGTAGGTTTTCTTGTGTCTGGCTGTTTGTCTGTCTGCGTGTTTCTGGTTGTTGTCTCTGTTTAAGTGACTTATCTTTGCGTAGTGATTAACTAGAATGTTAGCTTGTTTGTGTATGTTGGGATATTATTTTGGCTGCGACAGATAGCCGCGTGTGAGGTGTGAATGCCGCTGTTAGAGTGGGTAATGCTGTTTATAGTCTTGTATAGCCTGGATGTATCTGTGGAGTGGTTTAGTGTTATGAATTCCCTGAATGTTTCTGTTTGTTTTCTTTGAGTTTGTTGTTTATTTCTGTGTTGAGCTGTTGTATCTGCTGTTTTATGGCTTCTGTGTGTGGTGTTTGTGTGTTATATTTGAGGTTGTTACGTTGCCTTATGAGGTGGGCTATTTCTCTAGTGTAATTTGGGTTGTATTTCCTAATGTTGCCCTTGGGTATGTATTTGTTTGCATTATTGATGATCTGATTAAATGTCTTGAGTGTTGTATTGATGTTTATGATGGGTGTGCTGTTTAATGTGGTGAATTGTTCCTCAGTCTGTATTTTGAACTGTTCCCAATCAGCTTTCTTGTAATTTCTGTAAGTGTGCCTAAGGCTGTTGGGGCAGAGTGTAGAACGTGTTGTAATGATGATGGGCAGGTGGTCTGATGACAGTTGTTTTTCTGTTCTCCAGTGTGTATGTGTTGCTAGTGAGGGGAACAGAACGTTATGTCTGGGGAGGAGTTTGAGTATCCTGCTTGATGTGGTGTGTGTGTATGTTCTTCTGTATTGTTAAGAATGAAGAGGCTGTTTAGTTGTGTGGCTATGTTGGCGCCTCTGGTGTTGCTTTGGTTGTGCAGGTACCAACTAGTGTCTTTGGCGTTGAAGTCTCCTCCTAAGATGACATTAGTGAGAGAGGCCAGATTGTGTAACTGTGGATTGTAATTGGCTGGCACCTGAGGTGAACTATCTGGTGGGATGTAAATGTTGATTAGTGTGGTGTTGTGTTTTGCGCGTGTTTTAATGTTAACTGCCTGTATTTCTATCGTGTTATCTGCTTGGATTGTGTTTGTAATGTTTTGGGTAGCATCAGTGTAGCTAATGCTTTTACGTATGTAAGTGATGAGTCCACCCCGTTACCCCCAGTACGATTGACGGATCGCCGTGAAGTCAGGGATGGTGGGTGTTTTGTGTGTGCGTTTTAGTTTTGTTTCTTGTATAAGTGCTATGTGAATGTTTTGTTTGTGTACGAATTCCCTAAGCTGCATGATTTTGTTTGTGAGGCCATCTACGTTGTACTGTAATATGTTAATATTATACTTCTGTATGTGTCTCATGGTGCTATTGTGTCTATGTCTTTGTGTATGGTGACATGTGTAAGTTGTAGTGGGGCCTGGATTAGTCTTAATGTCGCCAGAGAGTAAGAGTAGTTCGGGGAGCACGCAATTGCTCCCTGTAATTGAAAAAATAGCACGCTGAGAATAGGTCCGCCCGGGAGCCGATCGGCACTCTGACCGTGCCACGCAACAGGCCGTCGACTGCCAGTCTGGCCAACCGTAGACAGCCCGCTGCACGGAGATTTGAGGAAGTTTGGCCACCAGCGCGTTGATGTTTTGGTTTGACGTCGCCTCTTCTTCGCGTTGACGTGTCCCGCGCTGGAGGATGCAGCCACTGTTAGAAGCTTCCTCGTCAGCTGCTAACACTTTTTTCACGTTGTTCTAGCTACCTGTTCAGAGGTTTTTTATAAACAAATCTCAGTTTTCTGCTCAAAACGGCTCTTTCTAATTTTAAAATTGATTAGTCAAGGAAGGAAGATGTTGACTTCTATTTTGCGGCAACAGTTGATGATATTTATGTTACTTTACTGATTAATGAAAATGATTAGGCTCTTCAAGTTATAAAAGATTTCTTTCGTAATAATTGATAAATACGAAACACAAAACGTATATGCAAACAGGATGATGATGCTTAGACTACTCAAGTTGATGAAGTTTTCTCTTTCTCATATATTGTATCGACGTAATACTGTAAATATATTTAAAGTTTCTGCATAAATAACTTGTGTTTCACAGAAAACAAAGACTTCCCTCAATCTTCTATCACATCCAAACAGTCCAAACGGTTGTCTAGTAAGTACTTCGATAGAGCTGACCGGGAATGATCCATAGCAGACACTGGGATTCGCCCAGGACTGACGTGTTGGATAGCTTTCATTTGTTTCTCCAGCCTGCGTTTGGTCATTGGAGCAGAGTTTGTCTTCTTGTAAAGCAATGGAAGAACAGCCTCACTCATTGGAAGCTTTCCTTCAATGCCATGTGCACTCTTCAACGCTGTGGCGTGATATACTGTTCATGATACTTCCTTGCAGGATCCTTGAGTTAGGGAACGTGTAATGTGACCCAACCATTCTTGTTCTTCTTTGAATCTTTGAAGGCCTTTCCGAAGATGGAGAGATTCTTTGGGATGATGACTGGAAGCATGGGTGGTATTGCAGCCCTTGTAATATGAACAATCAGCTGAGGTACGAACGTGTTCGACTTTGGCAGGCAGCTTTCGACATGACCTTCCTTACTTAATGCTTGCTCACGAATTATCCCTGGTTCACGTGTTTGCTTGACTTGGAAGAGGCTCATGGCCGTCCCATGGAAAACCTCTTTCACAGTTGTTGAGGATGAGTTGTGACCGATATTTTCGATCGCACCAATCATAAAGACACTGTTCTAAAGATTTATCGAGCAAACGAACCCTTCCTCTGTAAATCGCTGAGACAAGGAAGAGGACACCTGTTGTTCATGTTGAATGACTCTTTTGTAGTGGTCGGATGCTCCGAGTCTGTTCAGGAGATTGACAAATACTTGCTTCTGAACTGAGAGTGACAGTAACGATCAAGGAAGAAACTTAGCGGCAGAACGCAGGAGTTGCTCGTATTAAACTTAGCCCTTTTCGAAAAGGTATTGAAGGCTATCAGCTGTCCAATTTTCAGCGCCGGCTGGCTCGGTTGGGCATGCAGTGAAGGTCTTCCAAAGGTCATTCGGAGGAATATTTAGTACTGGAGGGACTGATTTTTCCTAGCACCCGTCCTCAAACTCCCCATTAAAAGACCAGCATGGGCCTTGCTCGATCTCCCACTGAAGAATACCAGCAGCCTTTGCTAGGATCCAAGAATCGCTTTCCGTAGTCCCTCCATTAGCCGACTTCACGATTTCTTTCATTGTATCGGACAACACGAAGATCACATTCTTTCCATCAGTCTCCTCTTTCAGCCGAGGAAAACGACCAATAATCGATTCTTTCAGTCGAGTGTGATGGACCTAAATTTCCCCACAACCGTCCCCTCAATTCTTTGAGCTTGAAATATACTTTCCCCTCACCAACTTCCCAACTCATTTCCCCGTAGAGCTCCTCAAGTACCCGAAACCAGGCCTCCTTACTTAGATCTTTGGACGCACACGCAGCTTCCCACTGCTTGCCCCGTACTCGGCTGTTGAAAGTAGACAGGCAATTGAAATAGTACAGGGCATCAGCTGCCATGAGATCATCTCCAGGAGGTAGCCTGACCATGCTATCGAAGTCTTGAAGAAACTGAATTGCCATCCTCATGTTGGTATCAATGGATGTGTTCGACACGCGGTGGAGGCTCTCACCTAATATCCCACAATTTATACACTTTTTTATGTTGGATTGATCACTCAGCCTCCCAGAGGCCCTAGGCGCAGTGACGACGGGGGTGACAACTTGGGATGTTGATGGTTTGGGAACATCTTGGGATGTTGCTGTTTGGCGAAATTTGGCTTGAGCCCTCTGAAGGGGCCGGGCGGAGAGTTTATCATATCACTTTTTGTGCCACTTAGCGTCGTTGACCAAGCAATACACCGGGGTTAGGTCCTTAGTATCATATACTGTAGAATGCCTTCAGGCAGACACTCCACGCTTTCGATTTCTTTTATTCTTGAGATCAGCACATAGACTTTCTAGGATCCCCCTGAAACACGATTCAGTGGTACAAACGATTGTCTCGAGAGGGCCCCTTACAAAGTAAACAAGAAAAGAAATCCCGGGGTCCATTACATTTCAATTCAGAATCTGGAAAGAAGTGGAAACGAGTATAAGAAATTAGGATGACATGTCGATAGATCAGGCAAACTGACGTGAAAAACTCACTTGGTCATGGATCAAGGTAACAGTTCACGTTATCATAAGTATCGTAATTACCTTTGCCTTATCGAGACGTTTGATATGATAGATTACACGGAATAGTTTAAGCTATTTTTAGAGAAAACAAACCCAGTGGTCACCCGATGGACAATATGACCTTGTGCGTGTGACCTGGTGACCTGAGTTGTTGCACGTGTCCTACAACGTGCCTTTATTTTATTACAAAGATCATTTTGACACCAGAACCAGCTTTCTAGACGTTTGGGGAGCCGATTTGGAGGCATTTTTAGCATTTGACCTTGAAACATTGAATGACCTTGACCATGGAACCTTTGAGCTTTAGGGTATAAATTTTCTGATCACCCCATAGAACATCTGAACCAAGATTAAGGCTTTTGACCACTGTTGCGGCAAAGTTGTCATTTTTTTACAGATTTTCCCCTAACTATATTGGCTACTTTTTACAAGTTGGTACAGTAATGGTTTAACGACAGTTTGTGCCGGTGTAAAAACAAAGATTCCGAAATGCGTACGTCTGTTAGTTGGTTATTGGATCTACCGACTTAGAGGGTCTGTTAGTACGAAGGATATGTACTGGTGCAGGAATACTGCGAACCGTACATCGGTGGTACCCTACTGTAGTGAAGTTGAGAAGTTAAAATACCATCTGAAAATTCAATTGAATGTTTTTAATTACACATACACTCTGGGGAGATTACTCATTAAAAACTTCCGGATTAACACTGATGAGTGTCAGAACTGGGTGCACCAACTTCCTTGTAATGACTGTTTTTTTCATATATTGGGAAAATAATGAAATCGCTTAAGTTGAGACTTAATATACATATGCTATTTGCACAGGGTCTCAAAGTAATGCTACCTTCCGATGTTTATCGGAAGAAAAACATTGCGATAGATCTGTAGTTTTCTTGTTAAAAGCAAAGACAAGAGTTTTTTAAGCTTTACTGAAGCAGCTTGCATTAGTTTCAATCCTTGTCAGAAAATTGCTCAATCTTCAAAATTTCGCGCCCTTCAACGGAGTTTTTACTTTTTACATGTGGCATCTGATGATATGTAAATTTTTGGGATGTTCTTTTTCCTTGCCCCTAACACTGCTCTTCTCTTTCACCTTCCGGTGCTTTTTTAATTTCGTTCATGCAATTAACATCTTCGTTGCAAAAATCAACTTGTTTTCATACATGTCTGAACCAGGCTTGGAAGTGAAATAAAATTGACATCACATTTTATTGCAATTTCAATTATTTTTAATAAAATACAAAATAAATAAACAAAAATTTTCGACAGATCGGAATGACGTGCATTTAGTAAGTTCCATAATTTATTCTAGAAAAAATTTAGTTCTGATATATATATATATATATATATACAGGGTGGGGCACGGGAATCAAGTGTTTTTTGAATAGCTAGTAATCGGCCATTAGGAATGGGAGGGGCGTGCGGTAGGTAGCATTCCATTCCTGGGTTCATAGCATTTAACTTTAACTAACACTCACCTTTATCTTTCAGGTGCCATCATGGAGCAGTGGACGTTAGAACACCGCATGTTCGCGTATGATCATTTTGTTAGGAGTGGCGAGTCAGTGACAGCAGTTCAGCGTGCGTTTCGCCGCAGATTCAACATTCATCGAAATGACTCTGTTCCCGCTCGTGACACAATCTTACGTTGGGTTAACAATCTTCGAACAGGAGGCTCAATAATGAAAACAAAACCGAAGGGGCCGCAACGCACTGTGCGTACTCCAGAGAACGTTGAAAGGGTCAGACAAGCGATGTTGCAAAGCCCAGGCCGCTCTGCTCGGAGACATTCAGCTGCACTCGGAATCAGCAATCGTACTGTTAGACGGATTTTGCATGAAGAATTACATTTTCACCCATACAAGTTAGCGATGGTGCAGGAATTGAATGTAAACGATTGCCCCAACGACTGAATTTTGCACAGGAAATGCTTGCACTTTATGAGCAGAATGAAAACATGATGGTGGTAATGAGTGATGAAGCCCATTTCCACCTTAATGGGGCCGTCAACAATCAAAACTGTCGGTATTGGGCTGCTGAAAATCCGCGACAACTCCATGAAAAACCGCTGCATAGCCCTAAGGTTACAGTTTGGTGCGCGGTGGGAAAGTTTGGCGTCATCGGTCCCTATTTCTTCGAACAAAATGGGTTACCATTACCATAACATCTGGGCGTTACATTGAGATGGTGAACACCTTTTTCATCCCTGAGTTACGAAGAAGGCGTATTGCTCGTCGACATTTGTGGTTTCAGCAAGATGGGGCCACGCCACACACCGCCAGAGCGTCAATGGCTGTTCTTCGCCCCCTGTTTCCCAACCATCTCATTTCGAGATTTGGTGACATTGCATGGCCCCTCGGTCCCTGACTTGTCCACATGTGACTTCTTTCTATGGGGGTACCTCAAGTCACGTGTCTACGAGGACAAGCCCCGTACATTAGATGCATTGAAGGAAGCGATCCGTCAACAAATCATCCAAATCAACAGAGACCTGCTGGGAAGAGTGGAGGCCAATTTTCGTAAACGCCTTCAACAATGCGTCGACGGCCAAGGATTCATATGCCAGATATAATTTTCGGTACATGATTATTATGACATGAAATGCTATGTTCTTACGAATGTTGTTCTACCAATATATTTTCTTTACAAAAATAAATATCATTTTCCTGATTATTCCAAAAAACACTTGGTTCCCGTGCCCCACCCTGTATATATATATATATATATATATATATATATATACATACTGGCGGTCGAAATTATAGGTGCACCTACTCAGTTTCGGCAAACTCTGTAATTTGGAATCGGGATGACATGATACGAGTATATGTGGAATTATGACTTAGTGTGATGTTACAGTGTATCATTGTAGAAATTCATTCAACCAATTACGTTTCGATATTTCTGGCTGGATACTTGTGGAAATAGTGATACCTAATGAAATCTGTCTCTCTTATCCCACCAATCACTCCAACGCTAAATCACTGAAATAGCAGTGGATTGGCAGTATTTGTATAATACTGCAAAGTAATTTGTGATTGCATTTAGGTTATTCTATATTTATAGCATGAACTTGGATATTATGGAGATGTTTAACGTTATTTACATGTAACTGCATACCTTCTCCTTTGAGGGCAGCTTTCAGTATCAGACTTTCGATACATTCTCATCCCTTTTCTGTCCAACTCTCTAATGCAAAGGTTAATCGGTATTTTCACTCTTTCATCTACTCAGCAGGTCATCTCTGGTATAACCTTCCTAAGTTCATCTTTCCCCTTGTCTTTGACCTCCAATCTCTCAAATGCAAAATTTCTTGCCATTTCGAGAACGCTGAACCTTGATTTCGGTACTCTCCTTCTCCTTGTATCGGGGGGGTGGGGGCATTTTTGCGGGCTTTCACCCTTGGCCCCTCCTTCCTGCAAAAAAAAAATCATGCATATTTCAGTATTAAATATGCTTTATTCAGTGAAACGACCTTGTAAAAGTAAATATAAAACCATATACAATAAATTATTAAAACTATTTAAAATATATTCTCTTCCATTAAGTTTTTTGAATTTCCATTTCGCAATATTTCCACTGCCTTTCACATATTAAAAAAATATAAAAACCCGTTTGAGCTGTTTTCCGAAGCTAAAGAGGTTAATTATGTAGTATATAAGGGAAGAAGCTTTATGACATTTCTTAATGAGCAAAAAAGTACAGTATGTAGGTCAAAGTGTTTATTATATTTATCTATCTATCGCTGGAATATAATTCATTCACACACACACACACACAGACATATACAATATATATATATATATATATATATATATATATATATATATATATAAAGTAAAGGTGGCTGTGCTATATATATGTACGGGGTGTCAGGAAATGATTGCCCCCCCTGTAGAGCAAAAACTAGAAGAGATAGATAAAAACCGGCGAGACCACTTGAAAGAGCGTTAAAATCTGAATAAAAACCATTATATTCTATTCCTGTGATTTAATTCTTACCATTTTTTTCCCCACAGAAACCATGGCATCATCTATTTTGAACGATTCAGAGAAAAAGCGAGTTCTTGACCGCATTCGAGCTGTCACATTTCGTGAAGCAAAGGAAGCTGGTGCAACTTTCATAACTCGACACTGGGTGGCTGAGAGATTAAAAAGATCAGAAGACTTTGTCAAAAGGAATTGGAATAAGAATCCTGAAGATTGTGAAACAGAATTTCGAGGAGGAAGACCGGAGAAATTATCTCAAGAATCGAAAGACATTGTGCTTGCTGCATCACGGCGCCAAAAGAAGAGCTGCTCTGAGGTAGCGAAAGAGATACTTATCCGTCGTGGTAAGATAGTCAATCGGCAACTTGTGCATCAATTTCGAGTTCGCCAAGGCTTGAGTGCTTGGCATGAAATAGCTAAGCCACGGAAGAGTGATCTTAATATTGAAGATCGGCTATGGTTTTGTGATTATCTTGAGGAATGGACGGAAGACGATTTCCTTCACTTGGTTGTCAGCGATGAATTCTTCGTTTATGTCTCCAGAAAACCAAATTTTCAGAATGATCGGGTTTGGCAACAACTGATGAAGTCCCAGACGACCAGAAGTATCGAGAAATAGTAAAAAATCCAGCATGTGTGGGTGTTTTCATTATGTTCTCTATTCGGAAGCTCATCTGGGTTATCAAACCAAGAGGAACCAGTTGGGATGGGCCTTATTTTCGAAATGGAATTTTAGCCCAACATGTAATTCCGTTTTTGAAAGACCCCGAGTGTGTTTGGATGTTGAACAGGCAACCTTTCTTCACGACAAAGCCCCCTGTATGAAAGCACTTGCGACTCAACAACTGCTTAAGGACAATAACATTGATTTTTTCGGAAATAATGAATGGCCTGGCAATTCTCCCGATCTTAATTCTGTGAACATGTCGGATCCATCATGAAGGATCGGGTGGAGTCCTTAATGCTGGAACAACCCATTCAGAATCGGTATTCAACAGAAATTATGACTGCAAAGATCAACGAAGTCCTTGAAGAAATGAGTCATGATACCGATCTCTTTGAGACACTTCTGGGATCATACCCCCGTCGATTAATGGCCGTCAGAGCTGCAAATGGGGGCAACACCCGATATTAAAACAAGTGTTTTTTATTCAAAATTAAACGCTCTTTCGCGTGGTTTTGTCTGTTTTTTTCTATTCCTTTCAGTTTCTTCTGTACAGGGGGGGGCAATCATTTCCTGACACCCTTTACATGAAGGTCATATGACAGAGACGATAATAAGTAAATCAAACAGCTTTGTGGAACTCCAAGCAGTGAAAATAGAAAAACTAAACGTGATACTAATAGTCATCTATAGACCTCCAAATACTCCAACCGAAAAATTCTCGGAGTCCATTCATGATATCAGAAAGCTAATAAAGTCTATAAGCCCTCCATCCCCCAAAATAATGATCTGCGGAGACTTTAACTTCCCATTTATAAAATACAAAATGTGGATAGGATATATATACCAGGGCAAGGGGGGGCACAAGAGAAGACCAGGAGCAAGCAAAAATGTTGATGGCTCTCACAAACAAATTTATGTTGACACAGAGATAACAGAAAAAAACAGAAAAATAACTGCCTAGATCTGGTATTCATGAATAACACGAACTTGATTGCTGATATAAAAATAACCCGAACTATTATATAGACCACAACATAATCGAGATATCAACAAATATGGCAATAACATTAAAAGACAATAGACATACGGAAAGAAGCAGCAAATTTGGGGCTTTTAACTTAAACTCCAAGACCATAAATTGCGAAGAAATCAGATCACACATGGCCCAAATAGAGTGGAGAACAGTTTAGAGAATAAAACAACTGAGGAAATGCTAAAAACCTTGGAAGAAAAGACGCTGAGAACTTTAAAAAAATGTGCTCCGAAATCACAGCCAAAAGGAAAGAGGAGCTGGCTAGAGAGGCAAAAGAGAAGAATATTCCGCAAAAGAAAGAGAGTGGAGGCGAAGTTAGCCAACTGCGGAGATAATGCCAGGAAAGTAATACAAGAAAACTGGAGGGTATCGACAAGGAAATACAAGTCCTGATTAAGGACCATACAGAGAGGGAAGAGGAAAAGGAGGGAGAAGCAAAAAAGAAAATCCAAAATACTTCTATAGCTATGCGAAAAGGAAAACAAAAACGCGCGCCGCTATTGGGTCCTTAAGGAAGAGAAATAATGAACTAACCGACGATCCAAAAGAAATAGTTGAAACATTGAGAGCCCAGTATGAATCAGTTTTTAGTACCCCAAAACGTGACAAAGCGATACCTGACATAGATGCATTGTTTGAAGAGAAATTGAAGGAGAGTGTATAACAGACTTTGATTTTACCCCAGAAGATGTAGCGAGAGCTATAGGACAAGTGAAACCACATTCAGCTGCAGATTTGGACAATTGGAACGCATTATTGATTAAAAACTGTAAAAATGAAATAGCTACACCTTTATACTGGATATGGAGACGATCCCTAGACACTGGGGAAATACCGAGCATCTTGAAAAGAGCAAACATTGTCCCTATATATATAGAAGAGGGGACAGATCTCAAGCAAAGAACTATAGACCAGTGTCATTGACGTCCCACCTCACCTAAGTATTTGAAAGAGTAGTTAGAGAGAAAATTTATGATTTCTTGGAGACACTGCAAAGATTCAACGAAAATCAGCACGGATCGGATTCCAATCAGATAGATCATGCCTATCACAACTAATAGAACACTACAACAATATCTTAGATGCACTGGAAGGCAATGACAACTACGATGTCATATACACGGATTTTGCTGAAGCTTTCGACAAATGTGATCACGATATAATAGCACATAAAATGAAATATATGGGAATAACAGGCAAAGTGGGGAAATGGATCTACAACTTCCTCAGAGAACGTCTACAGGTCGTCAAAACTCAAGGTATATCATCATCAGAATCGGAAGTACGCAGCTCAGTCCCACAAAGTACAGTACAGTACTGGTCCCACTCCTGTTCATTATCATGCTAACAAACATAGACAGTGGAGTAAACAGTAACAGTATAGTAACATCCTTTGCAGACGATACAAAGATCAATAGAAAAATCAGTGAGTCCTTGCAGATGGACACGAACAAAATATACAAATGGTCAGAAGACAACACCATGACATTTAACACCGAGAAATTTCAGCTCTTGAGATATGGCAGAAAAGAGGAACTTAAACAGACTGCATATTATGCTCCAGATAGACAGGAAATTCAGAGAAGCACGAAAGCGATCGATCTACGGGTAATAATGTGATGATGCGAAATTCGAAACACAAAATCAGATAGCGATATATGAAGCAAAAAGAGTAGCGGGACAAGTACTAAGAACGTTCAAAAGAAGGGATAGGACAGAAATGATTCCCCTGCTAAAAACACTGATTATACCAAAACTTGAATACTGCTGAGTTTTGACGTCCCCATATAAAAAGGAAGAAACTAATAAACTAGAAGAAACTCAGAGACATTTCACAGCAAAGATTGATGGCTGCAAAGAACTCAACTACTGGGAAAGACTACGTAAACTAAATCTGTACTCCCTGGAAAGAAGAAAAGAGAGGTACACCATAATCTACATATGCAAAATGATCGAAAAACTGGTACCAAACCTCAAACTAAACCCAATTACCATTCAAACAACACTGGAAAATAGGAAAGGCAGGATGTGTAGTGTTCCAAAATTAAAGGCCCAACAAGGGACCTCGTCAACACTGAAGGAAAATAGCTTGGTTGTCAGAGGGCCAAGACTTTTTAACTAGCTTCCTAAGGACCTCAGAAA
This sequence comes from Bathynomus jamesi, assembly GCA_023014485.1. Lineage (NCBI taxonomy): Eukaryota > Metazoa > Arthropoda > Malacostraca > Isopoda > Cirolanidae > Bathynomus > Bathynomus jamesi. Next base: position 152,481 of record JAJOZX010005344.1, read on the forward strand.
CGTTACAGGGGTCAAAGTTGAAGTCTTCAAGAAAAGACTAGATGCCTTGCTCAAGACGGTACCAGATGAGCCGGTGTACCTGGCTATGTACGGTGGAGAGCGCAAGAAAGCAAGTCACTCCTCCACCATGCAGTAGCGGCTCGTGCATTCCTTAAGTGGTGAGGCCAAAAAAAATTATATCGTATGAAGTACTTACTGGCTGAGGCGAAAATCTCTCTTCGCCTGAGCCAGTAATATTTCAGCAGTGTGAGTGACGTCATCGGCGTCATAGCAACTAGTTTATATTCGTAGCAACACTGAACGTTTTGGTTGTCTCGCCTCATGAATACAAGGCGAAGCAAGTTTTTTTTCGAATGCTATCACTTTATGCATGAAATATAGGACTTTTTGTGTACAAAATGAATGTGAAAAAAACTTTTTATGAATAATTTTTTATGCGTTTATATAAATTTATCTTATATATATATATATATATATATATATATATATATATATATATATATAAGATGGAATATTTTGTTTTTATTAGGCGAGGCGTCGCCTCACCTACCTAAGCTAAAGAACCGCCACTGCCACGAAGCCAGACCTAGAGGCGGGGCCACCAGCTTGACCTTCGTGTGAAGAGAGACCAACGCACGGAACAGCAACGAGGTTAACGAGGTGTAATCTTCCTCTCTCTGCTGTACAGCATCAAAACATTTATTACGTTTGTTTTTCATATCTTTAATTGATTGTTGAAAATTAAGTTAGGTCTTGTTACTCAACTTAATTTTAGCAAAAAAACTTGCCTATTGTTCATGCACTGTTGACAGAAAATTGTTGTGGAAGAAAATTTATTATAGGAAAGTACGAAAAAGTATTATGAAAAAGAATATTTTTAGAATTCATTCATACCATGCCTACACTTATTTCGTGTGGAAATAAAAGGATAGCATGAAACAGTAGATTACTAAAGCTAATCTACACCATTTTTTTAAGGATTTCTTATTTATTTATTATATATAAGAAGTCATCATTTCCATCGTTGCATAATTTCTTCAACGAATGCCAAAAGCCATCGTGCTGACGGAGTTACTTTTTAAAATTAATTATTTACATTGCTATCTTTCGCACTGGAATTATTTAGATAAGGGAACACCTATCCAGAGGCACCAGCAGCCGGTCAATACACCCCATTTTAAGAATTCCCACAGAAGTATATGTCATGCATGTGATTTCCCAGATTTTTGTTTGAAAAAGATTGATCATAACGTAATTTATATTGGATGGATCCTTCGCATAGGAATTACTTAGATAAGGAAGCACTGATCCAGTGGCACCTCCAGCTGGCCAGCAACCACCAATTTAAGAATTCTCCCGACAGTGGAGTAACAAGAAGTTACGAGGACAAGAGAAGAGGAAGCCTCAAAGATCTTTCGGTCCACTCGGGGAGGTTCCTCTTATGAAACTGTTAATTTTTTAACTATTGTAGCAGTAGTAGAAAACTGGATAGAAAAGAATAAGGCTCAACAGAAACTATAGAAAAATGCCCTCAAACCGGTAAAGAAATTTAGTACACCTAAAAGTTCGGGGTTTCTCGCGGTTGGGATTGTGATACAGCTTTCCGTCGACTCTTCCATTCGTCCCGTTCGTGGGTTGGTTTGTGACAACACACCCACACTTAGGATAATAACGTGACCACTTATTCTTTGCTATTCGTTCATTTTATCCACTTAGCCACAACTAAGTAAATTAATGTTTTTATCATTGTAATAATAACTTCAGAATTTAACCTTTTTACCTTTAATATAAATTGCTTTTTCATGAAACACTAAAATTTTTATACTTTTAATCTCATGTTCACAAATTAATTTTACTTTACACTTACGTTATATAATTCAAGACAGGGTTAAGCCTTGACTGAAAATCAAGTAGACCTTTAAAAACGATGTAGCCTCGCGCGTGACGATAATAAAAAGCCTAGGGCCGCGGATAGGAGATTCTATGTCGTTGGCCCTAGTAGTCCAGCAGATATATGCGAAATATGGACGAATTGTGCATTTGATGATAAAAGCATGGCGCTTGGCACAAAGTAAGAACATGTTATCGCAAAGAATTTTGGCTAAAGGAACATTGCAGATTTACGCCCTGGTGACCATGACAGCCATTTCCCGAAATGGCCGCCAAGGACTTTCAGCGGTTGTCTGTATACGCTATAATTTTTTTGTGAAAAGGATTTGGTGATATTCCTTGTCCTTAAAGCTGTTTAATGGAGTACCATAATGACTTACCAATTCATATATTGCCATAACATAACAGAAAATAACATCATTTTGGTAATGTTTTTTAAACCTCCAAAATGAGTGTAATTTAATAACATTGGCTGCTATTCTCTGCTTCCAGAACCACGATCAGAGCCATGGCAAAAGAGTTTAAGGTTGTGAACCCCCAGAAACCTGGTATCTCTGACAAACAAAGCTTGGAAACGGATTAGGACAAAAGTATCTTGTGCCAGGAGAACACTTCCGAAGTGCTTCAGTGCTCAGCAAATCAAGACGTGCGACTGAAGAAGCAGGGTACAGGACGATGGCTGGAAACCTCTTGGGTTTCCACGAGATTGGGTGTTTACCCAGCAACCTATAACTTTCGCGGCTAGACGACGGCAGTGACATTGAGGAAACTTTACAGAACAACAATGCCAAATGGCATGATTCGTGCAGGCTTCGGCACAACAAGACAACTCCAGAGAGCAGAGAAGAGTTAAACACCCTGTGCAGAAGCTTCAGATCTCCTGAAGTACACACGCCCAAGCATGAAACGTACCCGTCCTTCAACATACCTGTATTTATTCTGTGACGAACAAGCCGGTAGCGTGTCACTGCACCAGGCTTCAACTTTTGACCTGGACATTCGTGTCAGGCAGTGTGCCCTCAAATTACAGGATCAACCTTTGGTGGCGAAACTAAGTGCAGGTGATGTAATCGCTCAAGAGGCCAAGTATCATGTTCAGTGTTTAGTGTCTCTACACTAAAGCAAGAGATGCAAAGCCATCAGATGAATTTGACAATGACGGAAAACCAAGGCATAGCACTTGCTGGGCTGGTTTCGTACAGTAACGAAGCTCGCATAGACAGTGAAGTTGCACCAGTCTTCAAAGTGACAGCCTGGCTAATTTGTACAGTACAAGACTACAACAACCCGGAGCCAAGGTAACAGGACGTGTTCATACATAAAAACTTAAGAATCGTATCATGGGCCACTTTCCAGACTTAGAAGCTCAAAAGCAAGGCCGCGAAATTGTGCTTGTCTTCAATGAAGATGTCAGACACGCACTGAGAGAGGCATGCGAGCATGATGCTGATGAGGAAGCTTATCACCTTGCCAAGGCTGCAACCATACTACGAAGGGCTATGTTAAAAATGGAATGTGCCAACTCTGGCTCCTTTGATGCCCACTGCCAGGAGAAATCTGTGCCTAGTTCACTATTGGCATTAGTGGACATGATCCTGAACGGGCCAACCATTAAAAAAAAGACAAGCGAAACATCAGTCTCTGCGGCCACCCTTACTATCTCACAGCTGTTAATGTTCAACAGTTCTCTTCGCAGAGGAGATGGCTCCTCAGGCACAACCAAGACACAGCTCCAAAAAGGAAACGCCTCTGCCTGTGTATCTTGGTGTAGTAGTCCACACCAAAACCCGCAAGCGTAATGTGGTGGACTTCCTTTCAAACCGGAATTGTGCATCTCGTATGACAGGGTGTTGAACATTTCAACTGACCTGGGAAACAAAGCTTGTCATCGGTATAAAACGTATAAAGCTATCTGCCCTCGTCATTTTAAAGGTGGGCTCTTCACAATTGCTGCAGTAGATAACATTGACCATAATCCAAGTTCCAGCAGTGCACACGAGTCCTTCCATGGAACTGGACTATCTCTGTTCCAACACCAGCAGAAGGGTGTTGAACGCACTGTCATCACAACTAATAACGAAACCCTTGTTGTTGGTACCAAAAGAACTCTGGCCAAACTACCTGAGTCATACACCAGCGTACTGCCTATTGCTGTTGGACAGCAAAACCCTCCAGTACCAAAGCTAGATGATCCTGACAAACCACACTGCCAACTACTACATCAAGCCTTACAGCAGGAATACAGGTAGTGATTTAATCTGCCTATTTGTGGCCTGTTGCATTTCATGAGTTGCATTCTAGTGAAGTGATGCAATAAGAAAATAATGCCGTGGTCTTATATTCCTTGTATAATTACATATAACAGATTATAATTAACTGTCATGATTCATTTGTAAATGTTTGTTAAATATCTCTTTCATAATTTGTATTATTTATATATCTTTCAAAACTGTGTACACTTAATAATGTACCATTATAAATCTGCTTACAGCTGGTTGGATGGACGAACTGCAAGAGGATGAGAACGTTTTCTGGTCTGCATACCATGCAAGCCGTCATCCACTCTCTGAAGCACCAGAAAGCAGTGTGGCCCTGACTTCTCTACTACCTCTCTTCTATGACAACGGTCATTCAGTGGCCATGATACGTCATTCGATGGACGTAGTGAAGAAAGCAGAAAGAAACTGATCAGCCTCTGTACGCCATAGCGAAACACATCCAATGGAGCTGGCCACTAAGCCACAGCGAAAATCACTTTATTGTGATGCTTGGAGGTCTTCACATTAAGATGGCAGCTCTCAAGACCCTGGGAGATCTTCTTGACAACAGCGGGGTACAGGTGCCTTAGTAGAAGAGGGTGTTGCCTCACCAGGAATAGCAGACTCATTCATGAAAGCCTCCCATGTTACACGCACCCGCCGTGCCCACCAGATCACAAATAGATCCTGCACCTGCTTCTGCAGAAATCAAACCAATCGTCAATTTATAAACGTTAAAACTAACGAAAATATTACGACTTAACTTAACCAATCCTCAATATATATATATATATAATATATATATGACGATTGGTTAGGTTAAATCGTAATATTTTCGTTAGTTTTAACGTTTTATTTAATGGATTCATTTAAAAAATGTATCCTAAAGATCCTAGTGTAGGTAGTTTACGTTCCCCAACTTTGACCTAGTGTAGTTTGTGTCCCCTTTTGCGTCAGGGGGACGTAAACTACACTTGCTCCCAGTATTGTTTTAACAGATTCCTATTACTAACACCACCGTAAAAAAATTTCGGTTTTATATTGAGGCGCTCCGGACTACAAGGTGCCAAGCGCGAAAATTAAAAAAATGGAGAAAAGTGCAGTTAAAGTTTGTCAACTTGCAAAATGCCATAACTTTTGAACCAATAAAGATATTTGATTGATTTAGACCATACGTACAGGTCCACAATCTGCTCCTGACTCAACCACGGGATAGAGGAAGGGTGGGGAATATAGTGGTATAAATAACTCAATTCTGGCCCCGCTGGCGTTTGGCAGGTTGTGGTCCGGAGAGCCTCATTTGCTACCGAATTGAATTTCAAATTCGCGTTTTGGAATTCTAATTAAACTTTTAACCTCTCTACGTAAATTTATATATAAAGTGTCGCTGCGAATGTTCCCTTTCATACCACTTGTAAGGTACATTTCTATCCCTAATTGGTTTTTCTGCATCTCTATTCTGCCACTTAGGCTTCACCTTTAAATTACCTATTTTAACTCTCTTAGGCACGCTCTTAAGAATTATCGGACATGCTAAGAACGCTAACCATTCAACCTAATTTATTAAATTTAATGAAGCTTTAAAATCATGAAAATTTGCTCTCCTAAAATCAGGCATCTTGAAGTTATTTAATTCTTTATGAATTTTAACATTGACTGCAAAAATATCATGCCATGCCATGACCCGACCTATACCCATTTGGTCAAGACAAAATATAGACACTAAAAACTAACACCCTAACCTATGCTAACGTAACCTAACGTAACCTAACGTAACCTAACCTATGCGAACCTAACCTAACTTAATCTAATCCACAATAAATTGTAAATTTTATATGAAGTCGATCAGATTTCCGACGTCTACATTCTAAAGTAAATTTCTATTACTCGTTATCATGAATAAGTAAAAAAATGTTGTCACCACACGTCGTTCTAACACTCTGAAAAAGAATTATCTCGTAAAAAATCTATCAAACATTTACCCTCAGCGATACTGTTTAACACCTAATTAATGTCTGAACAGTTAAAATTCTCGACTATAATTGATTTTTATGCGTGCCTACTTAAAAATTATATAGTTTAACGTCTAACTCTAGTCCCTGAGTAGGTGGACTCTAACACCAAAATTAAAGAGTTAGTTATGCGCACTAATTTCTGAAATATGCAATTATAGCCAAATGGCCTTTATGTAAATTGTCTTTTGAATTGGCTTTTGGGTTTTTTCGGTTTCATTCACTGACGATTTTTAATAAAAAGATATATTTTTTTAGGTAGTTTTATGCGCAGAATTCAATTTTGTCCTTTCTTAAATGCGGAAATTAACCAAAACTAAACTATATGAACCCTAGCCTAACTAAAATAGAAAGTAAACTATACGTATCCGGCTAGTCAAGTATTCAAAGAAAAGTTTGAAATGTCGTTTAACATCAGGTTAGGTTAGGATAGTGTAACTCGCCTCAGTTGTTATAGTCTTACTCCGTCGGTTTTAATTCCGAGTTCATGACCACAAAATTTTATGTTGGTGTATTCTTTTGCCCACCAATAAATAATATAATTTTAGATAATGGAATATGGGTATCTTCGAACCATGTTCCATTGCGCACCGAAACTGTTTTATTACATCCACTATTTTGGCACCTCCATACGCAATTATTATGTACGATTTTGATCACCATTTTGTTCTCTACGACATTCCTTTTCTTTTGGTATTATATTCCACTCTTGTAAAAAATGTACTGCATCTTCTTCTGTGTGTAATCTATTATGCAACTTTATAAAATTAAATTCTTCATCCATCTTTACTGTAAGTGAACCGATCGAAAGCTAATCCTAAAGTATTATAGAATACTTTAAAGGTCTTAGTTAACGCCACAAAAATAAGACAAATCCCGTTACTTCGTTAACACAGGATGGAATTTCCGACAGTGATCTCAGAGACATGGCCAATTTATTAGACAATTTCTTTTCGAAAATAGGAAGCAATACGACAGCCGCCATTCCAGAATCAGACAGTCATTACCAACAATATATGCCACAACCCACACCAAATACTTTCTTCTTTGAACCAATTCTGCCAAAGGAAACATCAGCTACATTAAAATACTTAAAAAATAAAAGCGCTGTTATCAGTGTAATTCCAGTAAAAATATATAAACTAATATCAGATGATATCACCTGAAGATAGCCAGGATTTGTCCTGTATTCAAATTAGGCAGCCTTGATTCTCCATCCAATTACCGACCAATCTCCGTCTCACCAACTCTGAGTAAAGTATTTAAAAGAATCGTATACAATAGACTAATCAAATTCTTAACTAAATACGACATCCTAACAAAAACAATTTGTGTTTAGAGAAGGCCAGACCACAGAAGACGCCACTAACATGTTACTAGAAAGTATCTATAAAAACCTAAACTACAAAAACAAACAATCTTAGTTTTCCTTGACCTGTCGAAAGCCTTTGATACGCTCTCACATGATATCTTACGAGACAAATTAAACACATATGGCATAAGGGGAAATATGCTAAATTGGTTTAAGTCATATCTCTCTAATCGTCACCAGTATGTTAAAGTAAATGACATTTCATCAGAATATGCTATATTGGAAAATGGGGTTCCACAAAGATCAGTCCTTGGACCCTTACTCTTCTTCATACATGTAAATGATTTTTATCGATCAACAACATTCAGTATGCAGATGGTACAACACTCGCTTCTAGACACAACGATATCAATTACCTAATGAACAAAGTGAATAGGCAATTAAATCATGTTTATAAATGGATGTGTGCAAATAAACTTTCACTAAACTTGGCAAAATCATCATATATGATCATAACTAAAAAACTGCAATCGCGCGCACACCATCAATAATTGGAAACACTCCTTTTGAAAAAGTAAACGAAGTTAAAGTTCTTGGCATCAAGTTAGATGAAAAATTAAATTTCAAAACCAACATACAACATATGAAATAAAAAATATCTAGATTTCTGTACATAATGTTTAAATTCAAGAAAACAATTCCCCAAAGTGCCCTCCTCACACTGTATTACTCATATATCCATCCACACTTACAATACGAAATCACAGCATGGGGTAGTACAAAGAATTATATACTGTATCCGCTAGAAGTAATTCACAAAAAAATGTCTACGAACTCTCTCAGAAAATGATGACAGACGATCTCATACCTCTCCGATGTTCAGAAACTTAAATATTCTAAAACTAAATGACTTGTATAAACTTACTGTCAGTATCAGTATGTACAAAGTTGCTAATAATAGAAACTATACTTCACCCATTCACAGGGCGATTACCCCCATCAGATCAACCATAATCTCAATACAAGCCTTCCCAATAATTTCATACATAAACCAAATTATTCCATGCAGATTTCAGGAAATGCTCTCTCCTACAAAGGGGCAGATATTTGGAACGCTGTACCCATAAACATCAGACAAGCAATATTGCAATTTGTAAATATTACTAAACAACGAAAATCACTTATTATCTATGCAAAATTCACAATTTTAAAATGGGTGCAACCATAAACCATATAAATTAGATGTTAAACGTTTCCAATATATTACGCCATACTTATAATATGCCTCACTCCTCTGTATCTTTGTAACTTTAAGATTGTATCATGAATTGTATTGTTCACCATTTTTCTTTTTTATTATTTCTATTATTATTTCTACTATAATTTTCTATTATTCTAAAGAGTATTTCAATTTTCATATGTAATGACAGAGTTAACTAAATGTAACATTATTTTATTTTCCACAAATTCTATTTATATGTGACAATTTCCTATAAGAAAAAGAAATGAATCTCACAGACTTCTGTCTGAAGAGCTGTCATGCTTCCCAACGGCATATTCAGATAAGAATACTGTAATTAAACTACAAAAATTAAACGTTAATCCCAACATTGTGTAAACTAGTGTAATGTAATGTAATATATAATGTAATATATATCTTATGTAATGTGTTCTTTCTGAATAAAGATTATAATTATTATTATTATTATTTATTATTATTATTATATCTCAACTACTTAACGTAAGTGAGCCTGAACCAAGCGGCTTATGAAAAGGGTATGGTATACTTTCGAAACAAGATATCGTATGATTTTTGTGGAAGCTATTGCGTTCATTTAGGCTATAGGTGGGTATAATTTACTTTCTATTTTAGTTAGGTTAGGGTTTATATATCTTTAGTTTTGGTTAATATTCGCGGACGTTTTCCAGTTTATGTACCGTTTTCTACAGTACATTACATACAGCATAGTAAACATTTTTAGATTGAAATTATTTATTCAAGGACCATTCGGAAATGGTTAGGTTAGGTTAGGTTAGGTTAGGTTATCAAGAACTCATTTTTGATCACTCATTTTTGATCTGAAAAGAAGCAAAAATAAATTATATGAAAAACGGTACACAAACTGGAAAAGGTCCATATTCGCATGCATTTAAGGAAGGCCAAAATTGAATTCTGCGCATAAAATTACCTAAAAAAAAATTTTTTTTTTTTTAAATTAGCAGTGAATGAAACCGAGAAGACTCAACTTGACCGAATATCTTCCTGTAGTATGAAAGAGGTCCACCACTTCCTCGACCTTTTCCATCCTTTTAAAAAGTTTTAACTTTTAACGTGATGTTCACCTTAAAATCCCTATTTCTACATTTCGTCCACGATTCAGGTTTTGCTATAAAGTTATAATTTCCGGTTTGAACTAAAGCTTTTAATTCGTTAAATCTGCTACGTACGTTTCTCGCATCTAAACGATCTACTTTTAAACAATTCCCTATGTTACCTTTCGTTCCCCTGTTCACTCTAAGTTTCCATATGTTAGCGGCAATAAGCGAAATCCGGCAATAACCTGAAAGCTAAGAATGCATATAATCATACATATAATGCCTATTTATATATCTTTAATAATAATAATAATAAATATAACCTAACCCAACATAACATAACCTAAACAGTGAAAGTGACCATTGTAACTAATGCTATATTCATTCTTAGCTTCCAGCTTATTGCCTAGGCATTATCTTAATGCCTGATTTCACTTATTGCCGCAAACACATGCGATTTAAAAGCCTCATTTCCAGACCGAAAAGTACTACTTCGTCTTTCCTACGTTTTACATATATCAACTATATAGACCAGGGATTCCCCCAAAGTGGTCTGTAGGAAGCTTCCAGGGGGTCTCTAAGCTTTTGGAAAAATAGTAACATTAACTATATTAAAATAAATTTCCATTTCACACTAGACATTCGGTAAGTGTTTATTAAACTGGTTTAATGAGCGTAGAATGTTTAATTTTACATTAATTTAAAAGCTATCTATGTTTATATTATGAAATATACTATAGTTTGTAACTGAATTTATAATTTTTTTTGGGGGTTCTATGTCCGTACGGAATTAATATTTAGGGGTCCTTGGTGGTAAAAGTTTGGGAACCCCTGATATAGACTATAACTTCTGATTTCGCGCTAAAGTAACTGGCTTTGCTAAACAGAGTATTAATCTGATAAAATTTTCGTATAAACCTACAAATTAACACGTTATTTGACTTAGCTTTTAAAGCTTTAATTTAATCATGGTATTTCGTAATTCATCGATCCTACTTTTAAAACTACAAATCGTTATACACAAATTTCAAAATTAAAAGTGGATTTGCAGTTTCTAACTTCAAATTCTTAACCTCCTGTTCTAATCGTTGTCTTTTAACATCTGGTACACAAATTCATTATCGCTTTAATAAATTTATGGCATAAGATTCACAAAATGAGTACAGTGCAAAATTCTTTCCATTTTTCATTGAATACAATACGAAAAGAAGACTGAACCATTATAATCTCGTAAACATAATATCCCTCACTGTTTACATTTTTTTACATCTTTAATATTAGGATTCTGATTCGCTCTCTCTCTCTCTCTCTCTCTCTCTCTCTGTCACGGAGAGACCCAAGCTGAATATCCGCAACATTCAAAAAGTTGGCAGTAGACACGTACACATGACAGACATTCAATTACAGGAAACACGCTCAGACACTCGCCTACATTGTTAATGGACTAAATAATTGGTCGCAGTATATTATAAATTGTAATCGGTCGCAATATATAAATCTTCGATACAGTGGTTATGGCAGGCTACGGAGAAACGATGACTTCTTGTACATAATAAAGAAATAAAAAAAATCCCTTAAAAAATTGCATGGCATAAATTAGATTAGTAGTTTAGTATTCATGCTATCCTTTATTATCCGCTGCTTTCTTTAATGCGTAACTGCGTACACGAGATAACTGTACGCATGGTGTGAATGAACGCTGGAGCTATTCTTTTCATCATACTTTTCCCTATTTTCCTATAACTATTCTTTCACCACTATTTTCTGTCAGCAGTGGCTTTACTGTTACTACTATTTCTGCGTGAAAGTTTTACATGTCTATAAGTGTAAGCATGGTATAAGTTTTGTGTCCTATTTTTCATTGCAATTTCTAACTTTTCTACTTCCTCTTTGGGTTACCCTAGAGTGGATCTTAGGGTCTTTGCTGGCCTGTAACTATGTAACTCTGTAACTCTCTCTCTCTCTCTCCACCTCAATGACAAAAGTAAAGGTGTGCTTGGTGCGCTTCTCGACCGGAACCTATACCGTATGGTGAGGTCAAGCCCGGGGATTCATGACGGGCCCCCATCGGGTGGAGATGATCTTGAGTCGCTGGCGGACGTACCTTCAACTGAAGAGTGCATCCATGTACAGGTGGATGACCCTCCTTCCCCGTTGGAGGGGGCTCGTGCTCCTGCGGAAGTTGCCCCCTAGGTGGTGAGGGGCTCTTCAACTCCCGATAGCCCTGGCTGTTCGGGAAACGGATCGTGCTAGGGGGCGGTCAGAAAAGGGAAGGCTTCCTCCGTGCAGTGTTTTTTAATGCTAGGTCGATTGGGAATAAGTTTTGCGAGCTACAGGCACTCTTAGCATCAGAATACCAGGATATCGTTGCTGTCATCGAGTCCTGGATTCATACTGATTGTAGGGACTACGTTAGAGAGTTCGAGGTTCCCGGGTACAGAATGTTTCACAAAGACCGCACCCGTGGGAAGGGGGGGGAGGGGTACTAATATACGTGAGGGACACGTTGAGTCCGGTTGGCTGCCAGTTCCGATCGGAACGGGAGCTGCTTGGCATCGATCTGAACGTGGGAGGAACGAAGTATAGGTTAATCTTGGTGTACAGACCTCCGCATCTCCTCCTCGAGGAGGATACAGCCCTATACACCGAACTCCGTAGCCTGCTAGGGGACAGGGTGTGTGTAGTTTTAAGAGACTTCAACTGTCGCGGCATAAAGTGGGAAGACAGGACTGCTGATGCCGAAGGGAGGAGGCTAGTTGACTTTGCTGATGAGAACTTCCTCACTCAGTAGGTCAATGGGCCTACACGAGGCGAAAGCGTTCTAGACTTAGTATTCATGACCGAAGACAACCTGTCACTGGCCTCACCTTTGACGAATCGTTGGGCGGGAGTGATCACGGTCTGATTAGGTTCTGTGTGTGCGTCCCTCGGGTGAAGGTAGTAACTCGAGAGACAGTAACCTCGATCTACGGTGGGCGGACTTTGTTGGCCTCCGGGATAGCGTATGTGAGATGGAGTTAGAGGTCGGCGGCGATGTTGAGGGAGTGTGGAGTGCATTCTGGGACCAGTTTATGGTGCTGCAGTCTGCTGCCACACCTTCAAAGTCAGTCACCCTTGCTTCAACGCAGTCTAAGTGGTTCAGTCGGGACATCGATTCGGCTACCCGAAATAGGAAAGCTGCGTATAGGAGGGCGAAGGCCAATCGTTCCCACGAGAACACAGAGGCGTATGTCCGCCTGTGCAGGGAAGTGAGGTTAAGCTAGCCAAACGTAACGAAGAACTACGGGTGGTAAGCCTCTGCAAAGCGAGCCCTAAGGAATTCTTCAGTTATGTTAATAGTAGAAAGCCCATTAGAAGCATGATAGGCCCGTTATAGGACCCCAGCGGCGCGCTGCGGACCTCCGACGCAGACATCGCTAACGTGCTGAATAAGCACTTTGTGGGAGGGCTCACCAGGGAGGACACCGACGTCATCCCCGAGCCAGGCGTCAGGCACGACGCGACGTGCTCGCCTGGATAGTGTTCGGTGTACCGCGATAGACGTTGCCGATAGAATAGACAAACTGAACGCGTTTAAGGCTCCTGGGCCGGACCAGTTCCTCCGCATAGTCTAGCGAGAAGTGCGCGAACAGGTGGCTCCCCACCTGGCTACAATCTTCAACAAATCGTTGGAGACGGGCCAGGTGCCTGGTGACTGGATAGCGTATGTGAGATGGAGTTAGAGGTCGGCGGCGATCTTTAAGAAAGGGGATCACGAAAGTTCAGGGAACTATCGTCCCATTAGTCTCACCTCGGTCGTAGGTAAATTATTAGCGGGAATAATATCGGATAGGATAGTTGACCATTTGGATTCCTACAAGCTGCTTGGGGACTTCCAACATGGGTTTAGGCGGCATAGGTCGTGTCTCACCAACCTGCTCGAGTTTTTCCACGTCACGTGGAGAGAGTATGATAAGAGTAGGGCGATTGATATACTTTTTCTCGACTTTCAGAAAGCCTTTGATAAGGTATCTCACCGCCGGCTAATGGCGAAAGTCCGCGCGCTGGGTATCGATGGGGAAGTAGGTAGCTGGATTGGAGACTGTCTGAAGAATAGGTGGCAGAGGGTTGTAATTAAAGGGGCTAGCTCGGGTTGGGCCTCGGTCACTAGCGGGGTTCCTCAGGGTTCCGTTTTGGGGCCACTGTTGTTTATCATTTACATAAATGATATCGACGCAGGCATCGTCAGTAGGATCGCCAAATTCGCTGATGACACAAAGCTTGGGGCCAATGTTGGGACATTCGAAGCGCTCGAGCAACTGCGTGCGGACCTACGTAGGATATGAGAGTGGTCCGAAAAGTTGAAAATGCCGTTTAATTTGGGTAAATGCAAGGTCGGACTACTCCATGTTGGGGAGTAATATCGAAGCCACTGATCTGGAAAAGGACTTGGGTGTGCTAATTAGCAGCGACCTTAAGTTTACGAAACAGTGCGTAGAGGTGGAAAAGAAAGCCCAGAAGCTGTTAGGTTATATCAGGAGGCAATTTCAGTTTCGGAACAAGGAGATTGTGCTCTCTCTGTACAATTCCCTGGTTCGGCCGCACCTGGAGTATGCTGTGCAGTTCTGGTCGCCCACCCTCAGGAAAGATATTGAGAGGCTGGAGCGAGTGCAGGCGAGGGCCACCAAGTTAATCCTTTCCGTTAGGCATATGGGCTACAATCAACGGTTACACGCCCTGAATTTGTTTTCGCTGGGAACTCGGAGGCTGCGCGGTCAACTGATCGAGATTTTTAAGCTCTTACACAGGTTCGACGATGTCGATTTTAGAAGCATGTTTAGTTAAATGATAACTCAACTCGCAACAATGGTTGGAAGTTGGATTTGAAACGGTTTAGCAGTACTATGTGTGGGAATAACTTTACCTATGAGATCTGTGACACGTGAAACAGGCTCCCTTCAAACGTTATGAACAGTTCCTCTGTGGAACAGTTCAAGTAAAGGTTAGACCGAATCTTGCACACTATTTGAGGATGTGTGTTACTGTCTCTTAGGGTGGCTGTTCGAGAAGCTAGCTGTGACAATCTGTAGGAATTTTTCCTTGGCACCCGTTGCCATTGGTACCTCCTCGGTATGGGCCGCAAGATCTTTTGAGGTACTTTCTCTCTCTCTCTCTCTCTCTCTCTCTCTCTCTCTCTCTCTCTCTGACGATGGTCTGGAAACTCACCCGATTCAAATTCGTGCGGAGATATGGGTGTAATTGTCAAACAACAAGCTGAAGTAATTGTTTGCAATATTCGTAAAGGTCAATACCGAATTCAAGAGGTCAGATTGTTGAAAGAGGTTTGCAAAGCATCGAGATTGTCAAGGAGTTGTTTGATCGACTCCTGCGTTCCTTTCAAAATCGTGTTAAATTGATGATGGAATCACAAAGAAAGAATACACCAGTAGGTACACATTTGAAAACTTGTCGATCGATTTTTACAAACTAGTTGGTGATTCTATATAATTTGAGTGCGCTGATCTCAAAAATATAGTTAGTTTTTCCCTATCACGTATGGGTTTCTTTCTTACTACAGGGTGTGTCATAAATCCCCCATTTATCCCCAAATGTGAACCATCTTACCGAGACCAACATTGGATTGCACATGCTAAACCATAATTTTTGTTGTTATAGACTACAGTAACGCTTACATAATAATGTAGGGTAAATATATGTAACAACCAGTCCCGTTCCCAGCAAAATACTCTCTCCCCTCCCATCAATGTGTGGTTAACATTTGGGGACAGATGAGGTATTACAACACCCCTTGTAGCACGAAATCTTTAGGTGATAGAGTAAAACCTAATTAAAGCAGAATTAAATAGCTCCTAGCTCTTGGACAAGCATATTGCTTGTTTATGAAAGAATAAAAAAATAACTGAAAGAAACAAAATATATTTACCTTCTTTACTTGCAAACATTTCAGGACTTATTCCAAAGACTTAAGACTACGGAGGTAAATCTGACTAATGACGACTAAACCGGTGCTTCTTTGATGTTTTCTTATGCTGTGCGTTAGGCTGATCTCGTTGCAGACACCAGCAGTAATCCGCCATCATATTTGTATGCCATCTTCCTTGATATCTTCTTTCCATGGTTTTGATGTCCTGGTGAAATCGTTCCCCTTGCTCCTCACTGACATCTCCGAGATTTTTGGAAAACGGTCAAGATGCGAAAATAAGAAGTGAACTTTCAGGCTCATGTTGCAGCCTAAGGCGCAAAACTTTTTAAGCATATTTTCACGTCTTTCATAATTTTGGCTTTTGTAGTTTCCCAAGAAGTTTTCAACAACATCTTTGAAACCAAGCCATGCTTCTTTTTCTTTATTGGTCATTGTGTTCAGGAAATGATCGTCTGTCAATAACTTTCTAATCTGAGGACCTATAAAAACACCTTCCTTTATTTTCTCGTAGTAATCTTTGGATATTTTGAACAAATGTACTTGAAACACTCACCTTCTCTATTCAATGCTTTGACATACTGCTTCATCAAGCCTAACTTAATGTGCAAGGGTGGTAGGAGGATTTTATTTGGTTCAACTAGATGTTCATGTAAAATGTTCTTTGATCCTGGGGTAAGATTCTCTCTAGGAGGCCAAGTTTTCCTCTTCCAGTGCTGGTCACGTGCTCGACTATCCCATTCGCAGATGAAACATGGCATCTTAGTGTATCCTGATTGCTGCCCAAGTAACATGCAAAGGACTTTGAGATCCCCACAATATCCATCTGTGATTTTGATACTGAATTTTTTACAGAAGCAGTTTCATGTTATCATAGGTCTCTTTTAAATGAGTAGAATGGGCCACTGGGATTGATGCATATTTGTTACCGTTGTGCAGTAACACTCCTTTTAGACTGGTTTTAGAGGAATCTATAAACAACCTCCAGTCACTGGTTTGGTATTCGATGCCTAGCTTCACACTAATCCTGTGATGTCCTTGCAAAATACCAAGGGACCATCTTCTTCGAAAAAAGGCACGAAGTCTTTCTCACGATTTCTGTACCAAACGAAGTATGTGTCGGATGCCAATAAATTGTTCTCCTGCAATCTAGACCCCAAAAGTTCTGCAGAGTCCTTAGGCAGATTCAAATCCCTGACTAAGTCATTTAGTTCGGCTTGGGTTAATGGTTTAGGAGGATCTCGGTCAGCTGTTGGCTGTTCATAAACATCATCATTGTCTGGATTTGGAGCTGAATCAGAATCTGAATTGTATTGATCCAGACTCTCGGGTGGGCGGGGAATAGGAACTTCTGGACCATGGGGTACCGGCCTTATTGCAGATGGAAGACTTGGGTATCGAAGGCTCTCTTTATTCTTTGCATTATAACCTTTAACATTGCAAGAACAGAAGTAGCAGTCGTCGGTATGGTTTCTAGGCTCGCGCCATACCATAGGGATCCCAAATGGCAAACTTTTCTTTTTACCTTTGCTCTAATTCCTTAGTGCCGCAACACACGTAAGACAAACCTTGTGTGGAGCCCAATTTTTGTCTTGATCTCCTAATTTAATTCCAAAATAAGCATGATAAGCTCTTAATGAAGGTCGTTACATTTGTCCTTTGTTTTACAACATACCGACCACAAATATAACAAAATATGTCTGGACTATGGGTACATCCTCTAGAAGCCATTATTAAATTTTAAAGACATAACGTTAGAATTATCTATCTGAAAAATATGAAAAAACGAAATTAATTAAAGATAAAAAAGGTAAAAAATTACAAAACGCCCCAAAATTGTTTTGCTAATAAATTTAAAACTGTGGGTGATAGAAAAAACTGGTAGCATTTTTTAATTCAGCGCAGCGAACTGCTCAGAATCACAACTCAAAATAAAGAAATCGATTTTCATGCAGACCGGTGATGTTGGTCATTCTTGACGTTTATCAGTTTTTGTTTTTATTTTAATGAAAATATTTTTCTCTTAATCTTCCAAAACTAGTGAGGAATTTTGTTACACCCCTTTTCGCTCAAAACTTGGTGTTCGAATAAATTCACTGATTCAGTTCATTCTATGGTAAAAATAAAAGGACTGAAGATAAATCTCTAATCAAACAATGAAAGCAGAACTGTTTATAACGTAAACGGACATAATATTCGGATTTCAACAACCCTGAACTACCATTTTGGATTACTGTCTTAGAGAGACAGATATTCTTTATCCGTTTGACCAAAAGTAAAATGAATTCGCTTTATGGTGAAAAAAAATGCACGAAAGTTGAATCTCAATGCAAAGAATGAATTCGCAACCGTTTCACGTACGGAATGAATGCACAGACGGACAGGACATTCGCATTTACTCAACCATAAACTACCACTTGAAATTACTGTCTTAGTGACAGAGGCATTCCTTATCTTTTTAACCAAAAGTAAAATCACTATCCATTTATGCTTAATTGTGTACATGAGAAAAATACGCATGACGTGAATGAACTCTGAACTGAATGAACTTTTACCTACTTTTCTACAATCTTCACAATTCTTTTCTGGTCAGCAGTAGACAAAGGAAAACGAACAACATTCTCTATTCTATACTTTACTACTACTACTACTACTACTACTACTACTACTACTACTATGTGAAAGTTTAACGTTTATAAGTGTGAACATGGTATAAGAGTGATTAGCTATCTTTATTTTCACCTTTTCGTCCTCTTTCTTTTCCTCTTTTCTTCCTTCTTGGGCTAGCCTTGAGTGGATTTTAATCTTTCTTAGCTCGTAATTTCTGTAACTACGGCTAAGGTTAAAAATAGTGAAAAATATTTTTGCTTTGGTTTTAAAAAGTAAATTACTTATTAGACTTTTAATAGAGCATACTGTACAACCACATGTAAATGGTGTTTGTAAGTTAGGTTAGGTTAGGTTAGAGTAATTACCATGGAAATTTTGCTTTCCCATCCTTATTAGAAGATTTCTAAAAGTATTTGTTCATCTTTAGTAATTCATTAATGAAATTCTCTTTTTTCTCGCATAATTTTATGAAATCTATAAAATTTGTCAGTTTCAAACGACATATTGACACCTACGAGTATAATGACACAGGCCTCCTATGGTTTTGTTGTCCGAAATATTTAATCACTTATATAATAATTTTTGCACGCTGATTCCGAAAATAATATTAATTTTTCGCCGTCATGTGCAGATTTTTCACAAAATACCATATTTCATATTACGTATGTAAGTAATTTTCATTAAATTTTGATTAAAAACTACTGCCTATAAATGCTTATAAGTGCTTGGTTTCACCAAGACATCAAAGAAATGAAGAAGAGATATCAGGGAAGGTGGGACATCAGCATGATGACTGATTACTGCTGGATGTTGAAACGGGATACTGCAGAATTATTACATAAAAGAAAAGGAACGGCGAGTACATTCAAGACTGAAAGGCATAGATCTCACAAAAAACTCAGGACAAATAAAGATGAATATGTAATTGACGTTAATAGTCTTCTTTCTTTTTAAAGTTGTTTGCAGTTGTAATTAGTATAACAAAGCGAAATCGGTACCTAATGTAAATTTAAATAAATACTATTTATTTATGTTGTTGTTTCCCTTCCAGTTTGCAGAAAATCCTTACGTGATAGAAAAAAATGGATACCTTATTCGAAATCAGCGTAGTTGAATTATATAAAATCAGTTACTAGTAAGAAAGCAACTCTTATAAAGTTCTCATTCGCAGGCCTGTGTAATTAACTAGCCTCGGCCTTGCGCCTTGAACGCAAACCCACCACGCTAAAGTGAGGTGAAAACCTAATGACTCTATTAACGGTAAACCAACTATTCCCATGTTTATTTATTATTTATAGGTTTATTTACAGTTTTTATTTACCAAAACCACTTATTCATGGCATGAAAGGTTATTTGGAATTTATTCATCCAGAGTTGGAAACGGGTTACCAATGGGTTACCCGTGACCCGTGTGAGTTGTGACCCGTCCAGCACCTGAGCCGTGACCCACTTGACCCGCGACCCATTGACCCGGCACACCTGTTGACCTAAACAATACCAAAAAAACCCGTTTTTCAAAATACATCAGAAAGTAAACTTTGTTTCAAAATACAAACTCTTTATTTTGATACACAAATGCAAGCTGACTCATACCAGTAAGCTATGACAAACTGATATGTAACTGTAACTACAAGCTGTCGACACGCAAAAAATTTGTGCCCCATTGCCTTGACCCGCCTTTGACTCGCCTTGACCCGTTCCAGGGTCAGGTGGGTTAGCCTCATGACCCGTGACCCACCTCGACCCGTCTTGAATTCACTCCGCTGACCCGTTTCCAACTCTGTATTGATTTTATTTTATAAAAATAAAACAAAATTGTTCACTATTATTAACTTTTACCGTAACTACTACTACTACTACTAATACTGTTTAAAAGCCTTACTCATATATGCATGGTATGCCTTACCCATATATGCATTGTATGCACGGTATGAAAGTTTTTATCATAGTTCTCTTTATTTTCATTGGTTTGTCTTCTTTTTCCTCTTTTCTAATTTCTTTAGTGGGTAAACGTCCGTCGCTTTCCCTGCTATTGTGACCCGTTCATCTCCGACACGAGAGACCTTTCTGACTACTCCAAATCCCATCGGACTAACTTCGATAACCGTGATGACCTCGAGAGAGCGAGCGCAGGAATACTGTATGTGTAATTGTGTATCTGTCTCACTGTGTAAAATAAATCTTAGGGTCTTTGTTAGTCTGTAACTTCCGTAACTTGAACTGTTCAGCGTTTAATTTATATGAATGCAGCCAGTTAATTAAATTTAAGTAAAAGAGAACCAGACTTCAGATATTTATCCTCTCACAAAGAACCGATTACACTGTATATTCAGGTTCGAGCAGAAAGGTGGGATCACCTGAAGATCAGGGCCCCCAGCCTTCTTTAGTTAGTTGACCTAACGATTGGTTAGGTTAGGTCGTGATATTTTCGTTAGTTAGCCTTATAAGGCTAACTAAAGAAGGCTGGGGGCCCTGATCTTCAGGTGATCCGAAAGGTGTTGTTTCGTTGTATACGACAGACACACACACACACACACACACACACATAAAATGCATAAATATACAGCTAAAAATGGTGAGAACGGATTGGCAACAAGTTAACAAGTACTGATAAAAGGCAAAAGATTTTTTTTTTTAAATGTGTTCAGTTTTATACGTTTCCGAACTGTATTTTTAATTATATTTGTAAAATAAAAGTTACATTGTGTTGTGTTGTGTTATATCGGTCAAACTGGAAAAACTTTAGATGTTAGAGTAAAACAGCACAAATATGCGTGCAGGACGGCAAATAACTCTAATGCAATGTTTAACAACATGTATAGATGTAATCATAGTATTAATTTGGAGAGTTCTAAAGTTCTTATTGAAAATAAAGACATAACTGAAAGGAACTTTATAGAATGTGCATTCATCTATTTTACAAATAACTTCAATAACATTGCGGCAACATTGCCAACATATAAAATAGATCACATCTTGCTAAAATGCCTTTTACCTTTGTCAGTACTTTTTAACATTTTGTTAATCCCTCCTTACTATTTTGCTTACGCTGCATAGATATATATTTTTGGCTTCTTGCCTTTTCCTTTCATTCCCTGACGAGGTGTACTATTGAAAGATCTTGGAATCGCTCTTTCTTTTTCCTTGTTCGTTTGCATCACTTATTTCATGTGTTTAATTGTGAAATTCATCCATATATATGTAAGGTATATATATGTGTATATATATATATATATATATATATATATATATGAAAAGAAGGATCAACACAACGGCAAACATTTTCATTTATTTGTACATCAGACGTTTCGACAAATCTTTTGTCATCATCAGTGAGTTAAGTCTTAAAACCTTAAAACAAAATTGAAAAGTGAAAGTTACATCAATACAATATTAAGACCATTAAAATTAAAACCTTAAAGCAAAATGAAAATTGCATCAATACAAAATTAAAACATTTAAATTTCATCACTATAAAAACTAAAATTAAATTAAATTTCATCACTATAAAAACTAAAATTAAATTACCTCAATAGGTAAATACACAATGTTTACATCCACCTCCATACTTGGCAAAGTCTAAGAGACCACTAGGTGGTCAGGGGATTAGAAAGGGTATATCTGTGAAACACGGTTGGTTGTCAAAAGAGTCGTAATTGAAAATAACTACATTTTGAGCGTACGAAGCGGGTATTTGGCTCTACCAGGTTGTCTGTGGATGGGGTGAGGGTTGAACAATTCATTCGTGGAACAATCGCAAAATCGCTAATGTGGCGAGTTTGCTACTCGTACTCGCAATGCCTCATATATATATATATATATATATATATATATATAATGACATTCCGGAGATTCCGTTTTCACCTACATACAACAGAAGAATGTCTCATGTTCACCAGAAGCAAAACAAATTTGTATTAGCAATACCAGTTTTCTTTCCTTAACCCTTATTTCATAACTGTGGTAAAATATACCAAGGTATATTTTACCCAGGTTATGAAATAATGGTTAAGGCCTCGAACGCAAATGGGCCTCTGGATCTTCCCCATTTCTCAAGGAGTAAGTATTAGCTCCTCACTGGAAGCGTATTACGATAACTAGACGTTGGTGGCACTTCCTTGCAGAACAAGAACTATGTCGCAGCGATATCAATGCCCCCTACTCTATTTGTGACCTTGCCCTTTGGTGAAAGAACCTGAGTGTTGCTCACTACACATCGGCTTATGATGATCCAAGTGTGTGTGGCGTCTCATAAATTTATTTCGAGTAGTTAAAAAATTAGGGCGTGGACCTCCATTTGAACTTCGACTTCTATTTGTAACCTTGATCTGTGATGCAAGGACCTGAGCCTCATGATCATCAATGTGTGTTTAGCTTCATCAATTTCTGTTGAGTGGTTCAAAAGTTATGGCATGGACATCCACTTGATCTTTGACCTCTGTGACCTTGACCTTTAATGAGAGATCTGTGTCATGCTCAGGACGTATTGTCTTATAATGATCCATAAATGTGTGAAGTTTCATCAATTTATGTAGAGCAGACCTTCATTTGAACTTTGAACTCTATCTGTGACCTTGAACTTTGATATAGGGACAGGAATCTTGTAATGATCCATATATGTGTGAAGTTTCATGAAGTTGCGTAGAGCGGTTCAAAAGTTATGGCATTTACTTCCATTTGACCTTTGAAATTTATTTGTGAGCTTGACCATTAATGCGGGGAGAGCCTTGCTCAAAACATATCGAATTATGATCATTCATGTGTGTATTTAGTTTTGTTTCTCCTGAGTGGTTGAAAAGTTACGGCATGGACCTGCATCCGACCTTTGACCTGTATTTGCGACCTTGACCTTTGATCAGAGGACCTGAGTCTTGCTAAAAACAAATCGTCGTACAATGTCCATACGTGTGCGAAGTTTTATCAATTATGTAGAGTGGCTTGTTACTTTTAACCTTTGATGCAGGAACTGATTTGCTCATGGCACATGATTTATTCATGATCCATGTGTGTGTGTGTGTGTGTGTGTGTGTGTGTGTGTGTGTCAATTTCCTTTTATTTTTGATGAGTAGTTCAAAAGTTACAGCCCGGACACGAAAAAGCTCCATTTGACCTTTAACTTTTAATTGCGACCTTTACTTTTGATGAGGAAACCTGAATTTTGCTCATGACACATCGTCTTATCATGATCCATAGATCTAAGACACGAAAGTGTGGCGAAAAGACGGATGGAATAATGGACGAAAAAACAAGGACAATTCAGTATGTCTCCTCCAGATTTATTTGGTCGGGAACATAAAAACGCTGTGACCAGTACCAACAGCTGGTCGAGGATTTGCTTCCCAGTAATATCTGGCAGGAGTTTGCCATCCCAATGCACTACAAGAAGCGCACCGGTGTAAAGACCTGTTTCACTATTATTAATTTCGCAGTCATTCCCTACCTTAAAGGAAAAAAAATATATATATTATAGTCAACACTGAAAATTCTTATGATGCGCGACTTTTTCGCCCCCTATATATATATATATATATATATATATTATATCTATATATATATATATATATATATATATATATATATATATATATATATATATATATATAATTTATGTCAGAACATCTTTATAGAGGTAAACATTGGAAAGGGAAGGGTATATGAAAAAGAGTGAAAAAAAATCTTTTTTACAGAATCAGGAATACCTTCGATCTTTCGTTTGACAAAATTAATTCCTTTTCACTTTGCTCACAAAGGAAGACAATTTTTACTTTTCATTTTCTCTTCAATATATGATACATACAATATATTTAACGTGTGCAAAATATTGAGGTGGAAAAATCGTAACATTTTAAGTTTTTTAAAGTTTAGAAAACGTGTTCTGTGTTAGGTTTTTAATTACATTTCAAAAGCAAAGGAAATTTTAACATTTTAAATTAAATTCTTGCACATGAAAACTTTTTCAATTAAAAAGTAATTAACTTTTTCCAAATTTTATCGCGCTATCAGTTTTTAAGTGTCTGAGAGTTGTCCATGATTTGAAATGATGGAGGAGCGAGCAACTTTATATTTTTCTTATTAAAAGTTACTGAATGTTTTGCGTAACGCAAGAACGTCATCGAAATACTGCCAGAGCAGTCAAAGAAAAAAAAAATGTGTGCTAAAAATTGATTTTAGATTTTTCGCCACAAATGACAGTAAAATTTTTAGTTTTTTAAAATGTCTTTGTTCTTCTTTTGCAGTTTTATTAATTTTAAAATGATAACCCCAAATTATAAAAAAAAGCAATTTCATCTACATTCCCTTAACTTGATTTGACTTATCGAACTTCATCAATCATTAACTAACTTGAGCTAACCGACAGGAAAATTTTGATGAAAGTGACATGTCCATAATTTTGGGTAATTCCCAGTTGTGTTAATTTCGTTTATTTCTCTAGTTATACATGTATAAGGAACGCGCACATGGATATAACAAGAAGTATATAAAATGGTTCAGTAAAAGATTTCTTATACACGTAAGTTACAGCACAGAACTGCTGCTATTTGTAAGCAAATTATATGCCTCATTGGCAGAATGCGGTTATTTGAAAAACTTTTTGAATAGTGCAAGAAAAATGTAATGATAGGGTTATTTAACCTTCGCAACATCAAAGATCATAAGACGGAGGAGACCTCCAGCTTTTTGTAGGATCCAAATCACGGGTCGCTACATAATATGGACGCAGAGGACGGTCTACCATCCAACTCCTCTCTGGATCCAATGTCGCTTAACTTCGCTGATTGATGGGAAGCGGCGTTACGACACTGGCTACGACGTAACCCAGATAGTGTAGAACATTGCAAAATTAAATACAATATGATGAGTTAACAAAGTATGCCGTATGAAATAGCATAAAAACCTGAACATACGAGGAGCAGTCAGAAAATAAGTTTACACGGCGTATAATTTCGTAACTAAGTGACCTACATTGATTATGTTTGTATCAGGTGAATTCGTTAATCATTGTTGGCAACACTGCACGTCGATTCGGCTGCCGTCTATCGTACATTGATTATGGGAGTCAGTTGAACATGGCGCCTCGACTGAAACAGTGCCCTGTCATTTCTGCGACGATATTCTGAGTCTGTCAATGGTCAAGATTCAAGAATTTCTCGAGCGCATTGTCACAGGAGACGAGATATGGGTTCATCACCGTACTGCGGAAACAAAACGTGCAAGCATGGAATGGAAACACCCTGGGGCCCCGCGACCAAAGAAGTTCAAGATTGTGAGGTCCGCTGACAAAGTGATGGTTACCGTGTTTTGAGACCACAAAGGCGTTTTGCTCACAGACTTGATGCAAAAAGGCACAACAATCAATGCAGCTGCATATTGTTCAACACTGGAACGTTTACGAGCGGCCATTAAACGTAAACGTCCTGGACTGCTCCGTAGGGTAGGGCACTGTTCCAGTCGAGCCGCCATGTTTAACTGACTCATATAACCAATGCACGTTAGATGACAGCCGAATCTACATGCAGTGTTGCCAACAATTATTAACGAATTCACCTGATACAAACATAATCAATGTAGGTCCTTTAGCTACGAAAATATACGCCGTGTAAACTTATTTTCTGACTGCCCCTCGTATAATTGGAGAACACGTGCATTCAAATATGACATTTAAGACTTGAGCTTACACATTCTTTTCCCCGGAATATCAAATATATATATATATTATATATATATATATATATATATATATATATATATTAATGTAAGGTCAGTGAGGAATTCAACTGTAGATGTTCATAAAATCTGCGACAGTGCAGATTTGATACTCCTGCAGGAGCACTGGCTACCTAAGCAAGAGCTAAAATTCCTCTCTACCATCCATGATGACCTTATGTACTATGCGTCATCAGCAGTAGACTTGTCAGATGAATTAATGTACGGTAGGCCTTTTGGTGGTGTTGCTTTCTTAATAAGGAAAAATTTGTCAAAACATATAAAAATTTTAACAAGCGGTGATGTAAGGTTGTTAGGCATTGAATTACAAGTGAACAATGATTGCATATTAATTGTAAACTGCTATTTACCATACAACGGCAGTAATCTAGATGAATACATTGATTTGCTGTACAAAATTAAGTCATTATCAGATAACCCCAAATATTCTCACTGTATAATAATGGGGGACTTTAACGGACATGTGAACTCGGAATTGTTTGTAGAATTGGGTAACATGTGCGAGTCGGCCAATTTAAGTATAAATGATGTAGAGGTATTAGGGGTAACCAGTGGTAATTTTAAATACGTTAGTGATATGAGTGGTAGCACCAGGTGGATTGATCATTGTCTCACTAGTAATAATCTAAAGGATCGAATTGTTAGAGTTCATATTCTGCATGATTTCTTTCTTTCTGATCATAGACCATTAGAAATATTAATCAACTTTACCAATTTATGCGCAACACGACTTAACAAGAACTCAATAGGTAAGAATAATCGCGTCGATTGGTCCAATGTTAATATGCAGCAGATAATAGAATACAAAGACAGAACAATTCACCTTTTTAATAATTTAGAAATTTTGCATTTTGCCTGTAATAATCTTGCTCAAATGATTCTCACTGTAAACTCATAGATAGGTATTATGGTAAGATAATATCCCTGTTAAGAGAAGCAGGAAGCCCCCTGATTAAATCTTACAACTATCATACTAAGATTATTCCTGGATGGAATGATTTTATTGCTCCCCTGAAGAGGGAATCGAAAGACGCCTATGATTTGCGGTGCTTTCATGGTAGACCCAGATTAGGACCAGTATACATGAATATGTGTAGAAGTAAGGGTCAGGATAAGGCGGTTATAAGGCGATGTAAACAAGAAGAAGAGTCTATTCGAGCATCAAAAGCCTGTGAAGCTCGCATAAATAACGATAATAACAAATTTTGTAAATTTGTTAAGAATCAAACGGGTGTCAAAAATGTCCTCCCTCCGACAATCGATGGGGTGTCGGGGGAGGATGAAATTGCAAAGCTGTGGAAAAACCACTATTTTAACATTCTTAATAGTGTGAGTAGGGATAATCTTAAGATAGATTGCAGCAAAACGATTGTGGGAGGGACAAGGGAAAATACTTTGATATCATTTTCTGAAGTAAAGAGGTTAATTAAAGAGTTAAAGACTGGTTCTGCGTCAGGGGTAGATGACTTATCGAATGAGCACTTAAAATAAGCAAATGACGTAGTATGTCTGCATATATCATTGCTCATATCAGCCATGCTTGCTCATTGCTATATCCCTGCAGAATTCATGAGGGTATATATCTTGCCCCTGGTCAAAAATAAGTACGGTGACATTCTGTCCAGCAATAATTACAGGCCTATTGCTGTCGCTTCCTGCTTCTCGAAACTACTAGAAAAACTCTTGTTACTCCGATTAAATGATTTCCTATGGACATCTCCTAATCAGTTTGGCTTTAAACGGTGCCACTCAACTGACCTGTGTATCTATGTACTTAAAGAAACAATATCTAAATACATTGACAGTAATTCAACTATTTATAGCTGTTTCCTAGATATAAGTAAGGCATATGATAGGGTGAACCACAATATTTTATTTGCAAAACTAGAAGACAGGAAGGTTCCCATGTACATATTAAATTTACTGAAATTTTGGAATTCCCACCAATCTTTCACTGTTAGGTGGGACAATGTACTATCTGAGTGTTTTGGCTCTTCTTGCGTGGTGAGAAGAGGCTCCTTGCTCTCCCCTATGCTGTTTAATGTGTATATTGACGGATTAATTGCTTCACTTAACGAGGCAACAGTAGGATGTTGTATAGATAACACAAGGATAAATAACTTAGTTTATGCCGATGATATGGTCTTAATAAGTCCCTCTGTTAAAGGTCTGGATCGGCTACTAAAAGTCTGCGAAGTGAATTCGCAGAAACATGATATTCTTTTTAATGTTACAAAAGTAAGGTTATGCAATTTCATCCTAAAAGCTGTAATCAGCCAGCTGATATAAGGTTTAAAATGAATGGTGAGGTAATTGAGGAAGTACAAGAGTTTAAGTATTTGGGTCAAACTATTACCAGCTCCTTGAGTGATGACTCGGATATAAGAAAACAATCTCGAAACCTGTGTGCTAAAGCGAATATGACCATAAGGAACTTTCGATTCTGTACAAGTGAAGCTAAAGACACTCTTTCGTACTTTCTGCAGTAATATATACGGACAGCAACTGTGGGTGAATTATAAAAAAGGTTCTGGCAGAGCCCTAAATTTGCTGTACAACAGGTCTTTTAGATTCTTACATAAATTACCTCCGAGATGCTCAGCTTCGCAAATGTTTGCTACCCGCAATGTCCCGAGCTTCCCGGAGGTAACAAGACGTGCTCAATACAGTCTAATGCAAAGAATTAAAAAATCAACCAACCCGATCATCCAAGCTATCTGTGAGTCCTGCCATTTATCTTCTAAGCTATGGAAACGTGCGAAAACGTCTGTCTGTAGCTCCACTTAACTTCGACATTACAGTATTATTTCTAATCAATTGTATATATTTCTATCCTTCGTATATGAACTGTCATTGTATTAATAATATTTGTTATATGGACTATAGTCTGCCAATAAACCTTTTCATTTTCATTTTCATATACATCGGGTGGGCAAAAAAAAAGGGAGACTTCGAACTTTGGCTGTAAAATCCAAAGTTATGGTCAGATTTCAATATTTTTTTACACCCCACAATTGAGTAAATTTCTTATACGGTGAGCGGATTTCAAAGAAAACTAATGAAAATTACGGATTTATTGAACATTTCTTTATGCCACTGGAAATTCTCCATTTACACTACTACTGCATTGTCGGGTCGGCAAAAAAAAAAGGGAGACCTTTTAAATCCTTCATATCTCGGCAAATACGGTACATAGAACCATGAAATTTTAGTATGTTAGTACTAGGTAATTTTATGGTGTGTTTGCCATCTTTTAGCATTTTAGCTAAGAAATTGGATTTATGGCGAATATTCCAGGAAAATCTTGCTAATCATAGGTTCAAGTTGATAATTAAAGCGATTTTAATTAACGCAACCAACTGCAGGAGGTTTGGACAAGCTTCTCAAGAAAATCGATAAAACAGAAGATATCAAAAGAATACCAGGTAGCGGTATTAAATTTGGCCGCCAAACAGTCCTGATTTAAATCCTGTCGATTACGGCGTTTGGGAAAATTTGTCACAGAAAATTTAGCTGGTCAAAGTAAGAAATGTCGCTCATTTACGACAGCTTCTGGAGAAATGGGATGAACTACCATAAGAACAAATCAATAAAGCTGATTGACTGAAAAAGGTTGTAGAAGTTCGTGGTAAACATATCGAGCAGTTTTTTTTAACATCAATGTAGCACCATATGTGAGTACTTTGTAACTTTTTATCTGCACATACAATGCAGTAGTAGTGTGAATAGAGAATTTCTAGTGGCATAAAGAAATGTTCAATAAATCCGTAATTTTCATTAGTTTTCTCAAGCGTATAGGAAATTTACTTAGTTGTGGGGTGTGAAAAAAATATTGAAATCTGACCATAACTTTGGATTTTACAGCCAAAGTTCGAGGTCTCCCTGTTTTTTTGCCCACCTGATATATATAATACATATACACAGAGTGTCCCCCAAAAAATTTTACACATCATATTAACATATATATCAATAAGTAAAATAGGCGGATAGTAAATAGATAGCAAATAGGCTTCTTTAATATTTAAATGTTCGAAATATCAGCCAGCAGCGTGAATACCTTCATGGTTGTGCTGCTTACTTTAATGTTTTAAATGTTCAAAATGTCCGCCACTAGCATCAATACATTCTTGACAACGGAGCGCAACAGATCGGCATACTGTTCGGATTGTTCGGAGTGGAATGTTGGCACAGGCTATTTCAACTTCGTGTCTCAAGGCCTGTAGTGTCCTTGGTTTTTCAGCATACACAGTGTTCTTCAGAGTGCCCCACAAGTAAAAGTCTAAGGGTGTTAAGTCAGGAGATCGTGGTGGATACTCCGTACATCCCTACGTCCTATCCATCTTCTAGGAAAACAAACATTGAGAAAATTTCTAACGTCATTGTGGTAATGTGGTGGCGCGCCATCCTGTTGAAAGTAACACTCTTCTTCCAAAAAAAGAGCTCTGATTGAAAGTACAATGTTGTCTTGCAGCATTGATAAGTAAGCAGCACCTGTGACAGTGTCCTCAAAGAAAACTAGCCCTATCAGTTGTCTGGAAGACAGACCACACCACACTGACACTCCTGGTTGATAAAGTGCTCGTTCTTCTGTTACGTTTGGATTTTCGGTGGTCCAGTACACACAGTTGTGTCGGTTGATAGTACCATTAAGTTTAAAAGTGGCTTCATCGGACCAAACAATGAAATCAGGAAAAGTTTGTTTTTCATCACACATGTGCAAAAACCACTCACAAAATTCTTTTCGACGATCTGGATCGTCCTCATTCACTGCATGGAGCAGTCTAGGTATGTACGGTTTCCACTTTTCACGTCGCAAAATGCGATGAACGCTGGATTTAGAAACACCAGTCTCACGAGAACATTGCCTTGTAGATTTATTTGGAGAGTTTGTGAAGGCCTGTAACACGGTCTCAACACTTTCATTGTCAGTTGAAGTGCGACGTCTTCCAGATCGGCCTTTGTTGACGTTTTGCACTGTTCCGTCAGTCTCAAACTTATCACGTAATCTTGTAATTGTTACCCGTGATGTTGGTAATGTTCCAAACTCATTTCTCCAATGTCTCTGTACCTCAGCCACATTCTCCGTCTTCCAGTAGTGCTTCAGAATCCACTTACGTTGCTCAAACGATAACTGCAATGCGCCATTTCCTGTAACAAGGGATACTACTGTTATTTAAGTACACTGCACCATTACTATACTACTATACTACTATTACTAAGTACTATAAATATACTAATACATCAGCGCATATTACTATCATCTAAAGTGTGCATGTTCATATATATATATATATGTTAATATGATGTGTAAACATTTTATTGGGACACCCGGTGTGTGTATATATAATTTTATATATATATATATAACATTAAATAACCTTGCCTTTGTACAAACATTAATATTCAGTACTTTGACTATATACAAAGGTTTTTATGGGTATGCAGGGACAGAATTAAATATCTTAATTGTAACTGATGTGTAGAGTGGAGGTCACGGTGGAAGAAGGTTGGAATGGAGGTAAGCGACAGAAGAGTGATATTATGGTTTGATGGATTAAAAGTAAAATTAAAAACAACTCCAACTACAATTCATGTTTTTATTATATGAATTCTCGTCCGTCCTTCGTATAGAAAACATGAATTTTAGCTGTGTTTTTTTTATTTTACTATGGAGTCTGCCTTGAGCCTACGAAATTTTATTTTTGGTTTCAAATCCGCAAGGAAGGCTTATGGTGAATTTACCTCAGTATCACTGGCTCTAACAGGTTCTCTTTCTATGCCTTTGGGTTTTGGTGTTATTTGCTTCTGCCTTAAGCCCACTCCTGGGTCGCAAGTCCTGGGCACTTCCTTGAGAAGTGAAGGTGAGAGGGGCAGACTTGGCCTTTTCCCAGTTAGCGTATCTTAAATTAATTTGTACTGCCATGCTGAGCTCCCTGATAAGCTTTTGTTCCGGTTTTGTGTTGTGTGCTGGTAAACACTTATTTCCTCTTTTTATTTTCATTTGTGTAATATACAGTATACGTTTGGTAACCTTTGTTAGCTTCCGCCCGAATTCTTCATTCTGATGAAGGTCAAGCTTTTCACTCCACCTTAGAACTACAGTTTAACGTGGAATCCGAACCACGCCCCACCAGCATCCCAGCGTCTTAACCACTAGTCCACCCAAGGTACCCACTTATCTACCAACCACTTTCCTTATTGTGTGGAAGGATGAACAGCTGGGTTTTGCTGCGCGCCGGCTGGCGTCACCTGGTCTTGATCCCGGGACCGATGGATTCGTAGTCAGCGACGCTAACCACACCACCACCGAGACGCATATATATATATATATATATATATATATATAATATATATTATTACAGGCTATTTTCTACTTTTATTTTAAAATGAAAATTCGAAATATACCTAGGTGTGCCAGTTGATATAGCTCGGCGTGTCTCAATTTGGCACAGGTTGCCCATAAAAAAATGTAATATGGGTAGGGATTTTAACTTTATCCTTGAACCAAACCTTAATATTGTTATTTGAGCTACAAACAGATCTTACGTTCAGATTGAGGAGCACTTCCATCTTAAATTGTTAATAAATTTTCGCTTTAATTCCAAACTCCATAACATAAGTAAAGCAGTTTTAAAAAAATCATGCAGTGTTATATACTGTTAATATCGGTTTGCAATCACAATACATTTCATTTTATGCAGTGACTCCCAAATAGGAAAGATATTTAAGAATCTACATAAAGCTGCAGAAATGGAAACCGGTCAGAGTTGCCAATCTATAAGATTTCCGATTAATTAGGAGTGGAGAAGGGTGGATCTGTCTCCGGGTTTCGCCCAGCAAGTTTTCCTGTTTCCCCTTTGATCTTTGCAATTCCTTGCAAATAAATAATGGTAAATAATACCGTAAATAAATATCGTAAATAAATAACGATAAATGATGGTATTGACTGAAAAGAGTACATGCAACAATTTTAGTCTACTTTAAAGCCTCGATAACTTCTGGAAAACACTTGATTATTTTTAGGTGTAGCTTTAATCTAAGATGATTGTTTTTGAGATAATGAAAAATAGAAGCGGTTCGAGGAAACTTTTCAGATATTAAATGAGTTTTTAGCCTCAAAAGGCTTCGGAATAGCTAATTTAATGCATTTCTAAAAGTACTTTAGCAGTTAAATAGTTTAATAACATTAAATTGCAACAATTAAGTAAAAGAGTGTAAGTCTGTTCCAGAGAATTACTGTATGATGAAAACAAATTTCAAAAGTTCTATTAGTGATGTACAAACGAGCTCCTACTAGGGAAATAGGAGAGTTCATGACTAGGGAAATAGGAGAGTTCATAAACGAGCGTAATAGAGCGTATAGACTTAGTAAGCGCAATGGCACTGCAGCTAACTTTAATAGATATATCGAGCTTAGGCGTCAGGTTAAAAGATCAGTTAGGAATGTCAAGCGTAATTTAGAGATACTTATAGCTGCGGATAGTAAACATAATCCAAAAAAGTTTTTTGAATACGTAAATAATCGTAAACCGGTAAAAGATAACATAGGCCCTCTAGTGGATGTTAATGGCGCTTTGGCTTCTGATGCTCAGGCGATGGCGGGTATTTTCAATAACTTTTTTGCGACAGTTTTTACCGTAGAAGACGTAAATAATGTCCCCGACGTGGACGATATCGTTCAATTTAGTAGCGAGACTATTTTGGATGAAATAACTGTTTACGAGGCTGAGATTGCGCATTATATCGATAGGCTAAAAGTCAGCAAGGCTCCAGGCCCTGACGCTTTTTATCCCAGACATTTGAAAGATTTGAAAGAAGTTATCGTTGGCCCCTTAACGAAGATTTTTAATCAGTCACTCGAAACGGGGATTATTCCTGAAGACTTCAAATTAGCTAACGTCACGCCTATTTTTAAAAAAGGCAACCGCGCAGTAGCTAGAAATTATAGGCCTATTAGCTTAACGTCAATTGTCGGTAAACTTTTGGAATCCGTAGTTAGGGATCGTATCATCGATCACTTAGGAAGTAGAGATTTGATTAATAGTAGTCAGCATGGGTTTCGACGCCATGGTCTTGTTTAACTAATTTGTTAGAATTTTATAACGAAATAGTGTGCGAATACATACGATAGGCATAGAGCAGCTGACGTTATTTATTTAGATTTTAAAAAGGCGTTCGATACAGTTCCGCATAGGAGACTAATTGCGAAGGTCAAAGGGCACGGTATACGCGGTCAGGTAGCTAACTGGTTAGAAGAATGGCTTCGTGCTAGGAGGCAGAGGGTCGTAGTTAATGGTAGTGAATCGGGGTGGTTAGATGTAGGTAGCGGTGTCCCACAGGGTTCAGTGTTAGGCCCATTGCTATTCGTAATTTACAGTAACGACATAGATGTAGGATTGACTAGTAACGTGTCAAAATTCGCGGACGATACTAAAATAGGCGGTAAGGTTGTTAACGAGGACGATAGAAATAGGATCCAAGACGATGTAAATAGGATTATGGAGTGGACAGATAAGTGGCAGATGCAATTTAACGTAGACAAATGTAAAGTTTTGCATATAGGTTCTCGCAACAATAATTACACGTACACGATGGATGATAGGGAGTTAGCGAGCGTTGACGAGGAAGTAGATTTAGGCTTACGCGTATCTAAAGATTTAAAGGTTAGGAACCAGTGCCTGGAGTCTTGCGCAAAAGCTAATAGGATGTTAGGCTTCATAGCGCGTAATTTCGAATTTAAATCGAAGGATATTATATTGCCCCTTTACAAGTCCCTAGTCAGGCCTCATTTGGAATATGCAGTTCAGTTTTGGTGCCCGTACTTGCGTGAGGATATTGATAGGTTAGAAAGGGTTCAACGTCGTGCCACGAAACTGATTTCGTCATTGCGCAACAAGCTTTATGAAGATAGGATTAAAGAGTTAGACCTGTATTCACTCGAAACTAGGAGATTAAGGGGGGAGCTTATTGAAGTTTTCAAAATCGTTAATAACATCGATAATGTAAATTTTGACAAATTGTTCACTTTCGATAATAGTAATACTTGTAATAACGGATTTAAGTTGTGTGGCAGACGTTTCATTACTAATATCGCTAAAAACTTCTTTACGTTTAAAGTAATTGATAAATGGAATAATCTTCCCGCGTCAGTCGCTCATTCTACCAGCGTTAATGTGTTTAAGAACCATCTTGACAGACATTTTAAAAACATTAACGTTGTTTAAAATAAAAAAAACAATTAGTCACAGGAGCTCTAGGGGTGGTGGTCGAGGATGAGTCTGTTGACGATTAATGCCAGCTTGTGACATGCCAGCGTGTGATGCCAGCAATAAAATTAAAAAAAAAAAAATTAGACTAACACGAACGTAGATGTAGCTCGTAGAGTAAACTAACCCACTTTTTGTTTAACTTTACCTACTTTTTTTTCTTTTATTATCCCCTCCTTACTTTGCATGTCTGTAACTCTTTTCTTGCATGTTTTTAGATTGCATGGTATGACAGTGAGTTAAGACTGTGTTTGCATGGTTTGTAAGCGTTCTTATTTTACTTCTTTTCATGTTTCACCCCTCTCCTATTTTCTCCGACTATTTTACTGACTTTTCGGCAGTGGCCGGCGGATGATGATGGTGAGTCTTTTTTCTCTTTTTCTGAATGAAAGTTAACCCACGAATGATAGGTGTTGCTCCTTACTTAACCCCTTATTCTCTTCTCTTCTTTTCTCTTAACCCACTACTCTTTCCTTTCTCTCGGGCTAACCTTAGAGTGGATCTTAGGGTCTTTGTTAGCCTTAGCTTCTGTAGATCTGTAGATATCAAATCACCGCTTCTGGCGCATAGCGGAACTAAGTTAGGTTTGTTCATTTGCTAGATGGGTGACCGTCTTCGACGTTCAGATGATGTAGAGATTCGTGGTTTGGATTCCACATCAAGCTGTATAAGGTCCTCTGTACTGTAGGTTCACCCTTCCTGGGTGATGGCTAACCGGAGGCTAACCGCTAACAACCAACCAAAACATAAAAACTACTGTCCATTGCATTTAAAAACACTGGAAGTCAGGGTTAAACTTTGAAGTTAACCCGGTTAAACATTGTTTACGGTATAGAGTAATCTCAAATTTATTAGAATACCAGGATACGTACATATAGGTAAACATCTATTACTGTTTACTTTAAGAGTAAACTGAATGTCTGATTGTAAATTATTTAACTCTTTAATAAACAGAAGTCGCTTTACGGATCTTCATGCTGGAAACAGACGATTTTGTTCAGTTTTAGAGAAGATCCTGAAGCACTAAAGGTTAAGCCAACGCCCATAGCTCAGTTGGTCCGTTTCCCTATAAGCGAAGTGAAGATATTGTACTGAGGTTTCGGGTTCGACTCCCGATGGTGCCGCTAATAATAATACAGGAGAGAACGCAATGGTCCACTTTAGTTGGGCTGAGCGCTGTGTCATTTTCTGGTCTCCTGACTGATATTATTAAACGGTTAAACTGCTTAAAGAGATGAGAACTGAAGCGGCGAAAGTTTATCCTCCACATACTGGCGATAAAGGAGAGGTTGAAATTCTCTCAACTAATTTGTTTTTCGTAAAGGCACCAAAAGATATTGCTTAAAGTCGGTCCCATTTAAGACTGACTATTGTTACCCCCTCCTATTAAGGACGAACAATGTCACTCACTTTTTGTTTGTAGAACTTAGTGGTGGACATAAATGCTGTGCAAAGTCTGAAGAAAATATGGCGATTAATTGCTTAGACTGCTATGTCTATAACCTTTCAACGACATTATTATGAGATAATCTAATCTAAATTTAAAACTATATAATAGATAGTTTTGAAACCTGTTTTAATCGAATCGGGAATCGAACATTACCCCGTTTTTATGGTCCCCGCCATGACTTTGCATTCACTCTCCACCCAAAAATATCAACCGTAAATACTTTTGCTTTTAACCCTTTAACGCCGAACGTTTTTGTATTTTTGTAGGGTTAAGTCTAAATGCGTGTATTTGAAACGCTAAGTATTCGACTCAGTCGGCGTTAGAGGGTTAAATGACTGCGTAAGTGTTAAAATACTACTGAACAGACTCGTTCGAAATTACGGTACAACACTGTTAATTCTACGATGCCGTTATATCGAAAAAATTGACGTTAAAATAACAGTATTTAACTGCTGTTTCAACAGTAAAAATTAATTTTACTGGTCAACTTAAAACAACATTAATGAAATTGCATATTAATGATACGTGTTTTACCAAACAAAACGTTAAGTAGTTAAAATAGAGGTTCTTAGTTATTGATTTGACTCGAAAGAAATAATTTTTTTAAATATGGTAAATGCTAAACCACTGTTAAATATCTGCATAACGGAGGACAAAGTTAAATAAACGAAATACTGTTCATCGTAGAATTAACAGTAACTGCCAGTAAAATACGGTTATAAGGACAGTACTTTTTGCGTTACAAAAAATATACAGTATATATATATATATATATATATATATATATATATATATATATATATATATATATATATATATATATGTGTGTGTGTGTGTGTGTGTGTGTGTGTGTGTATACATCCTTATATGCAATTTTTTTAGGAAGGTAGGAGGGGAAAAGAGCGATTGCCCGCTAAAACGACGTCACCCCATAAAGAAAGAAGGAAGTCAAATCAAGGTCCGGGGTTTTCGAGATGCCTGGACACTGCGTTTGAAAGATTGGAGGTCATAAACAGGGAGAAAGATGGATTGAGGAAGATTGTTCCATAGATGACCAATTCAGTAGATTAAAGATTGAAAATAGAGATTAACCCTTGCGTTCGAGAGTTGGACAGAAAAGGAATGAGAATGTGCAGAAAGTCTGGTACTACGTACTCTCCTTAAAGGAGGAGGCAAGCAGTTATAGAGTTCAGAAGAGCAGTGGCCGTTATAATAGCGGTAATAAAGAGAGAGTGAGACAGCATTGCGGCGAAGAGAGGGATTGAAGACAGTCAGTAAGAGGCGGGGAATTGATGAGACGAAAAGCTATTGATTCCACCCGGTCAAGTAGACCTGTGTGGGTTGAGCTACCCCACAC
This sequence comes from Bathynomus jamesi, assembly GCA_023014485.1. Taxonomy (NCBI): domain Eukaryota; kingdom Metazoa; phylum Arthropoda; class Malacostraca; order Isopoda; family Cirolanidae; genus Bathynomus; species Bathynomus jamesi. Next base: position 190,597 of record JAJOZX010005344.1, read on the forward strand.
ATGAGAAACAGCATACTCCATACAGGGGCAGACAAGACTCCTATACAGAGACAGCAACTGAGGGGCGGTGAAGAAACTGGGTCACTGATATAGCACACCTAACCTCTTAGGAGCTGTTTTGAAAAGAGAATATATGTCATGTTAACAGGAAACATTACGAGAAAAGGAAACGCCAAGAATGTTAGGAGAAGTGGAAGAATTTAGTTGTATATTGTTGAAGATAGGGGGATAGTCGTGTGGAAGATTGTAACGAGTAAACAGATGAAGTAATTGAGGTTTTGAGGCATTGAAAGCCACGAGGTTTTCTCTGCCCCAATCAAAAATAGTAGGATAGAAAGATCAGAGGTCAAGTGCACCACAGCCGTCCTACGCAAAGCACGCAGTGACTGTTGAGAGGGACGCTTTGTGAAGCGGATGGAGAAATGAAGACTGGAATCATCGGCAAAGGACTGGATAGGACAGGAAGTGCGATTTAATAGATCATTGATAAATAAAAGGAAGAGAGTGGGTGATAGGACAGAGCCCTAAGGAACACCACTATTAACAGCTTTAGAAGAAGAACAGTGACCATTTGCAACCCCAGCTATAGGCTGGCCAGAAAGGAAATTAGAGAGGAAGGCACAGATAGAAGGATAGAAACCGAAGCAGGGCAGTTTCGAAATTAAAGATTTGTGCCAGCTCTATCAAAAGCTTTTGATATGTTTAACGCAATAGCAAAGGTTTCACTGAAATCCCGAAAGGAGGATCTACAGATCTACAGAAGCTAAGGCTAACAAAGACCCTAAGATCCACTCTAAGGTTAGCCCGAGAGAAAGGAAAGAGTAGCGGGTTAAGAGAAGAGAAGAAAATAAGGGGTTAAGTAAGAGCAACACCTATCACTCATGTATTAACATTCATTCAGAAAAAGAGGAAAAGTGTCTCACCATCATCATCCGCCGGCCACTGCCGACAAGTCAGAAAGATAGTCGGAGAGAATAGGAGAGGGGTGAAAGATGAAAAGAAGTAAAATAAGAAAGCTTACAAACCATGCAAACACAGTCTTAACTCACTGTCATACCATGCAAACTACAAACATGCAAGAAAAGAGTTAGAGACATGCAAAGTAAGGAAGGAAAAAAAAAAAAAAAGTAGGTAAAGTTAAACAAAAAGTGGGTTAGTTTACGCTATGAGCTACATCTACATTCGTGTTAGTCTAATTTTATTTTTAATTTTTTTAATAATTTTATTGCTGGCATCACACGCTGGCATGTCACAAGCTGGCATTCATCGTCAACAGACTCATCCTCGAGCACCACCACCAGAGCTTCCGTTGCTAACTTTGTTTTTTAAATTAAACAACGTTAATACCTTTAAAATGTCTGTCAAGACGGTTCTTAAACATATGAACGCTGGTAGAATGAACGACTGACGCGGGAAGATTATTCCATTTATCAATTACTTTAAACGTAAAGAAGTTTTTAGCGATATTAGTAATAAAACGCCTGCCACGCAACTTAAATCCGTTATTGCGAGTATTACTATTATCAAAAGTGAACAATTTGTCAAAATTTACGTTATCGATGTTATTAACGATTTTGAAAACTTCAATAAGCTCCCCCTTAATCTCCTAGTTTCGAGTGAATACAGGTCTAGCTCTTTAATCCTATCTTCATAAGGCTTATTGCGCAATGACGGAATAAGTTTCGTGGCACGACGCTGAACCCTTTCTAACCTATCAATATCCTCACGCAAGTACGGGCACCAAAACTGAACGGCATATTCTAAATGAGGCCTGACTAGGGACTTGTAAAGGGGCAATATAATATCCTTCGATTTAAATTCGAAATTACGCGCTATGAAGCCTAACATCCTATTAGCTTTTGCGCAAGACTCCAGGCACTGGTTCCTAACCTTTAAATCTTTAGTTACGCGTACGCCTAAATCTACTTCCTCGTCAACGCTCGCTAACTCCCTATCATCCATCGTGTACGCGTAATTATTGTTGCGAGAACCTATATGCAAAACTTTACATTTATCTACGTTAAATTGCATCTGCCACTTATCCGTCCACTCCATAATCCTATCTACATCGTCTTGGATCCTATTTCTATCGTCCTCGTTAACAACCTTACCGCCTATTTTAGTATCGTCCGCGAATTTTGACACGTTACTAGTCAATCCTACATCTATGTCGTTAATGTAAATTACGAATAACAATGGGCCTAACACTGAACCCTGTGGGACACCGCTACCTACATCTAACCACCCCGATTCACTACCATTAACTACGACCCTCTGCCTCCTAGCACGAAGCCATTCTTCTAACCAGTTAGCTACCTGACCGCGAATACCGTGCGCTTTAACCTTCGCAATTAGTCTCCTATGCGGAACTGTATCGAACGCCTTTTTAAAATCTAAATAAATAACGTCAGCTGCCCTATGCCTATCGTATTCGCGCACTACTTCGTTATAAAATTCTAAAAAATTAGTTAAACAAGACCTATGGCAGAACCCATACCGACGATCTGAAAGAAGACTGTGAGAAGAGAGGTGTTTAAGAATCTTCCTATTAAGGATAAATTCAAAAGCCTTGGAAAGGCAAGAAATCAAAGCAATTGAACGATGGTTGGAGGGTTGAGAGCCGTCACCTTTCTTTGTGATAGGCTGTATGAAAGAGCACTTCCAGCAGGAAGGGAAAGTACCAGATAAAAGACAAAGGCGAAAGAGTTTGCCTGCAGGATGTCAGCGCAGAAGCACAGTTCTTGAGGACAACAGAAGAGACACCATCAGAACCGTAAGCCTTCCTAGAGTTGAACCCAGATAGGGCAGAAGAAATATCTTTGGAAGAGATTCTAATTTTCGATATAATTAAATTAGAGGGGGAAGGAAATGGAGGAACAGCACCGGAATTGTCCAGGGTTGAATTGTAAGCGAAAGTTTGAGCGAAGAGTTCAGCTTTATCGGAAGAAGAGACGGTAACTAAGTCGTCAGAATGGAAAAGAGGAGGGAAAGAAGAAGAGGTAAAGTTGTGGGAGAGGTTCTTAGCTAGATGCCAGAAAGAGCGAGAAGAATTAAAATTGGATAAGTTTTCACATGAAGCGTATTCTATTACTGTTACACAAATATTTCAAAAAGACTTTCGAAATCTTTGCTTATTAAATTATTAATAACTGACTGAACTCGTCCAACCATTTTTTTTGCTTTGGTCAGAACTTGATCGCAAAATGAAAAAAAGAGTGAAAAAAACAACACTAAAACAAATATTTGAACGTGAAAGTAATTATTAACTGAAACAAAAGCGGGATTATGTGTACCTTTCGTATTACTTTTTATAATGAAACAAAGAAATTATTTTCTTATACGGTTTGATGCAACAATAAAGTTAATTAGTTCTTCTATATGCACGTTACATTTTACTTTTTCTGGAAGGTGGAAATGAATGTGCAGCTGTTCCCAAACGCGAGCTACTTCGTTTGGTGGTACGCGATTCTTTTGTTAAATTGAATAAATAAATTATATACTTGCGTTACATGGTTTATTTGCTAATTATACATAGGGTAGTTTAATTATGCATACCTGTAAAATATGCCATAAAACTACTTGAATGTAGTAGTATGATAAATTTTCTAGTTCTGCTGTTGGTGGTACAGAGAAAAATGAGTTTGGGAACCACTGCAATATACAGTAGGAAACAATGTAATAAGATTAGACTTAAATATTTACATCGTCCAAAACCTTCGTTGCACGTGAATGAGGTTAGAAATTTAAGAATACAGTAAAAATAATGAGATAAAAAATAATACCCAATAATATAATATTAATATAATATAAAATAATATATTAAAGAATTATATTTAATAATAAAGTAAAAAAAATATATATATATATATATATATATATATATATATTTAAAGAACGACGCTTGTGTAGAAGAGCGTTCCGCACAAGATGAGGAGGGAGAACGAACAAATGAAAAATGAGGTACCACCCGGACTTTTCATTTGTTCGTTCTCCCTCCTCATCTTGTTCGGAACGCTCTTCTACACAAGCGTCGTTCTTTACATTAATTATACTGTGTTGTTTGCAGTTAAAAAAAAATATATATATATATATATTATATACATACTGTATATATATAATACAAACCCACAAGGAAAAAGAAAAATTATTCCAAGGCCTTTCGTGTATTCAGAAGTACACCTCGTCAGGGAATCAGGGTGTACTTCTGAATAGACGAAAGGCCTTGGAATTATTTTTCTTTTTCCTTGTGGAATTATTCATTTCACGTGTTTAATTGTGAAATTCATCCCATATATATATATATATATATATATAAGGCTTCTCCTTAGGAAGGCAGTTTAAGAATAAACAGGAAAACCCAAACCCATCTTCAGTGATTCTAAAAATTATAAAACATTAAAAAGGTAAAAGGTTGCAGAAAGCATTAAAATAAAACATATCTGTAGAATGGAATTAACATTAAAATAAAGTTAATGATAAAACTTTACTTTATAAATCTTTGGGAATCAGTATCTCATAATAATAAATATTGGCACAGAGCATTATTACAAAAACTTTAAAAGAATTAAAAAAAACTGAAAAATTACAGAATTAAAAGATTAATGTTCTCTTATGACTGCCACGTCGAAAGCGTAACTGTAATCATTTAAGATAGGGTTACCTTTTTGAATGTGGAACGATTCCAAAATGTGGAGGTCGGTTAGTTGGTTGTTGTTGTTGGTGGTGTTTATTAGTTGGAAAGAGTAGGGGTGACTGGTGTAATCTGTAGTGAGGCTGTGATCTCTTATAGGGGATTTCGAGGGCTTATTCAGAGGGCGTGAGGTACGGCTAGAAACTCCTATGCTCATTTATTCTGAGTTTGCATTGGCGGCAAGTGTATGTATATATATATTATATATATATATATATATATATATATATATATATATATGGGCCCCGGCCCATTATGGGGTGTTCCCTCCCAAAATGTCCTATTTTTATTTGCCCGTTATTTTATAATGGATGCATAATATGCATATTTTATTATTGGAGTTTCTTCTTCAGAAAGCTTTTATTCCGCGGCGCGTATACCTATACAATTCTAATCTTTCGTTACTTAATAATCAACAAATATTGTATATTGAAGCCGTTCTTTCACCATTTCATACTTAAAGCAATAAGTTTTCCTAATTCCACAGAAATTAGGAAAAGACGATACCGCTACCAATAGACTGTAGACTAGTAAGGCTATACAAGGCCTTATTAGGCTATAGTTTTTAAGAAAAGTTAAGTCCTTAGACTTCAGCAGGATTGAAGGTCCGGTGCTGGTGTCTCCGAGCAACTGATACAATGAGAAAATGGAACGAACGGATGGAACACGATAAATATTCCGCTGAACTTAAACCAGCATTTAATGACAGGAAGATGTTTTTCTGGTTAATTGTGATGTGCTTTCAAAGAATTTGACTTCTGTTTGTTGTGCAAATGAGCACTTTTCGAGATAGTTTCAGTTTTCGTATTTGAAGAATCGCAAATTTAGAAACGAAACGGAGGACAAATTTCTTCAAAATACATCAATATTAACTTGAAAAATATTTACGGGTGAGGGCACGACGTAACCTAAACACATGTAAACTAACTCTCTAACCCTGATCTAACCGGACCTAACCTAAACCTAACCCTCTAACGCTAACTTAACCGGACCTAACCTAAACTAAACCTAACCCTCAACCCTAACTTAACCGGACCTAACCTAGCCTAACCTAACCTAACCTAACCACACCTAGGCAATATATATATATATATATATGAACAAAATTGACTAACCTGAAAATCAAGCTTGGGGTGGATATAAATCTGCAGTAGCACGAAGAAATATATGGTAAATAGTCCGCTTTATAATTATTTATTGTTTTATAATCATTTGCACACTATATAAAACATACTTTTCCACGTTATCTTTCGTAACGATTCAGAATATTATGTTGTCATGTTAAGGTTTTCGTTTGAGTCGGAGGAATATTAACCTGGAGTACTTCCACACAACTCTTGAGAAACTCGCAACATTTTGAAGAAGCATTTTTCCGGGCAACTAATCTGCCTTCATGAGCAAGTGGAATAGCCCCCAAACTCACCTGACCTCACGACCCCCAACATTTTGCTTCTGGGGCAAAAGAAAAAACAGGATCTATTCTACCAAGGCTGAGACACTTGAAGACCTAAAGACTAAAATCTATGAGGTTGTCACCAACATTCCAGCTGAGCTATTTCCAAATATTATGTCAAACATTTGTGGTTGAATATTGTGTTAGAAAAGAAATGGCGATTACTTTAAACACATTGCTTAATTAAGGTTAATAAACTCCTATTGCGTTTGTCTTTGTCTCTTGATTCCTGTTTTTTTTAGTTTAGAACATTTATGGTGTGTATATATATTGTTTATACACTGACGCCAATAAGTATTCGTACAGGGAAGTATTTCAGTTATATTCGTCCTTATCTTTTGTACCATACATAGGATAGTTATGAAAGGTTGGGAAAATTTAACAAATACAAATTTGGGAAAATTTAACAAATAAAAAAATTAGTTCAACTCCAGCATATAATGTGAAACATCAGAGAGTTTCCGGAAATAAAAAAAAGTTAAAATGCAAAAGTTTTAAAACTTTGTGTGTCCACCTTAGATTTGAAGAATTAAAATTTTTATCAGTAGTTGGCTGTTTATTGATTAGAGACTGTTGACAATTCTGTATTCTACAATTTTCTCTCTGAATCTTCATGGAAGACGGATGACTGTACAAGCCATTAGTAAGCAATGAGTCGTCGTGATAAAGAGCTTTCTACAAATCTTAAGAGATCTGATATTGCTGCAAACGAGTATGAAAAGAGTTATAGGAAGATAGGAGGACTTCGAATTCCATTTACGACAGTTGCTGCAACTATAGAGAAATGGAAAGACACTGGAACAATTAAAACTCTACCAAGGTGTGGACGAACTTGCAGGATTTCAGAACGTACAACTAGACGGATTGAAACAATGGCTGCTGCGAATCCACGAGTGACCGCAGATGGTATTTGCCAAACATTAAAATTTTAAGATCGATGTTCATTCCTCTGATGTACATCGTACGTTGAAAAAGAATGGTCTGCATGAAGGAGTTGCACAAAAAAAAACCTCTTCTAAGAAAAGCGCACAAAGGAAATGGTGCTACTATAGCGTGATTCCTACCTCGATTCGGCGGTCTACCTTTTAATTATAGCTTCTTACCTTGTTTACTAATTGCTTGTTTACATTCCAATGTCCATCGCCCTTGACGATTGGTTAGGTTTAGTCATGATATTTTCGTTAGTTTTAACGAAAATATCGTGACTAAACCTAACCAATCGTAGGTAGACCACATACTATAGTAGCACCGAAACTATTTTTTAAATAAATAAAATTGAACAATAAATAGCATTTTATATTTATTATATTTTCATTTATACCTTGGATAGGAATCACACTCTACAGTACTGTAGTTTCGAACCAAAACGGGTAGGAATCACCCTATAGTATCGAAGTCACCGGTAGGAATCACGCTATAGTAGCACCAAGGAAATGGTTTGAAGTACGCCAAGGATCCTTACAATGATTGATTAGTATTCTGGAAGGAAGTTCTGTGGACAGACGAGAACACAATTCAATTATTCAGGAGCAACGAACAACGTATGTTTAGAGTAAATCAAATACTGTATTGAGGGAAAAACATCCTTCCTACGGTTAAAGATGGTGGTGGTAGTTTGCTTCTTTGGAGATGCTTTAGCGCTTCTAGTCCAGGCAAACCTATTGTCATCAGTGGAACCTTAAATTCGAAGAAATATCAGGAAATTTTAAAAGAAAATGTATTCAGTTCGGGAGTTGCGAATGGGTCGCAACTGGATACTGCAGCAAGATAATAATCTAAAATATAAAAGTAAGAGCACCATGAAATGGCTTCAACAAACCTTCTTGAATGGCCCAGTCAAAGCTCAGATCTCAATTTAATTGAGAATTTATGGTTTAATTTTAAAAAAGCTGTCCGCAAGAGAAACCTTTCGAATCTGAATGAATTACAACAATTTTCTTTAGAAGAATTGGTTAAAATTTCAACTGAGAGATGTCGAAACCTTGTAGAAAAATACCCAAAACGAATCATTGAAGTCATTCACGCAAAAGGTGGACACAAAAGGTATTAAATAATATTGTAAATAAATGTGCGAAAGTTTTGCATTTTAACTTTTTTTTTTATTTTCCTCAAATTCTTTGATGTTTTACACTATACGTTGGAATTAAAATAATGTTTTATTTGTTAAATTTTTCATAACTATGCTATCTATGGAACAAAAGATAAGGGCGAATATAACCGAAATATTTCTCTGTACGAACACTTATAAGCGCCAATATATGTGATGTAGTGGTTAACGTCGCTGACTACGAATCCATCGGCCCCGGGATCGAGACCCGGTGACGGCAGGCGGAGCGCAGCAAAACTCAGTTGTTCATCCTTCTACACAATAAAAATTGTTTGGTAGATAAATGGGTACCCTGGTATAGGCACTGGGCTGCTGGTGGGGCGTGGTTCGGATTCTACGTTAAACGGTAGTGGAGTGACAAGCTTGACCTTCGTCAGAATGAACAATTCGGCCAGAAGCAAAACCAAGGTTTTATATATATATATATATATATATATATATATATATATATATATATATATATATATATATATATATATATAGAGTGGCTAGCATCGCTGACTTCGATCCTACCAGCCCAGGGTTCAATTCCCGGCGAAAGCAGACGGCGCGCAGCATACCCAGCTGTTCATCCTTCCAGAAAAAAAGGTTGGTGGATAAGTGGGTAAATTGGATGGCCTCTTGGTTAATCTGCTCTGCTGCTAATTGGGAGGTCGGCAGATCGAGTCAGGGCAAGAAATTCATAAACTGTGACCACCCATGGTGGGTTGAGGTTCGGATTCCACGTTAAACTGTAGGTTCATGGTAAAGCAACAAGTTTCCGCTTCGTCAGAATGAACAATGCGGGCGGAAGCAAAACTATACCAACGTTATATACGGGGCTCCAATAAACCTTAGCGCCCCCCCCCCCCCGCCCATGGCCAAAACCATTAGAAGTACAATAAAACTAAACATACCTTACAAAAGAGAATTTAATCCTGCATTTAATGAGAAACAATTAAAACTTGGTGTTCCCGCCATTGGCTTCCAAGACAGCCTGAATTCGCTTTGGGTAGCTTGCCAAAAGTGACGTGAATAGATCTTGATCGTTACGCAAATTTGCTAAAACAGTTTCAATGTGTTGCGTCATTGTATCCTTCGAAAATCGATTTGCTGCAGGTTCTTGAAACAAGAGACATTCAACCTTGTCCTTTATAACTGATCCAATGTGTTCACAGACGTTCAGGTCAGGAGAATTTCCTGGCCATTCTTCATTTCCAAAGAAATCGATCTCATGGTTCCGCAACAACTGTTGAGTGGCTAATGCCTTAAAGCAGGGGTTATCGTGCAGAAGTGTGACCTGATCGACATCCATAACATTGTTTGGGTTTCTTAGAAAAGGAATGACATGCTGGGATAGAATAATATCACGAAAATACTGTCCATCCCAACTCTGACCATTTGGCTTCAGCACCCACATGAGCTTCTTTGCAGTGAACAAAACAAACACACCAACACAGTCTGGACTTTTTAATAGTTCATTGTCATCGATTTCATCTGGTGTTGTGGCCCACACTCGATCATTTTGGTAGTTAGGCCGACGTGTTACGTAAACAAAAAATTCATCGGAGACAGCTAAATGCATGAAATCATCCATATCCTAATCTTCAAGATAATGGGCAAAGCACATTCTGTCATCGATGTTAAGTTGAGTTTTTCTTGGCTTTGGAAGTTCATGCCAAGGCTTTAAACCTTGCCTATGACGGTACAGCCGAATGATCTCACCACTAACGATCTTTCCTCTCAACACTTCGATCTCTCTAGAAAGTTTAGCACAGCTGTTTTTCCGCTTACGCGTACCGCTTTCAATGATGTCCTTTGTTTCCTGAGAGAGTGGCAAATTTGGGCGCCCAGATTTGGTTGTATCCATTTCACATTCATCCAAAGTTTTATTCCAATTTCTTTTTACGAAGTTCTCACTTCTTCGCAACTTTTTGGCAACCCATGAACGTGTTATAAAAGTGGTTCCAGCATCACGAGCTTCCCGAAATGTTATTGCTCGTATGCGATCTATCACACGTTGTCTCTGCGAATCACCAATTAATTGAGAAGCCATTATATTATCACTTTATCAGCTAGAGTAATTTTAATACCTGCAATAAATAAAGAATTTTATATATTTTTACAATCACTAAAAACTATTTCGATATAAGTAAACATGTAAGCTGCAAATAGGGGGGGGGCTAAGGTTTTTTGGAACCCTTTACATATAAAAAATAGTTAAAATACCCCGACTTTAAAGGATAAAAAATAAAATCTACAACAAATTTGGTTTTAAAGTTTTGTTATTTTTTGTCTTTAAAATTTTGGGGATTTTAGCTTTTTTATTTTTTACACGTTTATTTTGTTTTTAACATATATATATATATATATATATATATATATATATATATATATATATATATATATACACACACACACACACACACTTCGTCCCGTAATAATAAGCGTGTATCCTTAAATATTTCATGAAGCTATAAAACTGAAAACAAATGAAACACGTTCAGAAATGGAAGGCAACATCAAAGCCTTTAAGGACTGTCACACTAAAAAATGAAAAACAAAATTCAGGACTAGAATTTAAATGTGGAAAAACAAAATTTGCACCAAATATCTTATCCAAGGAGAAAAAAAAAACCCTTTCACTTTACTTTCAATATACACTTTCGGAAAAAGTTCCCTAGTTACCAAGTTACGAAGTATTCTCTTTAAATATTATATGTTCAGAGTACATTTACAGTAGACATTTTTTTTACTCTTCTCTCTAAAATAGATATAGTGGAGAGATTTTAGAGTACATACAGTTTACTGTAGGACAAAAGGGAAGGATAAAATATTTGAATGTTGGTGTAACGTTTTAAATGTTAATATAGAAGTTCTAAATGTTGAAATAAACTTTCAATTTCTCTAGTTCTTTACATTTTGGAAAATAAAAACAGTTCTTAAAATTTGGTGATTTTAACTGGTCAAAGTGAAAAACTATTAGATACCCGCAAAACATTGCTATCTTCATTGCAACCTAACCTAATCTTACACCACCTTCACACCCCTACACCCCCTCCCGGCCAAAATATGAGGGTTGGAGTTTCCGACATGCCTCACACCACCTCCACCGCCCCTCCGCCTAAACAGACCAAAAGGAACATTTTTCTCCTATGAACATTTTCTCTATCTGGATTCGTTTAAAAGTTGCGCATGCGCGCACGCGTGTGCAAACGAAAAAATAAATATCCTTAGGATCCTCCCAGAACAGAGACCTTTCCAACGGTGTGAGATGAGTGCCCTACGTTGAACAGTTTCCGAGAAAAACGCCAAGGATACAGAAGCCCAGAGAAAAGGACAGAAACTGCGTATTAATCATTAGTATGCAGTAGATTAGAAAACAGGAATGTTCCACTGTATGTTTTAAGTACCCGTATTTATATGCGTATAATGCACACTGTTTTCACTATTTTCCCACCTTTAAAATTGGGGTGCGCATGATACGCGATGGAGCACTATACGTACAGGGAAAATGAAAATATCAGTAATAAATAGGTATAACAAACGGTGGAAGGCATTTTTATTAAGCTCTTATGGCCATACTTCCTTAGTACGCAAAATAAAAACACTATTCAGAACTCATTTAACATTACACTATTGACAATATTAGGTTAATCAGGTAATCACAGCGCA
>JAJOZX010005344.1:207500-292500 GCA_023014485.1 Bathynomus jamesi
ATAAAGATAAACAATTAATATGATCGTGAACAGCGTTGAACTCGATGTAGTTTACAGTCTTATACAGTAATAAGGTTCCATTATGATTACTGCAAGTCTATATGCAGAGCCGTATTTAGACTACTTGAGGCCCGAGGCGCAAAGGCAGACTGATTTGATTTCGCGAAAGAATCAATAACATCATCATCATAATAAATAAGAGGGATAGATTCGACATTTTTATTTGCAATAAACTATTTCTTAAGTAAACTTAATTCTTTTTAGAACTAAAAAGGACCGTTCACCACTTGCTTTGTTACAGGCATCATTAAAAACAATTTTAAGAATGGTTTCTAAATGTGAAAATGTCGACTTTAGGCCATCAAGAATAATATACATATCAACTGGATTTATCGCTTTTTCTTCTTTCATATATTTTAGAAAGTGCAGCAGTACTTCGTCTTTAAATTGATCAACATCAATGTCCGCTTTGTAAACATCCGAAATTTATCAATACATATGTTTACTTCATTTGAATTCATATAGTTTTTAAAAAATACGTTACACATATGTAATATGTCGTTGTACTGTACACTATTGTTCGTCAGTTTATCTCCGCATTAAGCATATCGCAAATTACATTAAATGTATTAACTACAAATAAATCCCTGCCATGCAAAATGACATAATTTTCGTGTATTTCGTCAGGCATAATGTTTCGTTTTTTAATTCGGCATTGCTCATCTGTGTACTGTATTTCATTAGTTAGAAGTTTAGCTTCCTCTTTGATACCGTTAAAGTTGTTTCTGATTTCTACAATAGATTTTGTCAGTGATTTTAAGAGATTAACAGCTTTTAGCATATTTATTGTTGGATCCTGCAACGATTTACTAGTTGAATTAAGTCCTTGTAAAATCCTGCCCCAGATTACGGTTAATAAAGCTGTCTCATATTTATCAAATTTTTTTGATAAATTTCTGGCCTCTAAACGACAGACAGGCCTTTCGTGTCCACACAAAGATAGGTTAATTAAAGCACTTTTGATGTTTCTCTATCCTTTTCTTAACGCTGATCCAGCGCCATATTTTGCGCATGCGCAAAACAAAGCACAATGTATAATTCAGTTATCCACTTGCCAAGTTGCCAGGGCTATCATGTTTGACTTTTTAAGAATGGATTAATTTGTTTTTTCCAGGTTTAGAATCTAGCGATAAATTCTGCCCATGAGGCCTCCTTTTGGTGTAGGACCCCAGCTAGCGCCTCATGCGCCTGTGCATAAATCCGGCTCTGTCTATATGTATTGTTATACAGGGTGTCCCATAAGTCTGGAACCATAGGGCAAAATGATAAAAACGGCAATAAAAACGGCTTTTATTCACAGAACGTGTTCAGTGTGTCCACCATTATTATTGATACACGAATGCAGACGAGATACCCAGTCAGCAAACACACGGCGAATGGTATCAGGAGTGATGTGTTACATGCGTCGATGATGCGCTCCCGCAAATGTGCAACACTGAATTTTTTCCGCGTAGACCAACGCCTTCAAGTGACCCCAGAGATAAAAATCTAACGGGGTGAGATCGGGGCTCCTCGCCGGCCACTCCACAGGCCCTCGACATCCTATCCAATGACCAGGGAATTGTCGGTGCAGCCACTCTCTTACCCGGATGCTGTAATGGGCAGGAGCACCATCCTGCTGGAACCATGTTGGGAAATCCCTATCTGTGTTCAAGACACTGGGGAATGCTTCCTCGATGAGCATACGCAAGTAGGCGTTTCCTGTGACATTGTCATCAAAAAAGAAGAGGCCTATGATACAGTCTTTCCAAATGCCACACCATACCATCACATGAACGACACCTTGTCTTTGAAGCAGTAAACTAGTGAGGGTTGTCTTGCGACCAGTAGCGGGTGTTCTGTCGGTTCACCTCACCATTTGCTTAAAAAACAGCCTTATCACTGAACGGAATGGTGGACGAGAAATTGGCATTTTGAGCGCATTGTTCCGTAGCCCATTCACAAAATCCGTCGGTCTGGATCATCTTCGCTTAATTTCTGCAGGATTTGAAGTTTGTAAGGATGCCATTTGTGTGCTTGAAGAATGCGGTGGATGCTACTTTTCGACACTCCTGTCTCAGCGGACAACAGCCGAAGAGACTTTTGGGGACTGTTTGTGAAATGAGCGAGGATGGTAGCGGCTGTGTCATCGTCGGTGGATGTCCTCGGAGGTCCACTACGTGGCTTATCTCCTATGGATCCCGTTTCCCTGAACTTTGCTACAAGTTTGCCGACACAGCTGTGTATTATCGGCGCGCGGTCCGGATGCAATCCGTTAAATTCCTCAGCGACCTCCCTCTGACTCCGATTTCCTACGAGCAAAATTACCTGGATGCGTTCTTCCTTACTCAAAGATACCATGGGCACTTGCATAAACGGAAAAACATGAATTACTTATTTTACCCTATGGTTCCAGACTTATGGGACACCCTGTATAATGATTTAATATACACGAGACTGGTGGGTGGTGAAGGGGAATGAGGGAGTGTGGAGGGTGGTTGTACAATTTTTATTTTTTGTTCAAATTCACTAGTATATTAAAAGTCGTGTTGTGGTATCTGTTCATATAGACTTGCAGTAATCATAATGGAACCTTATTACTGTATAAGACTAGTAAACATGGAGTTCAACGCTGTTCACGATCATATTAATTGTTTATCTTTATAAACACAGATATTAAATTTCATGAGGGTATATATCTTGCCCCTGGTCAAAAATAAGTACGGTGACATTGTCCAGCAATAATTACAGGCCTATTGCTGTCGCTTCCTGCTTCTCGAAACTACTAGGGAAACTCTTATTACTCCAATTAAATGATTTCCTATGGACATCTCCTAATCAGTTTGGCTTTGAAAGGTCCCACTCAACTGACCTGTGTATCTATGTATGATACTTAAAGAAACAATATCTACATACATTGACAGTAATTCAACTATTTATAGCTGTTTCCTAGATATAAGTAAGGCATATGACAGGGTGAACCACAATATTTTATTTGCAAAACTAGGAGACAGGAAGGTTCCCATGTACATATAAAATTTATTGAAATTTTGGTATTCCCACCAATCTTTTACCGTTAGGTGGGGCAATGAACTATCCGAGTGTTTTGGCTCCTCTTGCGGGGTGAGACAAGGCTCCTTGCTCTCCCCTATGCTGTTTAATGTGTATATTGACGGATTAATTGCTTCACTTAATGAGGCAACAGTGGGATGTTGTATATATAACACAAGGATAAATAATTTAGTTTATGCCGATGATATGGTCTTAATAAGTCCCCCTGTTAAAGGTCTTGAACGGCTACTAAAATTGTGCGAAGTGTATTCGCAGAAACATGATATTCTTTTTAATATTACAAAAACTAAGGTTATGCAGTTTCATCCTAAAAGCTGTTATCAGCCAGCTGATATAAGGTTTAAAATGAATGGTGAAGTAATTGAGGAAGTACAAGAGTTTAAGTATTTGGGTCAAACTATTACCAGCTCCTTGAGTGATGACTCGGATATAAGAAAACAATCTCGAAGCCTGTGTGCTAAAGCAAATATGACTACAAGGAACTTTCGATTCTGTACAAGTGAAGCTAAATACACTCTCTTTCGTACTTTCTGCAGTAATATATACGGACAGCAACTCTGGGTGAATTATAAAAAAGGTTCTGGCAGAACCCTAAATTTGCTGTACAACAGGTCTTTTAAACTCTTACATAAATTACCCCCGAGATGCTCAGCTTCGCAAATGTTTGCTACCCGCAATGTCCCGAGCTTCCGGGAGGTAACAAGACGTGTTCAACACAATCTAATGCAAAGAATTAAAAAAATCAACCAACCCGATCATCCAAGCTATCCATGAGTCCTGCCATTTATCCTCTAAGCTATGGACTTCTTGGTACGAAAACGTCTGTCTGTAGCTCCACTTAACTTCGACATTACTTTATTATTTCTAATCAATTGTATATATTTCTATCCTTCGTATATGAACTGTCATTGTATTAATAATATTTGTCATATGGACTATAGTCTGCCAATAAACCTTTTCATTTTCATTTCATTTTCATTACATTATAATTACCAGTATGTCAGTGTTATATGTCGTTGGACTCGGTTGTCCCCCCTCCACCCCACCTTTCCCCAGTTGGGGCACCTTGACTCTCACTGCGGCGTTTCCACATGTACGGAGTCGCCTGTGAGGCGAGGAACGTTACATATGCGGGCAACTGTACATATGCATAATTTAAAGAAGTAATACACCGATTAATCTACGAAGTAAGCTATACGCGATATATAACGTATTAAGATAATTTTCTTTTTATGAGAGAGAGAGAGAGAGAGAGAGAGAGAGAGAGAGAGAGAGAAAGGGGCAAAGAATCCATACCAACAAAAATTCATATTTGAAAAGCTAAGTAGTTTGGCGCCAGGGATAACAGTTTTATGAAAACAAGTTTGTTTAGATCAAGTAATAATCGAAATATTGGATTATATACACATTACACACTACAGATATATTTTTCGTATAATCGTATAATCAATTAAACTGTGGCATAGATTTTAATTTTCATAGATGTGCTTCGAAAAAGCTTTCAGATATGAATTCATCTGTGTAAATTCCAACATAAAAATTAAATGTCTTTTTATCTCATCGAGCATTGTAAAACTCTTTGAAAATGGTTTTGAGAAGTACATTCAGGATTCCACTATTTACCAAATTTTTTTGCATTGTTTTAACAATACATAACTCATACAGACAATCTGATTTGTTTATTTGTATGCTACCTCAAATAACACTGGTATGCATATGAAATTTTTTTTGTCTGCTGTGAGGGTTTTTTCAACTCATATTATATAATTCGACCATGCTGAATTCGAAAATGACATTGTTTTCCTCAATCAGGTCAGTTTTTCTCTATTGGCCATTTATTATAAGTCCAATTTTATCCCCAAATTTATTGATTTTTTTAGTTTAAACACTGTAGATACGAGTAATATTATAAGAACACTCGTGAAAAATGAAAACATTGTGTGAATAAATACTTTTATTCATACAATGAATATGGAAAAAAGTTTATTGAGGAAGGAAGGAAGTTTTTTTGGCTTTCCGTCTCTGTTTTTCTTCGGGCACGTCTCGCTTCAAACACCAGCAGTAGTCCGCCAGCATATTGATATCCCAGTTTCCCTGGTACCTCTCTTCCATTATTTTGATATCTTGGTGAAATCGTTCACCCTGTTCCTCACTATAATCCCCGCAATTTTCAGGAAAATAGTCCAAGTGGGACCACAAAAAGTGCATTTTTATGGACATGCGCGACCCATGAGCTTTGAAAGCTTCCATCAAGTTTTCGACAACGGACTCGTATTCTGGACTTCTACGGTTGCCAAGAAAATCAGTGACAACTGATTTGAATGCCTGCCAGGCATTCTTCTCAGTTGGAGTCATTGCGTTTTCGAACTGAGTATCCTTGATCAAAGTTCGAATTTGAGGACCATCAAAAACCCAAGCATTTAGTTCAGCATCAGATATATGAGGAAATTTACTCTCGAGATATCGGAATGCTGAACCCTCCTTATTCATTGATTTGATGAAATTTTTCATCAAGCCCAGCTTAATATGAAGTGGTGGGAGCAAAATTTTGTTGGTGGTACAAGGGGCACTGAAACGACATTATGCGACCCAGGTTCAAAATTCTCTCTGGATGCCCATTCACGCTGTGCATAGTGCTTCTCATCCGCTCGGCTATCCCATTTGCAGAGGAAACATCGTTATTTCGTGTATCCCCCTTGCATTCCAATACAAATGCCACAATCTGAAAAAAAAAGAAAATATTTAAAGAATTAAAAAATCTATGCATTGGACTGTATCACTTCTGTGGGGAAGTTAAGTGTTCTTATACGCTCTCAAATAACCTTTGGAAAAACAACATAGTCAATAGCAATAGTTTACTTATGATAATAGTATTACCTTCAAATCTCCACAGATCCTCCAGTTATGTTGGTCGTATACGAGAGCATCCAGTAAAATTTTCATGTTATCGTAGCTCTCAGTAAGTTGTACGGTATGTGCTACAGGGACTGATGCAACCCTATTCCCAATGTTGAGAAGTACTGCCTTCAAACTTCGTTTAGACGAGTCTATAAATAGCCTCCATTCTGATGCGTTATATGGCAGGCCCAAGGATTCGATTAGCCCCTCAACATTGCAGCAGTACACTGAGGAAGAGGTATTTTCGTGCACTGCAAAGAACTTGCGGAATTCTTCCTCTCGTTTCCTATACCAGGAGAATGTTGTTCCCGGAGCCAGCAAGTTGTCCTCTCGAAGTCGTGAGCCCAAGATCTCGGCAGCTAATTTGGAAAGTCCTAAATCCCTGGTAAGATCATTAAGTTTGGCCTGGTTGAGAGGCCTCGGCTCATTTGAAGCGGTATTTTGAGGTATATACGACTGGGACTGGTCATTGGCATTGGTCATTTCATCATCAGAATCATCGAAGTCCAGGGTTTGAGGTGGGTCGGGTATTGGAATTCCAGGACCATGGGGTACAGGTCTCATAGCAGAAGGAATGTCAGGGTATACAACAATGTGTTTATTCTTCTTGTTAACGCCTGAAAATAGAAACACAGAAACATGGATATAAAACTTGCATATGAAATAGAAGAAGCATTCAGACAGTGGCGGCTCGTGAGGGAAGGCTGCGGTCTGTAAGATATGAAATAGGTCGATGGAGTCTGTATATTTTCTTTCTTTTTCATTCATATTGTCCCCGAAGGGACAATATGAATGAAAAAGAAAGAAAATATACAATCATTGTATATGTAAATGTAACTTGTATAACAAGATGTGTGTGTGTGTAAATGTATTTTCTATAACTATGTATATGTAAATGTCTGATTACCATTATGGTGAATATTATGCTATATATGGTGAATATTACATTATGGTGAATATTATGTCAAGTTTCATACGAAGATTTCAAAATATTTAAGAAAAATACATTTATAAGCCCACCTTGGAGGTTTGTCATGCAGAAATAGCAATCTGTCACGTGATCCTTTCCTTCTCTCCAAATCATGGGAATTCCAAAAGGCAAAGATTTCGCTCTGCCTTTGCTCCATCTTCTCAAATTTTCAATGCACGTCTTGCAGCACATATGAGGGGCGAAATTTTTGTCCTGGTCCCCTAGCTTAATTCCAAAGTATGCTCTATAGTCTATACATTGTCTTCACAAATTTAGTGATTTGGGACTGGTTATTTGGCATGGTAACCGTCCCACATATGTAGCAGAATCTATTGGGATCATTTTTACACGCTCTATTCATTATGAAATATTTTATCTATATGCCTGAAAAGTAAAAAAAGATATTATACAAGTGAAACAAGTGATGATAGATGTTACTGTTCCAATTCCGCTTTGACAAAATCACGAAAAATTCTATTTTACTTATGAGGCCATAGCCGGATAACCTGAGCTGATTGAGAAAAACGGATTGCAGATTCGAAATCAGCAGGAAAAACTCTATAAGAACCACTTACAAAACCCTTGACAGCAAAATTGATGCATACCAGTGTAATGCTTTGAGATTGTCATCGCATTTAAATATCCTTTCATGTTTTGTACATAATAACAAAAGTAAACGTCATTGGCTTTTAACTCTTTTTATCCTCCCAACTGAGTAAACAGTTAGTAAAGACGGACGAAGTTAGGTAAATAAGGGACAAACATTCATTCAGTGTCACGTACCGTATAGATATATGGTAATTGACTTTAACATGAATTTTATTAAATACGACACAGTTCGTAGGGGATTAAATGCAGATATTCCATACGGAAACAAATTATATCAATTATTCATATATATCTATATATACAGTGGCGACTGGCGTATAGGAGCGATGGAGCGGTCGCTCCCCCTTGCTTGAAACGATAAATATTAATTTAACAGATAAAAAATATATTAATTTTAAGATATTAAAATAAATATTCTTGAAATATATTTTAAAAATTCATGTGGCATATCATGATTCATGAGGCATTTTGAGTAAGCCTTCATACAGTACATAATATTCTAAACTTATAGCATAGCTTCAAACAGCGTACCCTGTTTGAATACAAAATAATATTGCAGCCGAATGGAGCGATAGATTTTTCGCTCAAGTAAATATAAATTATATTTTACTGTTGTAATGAAAATATAAGTACAATCGCGATTTTTTTTTATAATAACTTTATTTTTACTAATAGTTACTTCAGTAATAATGATATAAACCATTTATATGTATTTTATTGAAATTATTACTTATTTGTAATTAACTAGAATTGTACGTCTGGCATAGCCGCATATGTTAATACAAGTACTCTTGTGAGCGGCAGTTGGATTCGCGCTAGCCTATTGTGAGTCCGTGTTGTCGTACAATTTTATGAAATCGCACCCCCATACATTTATACCACGAGTCGCCACTGTATATATATATATATATATATATATATATATATATATATATATATATATAGGGTGTCCCATAAGTCCGGCATCGTAGGAGAAATTCATATTTTTCTATTTCTACAAACCATAATTCATATTTTTCTCTTTCTACAGGCCATAATGTCTGTGAGCAAGGAAGAACGAATCCAGATAATTCTACTCATAGGAAATCGGAGTCAAAGAGAGGCCGATGCTGAATTTAACAGACTGCATCCAGACACACAACTCTGTGTTATTGGCTCGCGGTCTGAATGCAGTCTGTTAAATTCAGCAGCGGCCTCTCTTTGACTCCGATTTCCTATGAGTAGAATTATCTGGATTCGTTCTTCCTTGCTCACAGACATTATGGCCTGTAGAAAGAGAAAAATATGAATTATGGTTTGTAGAAATAGAAAAATATGAATTTCTCCTATGATGCCGGACTTATGGGACACCCTGTATATATATATATATATATATACCCACACATTTTATTTTTTTTAATTGGGGTTGTTTACCCTCCTTCGCAACATCTAAGGTCATATGACGGAGAAGACCTACAGCTTTACGTGGGATCCGAACCACTGGCCGCTACATAATTTGGGCGCAGAGGACGGTCTCCCATCCAACTACTACCCAGACCCAATGTCGCTTAACTTCGCTGATGTCCGGGAAGTGGTGTTACGACATCGGCTACGACGTAGCCTATATATATATATATATATTTCATTCTGACGAAGGTCAAGCTTTTCACTCCACCCACCTTAGACCTACAGTTTAACGTGGAATCCGAACCACGCCCCATCAGCAGCCCAGCGTCTTAACCACTAGGCCACCTAGGGTACCCATTCATCTACCAACCACTTTCTTTATTGTGTGGAAGGATGAACAGCTGGGTTTTGCTGCGCGCCGGCTGCCGTCGGGTCTTAAACCCGGGTCCGATGGATTCGTAGTCAGCGACGCTAACCACTACACCACCGAGGCGCGATATCTATCTATTTATATATATATATATATATATATAAGGTAGAGTTTGAGAGATATAAATTTAGTACCGTATGTTAATCTGAAGGGAAATTTGCCATGTAAATCAACGTCTGGAGGAAGCGAGTGTATGTTTAACACATGTCTTTCGCTCACTCCTAATGTATTTAGATTAAATAATAATCAGTTACGGGAGGCGAACTCCTGACAGTATTTTATACATAAACGAAACACAGCATTTTATGCATATATACACTACGCCGTTCAACAGAAGTGAACAAGCGATTAGTCAATAACCATCAGGAATGAAGGTGCATTTTACACAATGCATGTTCGTTCACATATAAATTATATATATTTGGAAAGTTGCGACAAGAGTTCTGAAGAGTTATATAAGTTATATCCAGAACATAATTTAGAATTATTCCATCAGCAATACTTAATGAATTTCAATCAGGCCTTGTGATTCCAGATTTCCCAGCACAACATTGTCAAGCTGTTTCGAGGATAAACCAGACGTGACAGTAAGTATTTTTAGTTGGGTACGTTTTGTAGGGCATTTGGCCGTCGATCTCAAGAAAAAAAATTCTATTTCCATTTGTTTAACTGCGAATAATTTTACGCGTCGTACGCTGAGGTACATCTCAATAATGTGCGGAACCACGAGTATAGAGGTCTCTTCACCGTCCTCAGGCAAATTTAAACATATCTCGGGGTCTGTGGGTAATTTCACTCTTAATCTTAGTGCCATTCACAAGTTTCTCATGAAAATTTAATTGCAATGTAGATGCTCATAACAATAAAAAAAAATTATTATAGGATTTTTAAATTTCTCTTTTGCACCTTTTTCTACTTCAGGGGTATAATACCCCGAGGCACGGAAATGTTTCCTTGACATATTTTGAATAATTTAGAGCATTTCCAATTACACCGTAATGATAGTAATTTGAACCTGCAGAGACATTCACTTGATTTAAATATACATCGCATTGACTGATTATTTTATGCAAAAAGTTAGTTTCAGGATAGATTGGGTATTTGTCCTCCCAATCTGTCCCATCAGAGTAAGCTATTCGGACTTTTGTATACCGATATATATTGCTGGTGTTGGTTTACGTCGTCGTCGTCGTTGGCCTAGGCAAGCTACGGCTTGGGACCGTAGCGCATCTATCCGGTATAGGTTAACCTGGATGATGTAGCCATAAGCACTGCCGCTAGTTAAGTGCCAACCAGTGATTATCTCACTAGCCGTATTGAGTCCGTTAGGCGAAACTGCGACAGTACCAAAGGTGGAAAATATAACCTTTGGTTTTCTATTATTTATTTGTAAAATGGACATGGTATTAGATTAAAATAAATATTTGAATATAAATAATTAACTGACAATTGTGATATATAATTAATTATGTTTACATACAATAAAATAATATAGTATACATAAAATTAGTATTAATGTGGTTCACAATTGAATTATAATGGGGTAACTAATTTAAAATGAATTTATACTATTCCGAAATTCAAGACGGTAAAATTAACATTTATCTTGAAACTAAAATAAGAGTATTCACTACACACTCCCCCACCAGAGAGGAAGTTCAAAGAGTTCCGAACGACACAGATTTCCGCTGAACCTTTTTGGTAGCTACATGTACCTCACTTAAGGTTGATTCCAAAAACGCAGGCTTAAGACGATCGATAGAAACCTTGTCGACCTTGAAACCGCGCTGGATGAGAAATGATTTGCGCGTACGTCGGAGAACTTCATAGGGTCCGTCATATGGACATTGGAGAGGCCGTTTTGGAGAGGTACACGAACGAAAACGTGGGTGCAAGATTGGAGGGCTGGGGAAACAAAGATGTTCTGTTGGCTAGTCAATCGAGGGGGAACAGGCTGAAGGGACTGCATGTGAGAGGAAAGTGTTTGAGCGAATTCCGTAGGATCACATGACTTATCCCCTGCAGTGAAGTAGCCACCTGGTAGCCGCAGTGTTGTTCCATAGACTAGTTCAGCCGCTGTAGTCTTCAGATCACTCTTAAATGCAGAGCGAATACCAAGCAACACGAGTGGAAGCTTATCCATCCAATGGGGGTCTTCGTGACACATAAGGGATGACTTCAGCTGGCGATGGAAGCGTTCGACGAGGCCGTTACCTTGCGGATGATACGCACAGGTATGCGCATGTACTGTACCCAACAAGCTGGTAAACTTCTTCCAAAGCGAAGACTCAAATTGGCGACCTTGGTCAGTGATGACTTTTGTCGGCAATCCAAATCTTGATACCCATCCATGAAGAAAGGCTCTTGCAACAGTGTCCGCTTGGATATCAGGAAGTGGGATGGCTTCAGGCCATCTGGAAAAGCGGTCGAGACAGGTGAGCAGATAACGTTGGCCTTGAATCACTGGAAGAGGGCCAACAATGTCTACATGAATTACCTCAAATCGCTGGGATGGGGGCGGAAATGCGTCAAAGGGGGACCTGGTGTGCCTTTGGACTTTGGCACGCTGGCAGGCAAGGCACGTTTTGGTCCAGTGTTTGACATCCTTCCGCATCGAGGGCCAAACAAAGCGAGAGGTAACCAGGTGTTGCGAAGCACGGATACCAGGATGGGAGGGCTTATGAAGATCCATGAAGACTGCTTTTCTGTGACATGGAGGGACATAAGGGCGAATAGCAGCTGTTGATACGTCGCAATAGAGGGGCACAGACAATCCTGGCATACTCATTTTCTTGAGGGAAAGTGAGTGAGTGGAGTCTTCTCTGAGCAGGTCTTGTAGTTCCGTATCCTTATCTTGATCCTGTGCAATAGCATTCCACAGTGTAGAGCTGAGGGTAACAGAAGTAATCTCTATTCTTGAAAGTGCATCCGCTGGAGTGTTCAAGACACCTTTGATGTGGCGGATATCTGTGGTAAATTGCGAGATATAATCGAGTTGCCTGATGACTCTGGGAGAGTGTTACAGCTGTTTTTATTGAAGACAGTGACCAAAGGTTTGTGGTCGGTAAAAACACAAAACTCTCGGCCTTCAAGGAAATGTTGAAAATGCTTCACGTTTAAGTAAATAGCAAGAAGTTCACGTCCGAAAGCACTATAACGCGTTTGGGCTGGCTGCAGCTTTTTCGAGTAAAACGCGATGGGTGCTTGTTGACCGTGAATGGTTTGTTCCAACACACCACCGATCGCAACATCTGATGCATCGACCGACAGAGTTAGGGGGGCATCACTGATAGGAAATGACAGAGACAATGCACTATTGATAGCATTTTTGGCATTGTCGAACGCCTGTAAACTATCGCTACACCATACCAATTTCGTTACCTTGCGTTTGTGTGTGATCATAGCGTGTAGAGGAGCAAGAACACTGGCACAGTTTTTAATGAACTTGTGGTAATAATTTACCAAACCTAGAAACCGACGTAACTCACGCTGATTATTTGGCATAGGGTAATTTTTTATCACTTCACACTTGTCCTGAAGGGGGGTAATTCCGTGCTGCGAAATCGTGTGACCAAGAAATTCCAAGGTTGGCTGTGCAAACACACACTTAGATGCATTAATAGTAACACCGTATTGTTCTAAGCGTTGAAAGAGGAGTGAAAGATGTTCCTTATGTTCCTCTTCCGTTGAGCTGGCCACAAGCAAATCATCGATGTAGGCATAAACAAAGTCTAAGCCTCTGGTGACCTCATCTATAAACCTCTGAAAGGTTTGCGCAGCATTCCGTAGCCCGAACGGCATCTTCACAAATTCGAATAACCCAAATGGTGTACAAACTGCAGTCTTGGGAATATCCGAAGGCTCTACGGGAATGTGGTGGAAAGCCTTAACGAGATCTATTTTACTGAAGATAGATTTGCCGTGGAGAAGAGAAGTAAAGTCTTGGACATTTGGTACCGGATATCGGTCCGGGATGGTTGTCGAATTCAAAAACCGGTAATCCCCACATGGTCTCCAGTCTCCTGACTTCTTCTGGACCAGGTGTAGGGGAGAGGACCAACTGCTTTTGGAAGGTCTTATTATCCCAAGATCCAGCATAAGCTGGAATTCCGATTTGGCAGCTTTCAGTTTGTCGGGGCAAGACGTCTGGGTTTTGCAAACACAGGGGGACCTTTTGTTGTAATGTGATGGGTAATGGTGTGCTTAATGGTATCACCCATCTGCATCGGTTGAAGAATTCCTGGATATCGCTGGAAAAGGCACTGGTACATGGAATTAGGGGGAACGAGGGAAAGTGCAGAGTTCGAGGCGTCCGGAAGGGCAACCTGTTTGGCAAGAACAGAAAGCAGTGTGGCCTGGTCGCATAAGCGTCGCTTGTCAAGATCCACCAGGAGTTTGAAATGCTGGAGGAAGTCAGCGCCGATTATGGGATGCCGCACTTGAGCACAGATGAAAATCCACTTGAAGGATCGGTGAAGGCCCAAGTTTAGTTCACGCGACTGAGTACCGTACGTGGGTATGCGTGAACCGTTAGCAGCGTATAGAGGCGGAGATTCCGAGTGCTTATGACCAGATTTTTGAGGGAATACACTGACTGACGCTCCGGTATCGACCAAGAAATTGATACCAGAGTTCCTGTCCTTTATGAATAACAGGTTGCAGTGCGAGTACTAGACGCCATTAGGACTCGCTGCTGGGGTTTTCCGACGAAAAATTGCAAGGGGAGATGCACTTCCTAGCCTTCTTTCCAAATTTCGAGTGGTAGAAACAGATCTTCCCGGAACTCGAACGATGCCTCTTCGTAAATCTTGACCGAGAATGGCTTCTTTGCCGTTGATTTTGTAGCAGAGAACAAACGTGGTTGAGTTGTTGACTTAACTCTTTCAACTCCAGTTCCGATTGTGTGTTCACGTTGTTGACCGGAGCTGTGTCAATCTCCACTACTTTGTCGGCAGTTTCTGCTAGTTTATCAACTGGAGTAGCAGGATCCATAGTGGCCAAGACACGCTGAGCTGATGGAGGAAGTTTCTGCAAGAACAACTGTCTAAAGATGTCCGTATCGAAGGTTTGTGCGCGTTCGCCTAGAGCGCACTGCATAGCCCTCAGCATTTGAGTGGGCTTACGGTCTCCAAGTTCTTCTTTTGAGATTAACTGATGTAGTTTCTCACGCTCGGAGACAGTGGTGCGGCACAGGATGGCAGACTTCAGATCGTTGTACGGGTCCTCACTCGTGGAAGGAGATACGATGACGTCACGGACTTCAGAGATGATGCTCGCTGGTAGAGAGGACAAAACATGATCGTATTTCGTCCTGCTAGTGGTGATCCTTCCCAAGTTGAATTGTGATTCCACTTGGTGGAACCAAATAAATGGATCACCCGGCCAGAAGACGGGGAGCTTTACGCTCAAGTGGGAGATGGCACCAGCGTCGTCAGGCATCTTCTCCTATGCTTGCTAACGTACAAGCAAGACGACAAGTTCCCAACGAAGGAGTGGAGGTTGAGACGAGCGCAGGCACAGAGCGCACGGGCAGGGGTGAGGGGCAGAGGGCACGAGCGACATTACAGTCTGGTCCTAGTCGCTCGGGTGAAGGGGGTGGTGGGCACGAACGACGTTACAGTCTGGTCCTAGTCGTTCGGGTGAAGGGGGTGATGGGCACGAACGACATTACAGTCTAGTCCTAGTCGTTCGGGTAGAAGGGGTAATCCAGCTCCGGGGTCACCAATTGTTGGTTTACGTCGTCGTCGTCGTTGGCCTAGGCAAGCTACGGCTTGGGACCGTAGCGCATCTATCCGGTATAGGTTAACCTGGATGATGTAGCCATAAGCACTGCCGCTAGTTAAGTGCCAACCAGTGATTATCTCACTAGCCGTATTGAGTCCGTTAGGCGAAACTGCGACAGTACCAAAGGTGGAAAATATAACCTTTGGTTTTCTATTATTTATTTGTAAAATGGACATGGTATTAGATTAAAATAAATATTTGAATATAAATAATTAACTGACAATTGTGATATATAATTAATTATGTTTACATACAATAAAATAATATAGTATACATAAAATTAGTATTAATGTGGTTCACAATTGAATTATAATGGGGTAACTAATTTAAAATGAATTTATACTATTCCGAAATTCAAGACGGTAAAATTAACATTTATCTTGAAACTAAAATAAGAGTATTCACTACACTGGGATTTAAAAAAAATAAGCCTGCAATGTGTATAATGAATTATATTTGAGCGGTCAAGGATTCAACTGTGTTGATGGGATTAATTGTGACGTAATCGGATTCCTTGATAAATGTCTGAGTAGGTGGAATGCTAAAAAGGTAGAGTTCAGATTTACAGCACTCGTCGCTGTGTGGATGGACTAGCTGCGACATGTTTAATTGTTTGAAGCGATTACCAGACCCTACCTTACAGTGTAAAACCTATAAGAAATAGCTGGTAAATATTGTCGTTTATATCAGTTAAAGAAGTCAACCGTAGACTTTATACGTTTAGAGCATCGCTTTGATTTTTTAGAAGCCATTCTTTTTCGTTTTACGCCTCGAGGTGACGTTTGCATCTTCTTCACTGGATGTTTCATTTTCTTTGCCGTTTTTTAACCCCCTTTACCGCGTAGTCTCCTTTTCACAACTTTTTAGCGTCATCAATAATCTCATTTCTCATACGACATATTGTATTTTCAAAGCTTTTATAGGCTTGAGACCAGCCATCACATCTTCAACCGTGTTAATACCTAATTGAAGAGCCTTCTGACCGATATATTTGGCACCACTCTTTAGTAAGGGGAGAGCCGTTCGTAGTATGGAAAAAAAGATCGAACTGAGGCCATTACCATGTTGGTATCTCAACCACGGTACATGATTAAAGGCTTTTGCATCATACTGTAACACGTCGAAAGTGAAGTTTCACTGTTAAGCTCCCGTAACCGAATGGATAGTTTTGACTTACAGCCGTTCTTATACGTATCACAGTACTGTTTAGTAGGTTAGAAGCAACTTTGACGTAATGGGAATTATCATAGGTTATGCTCAAACTTTTTCCTCCATGATCAGGTACATGCACGATGAATAGTAAACGCACTCGACTGTCCCCCACAAACTGATGTTCCACGATATTACTCTAAATGTAACACATAGTATGCCTGTCTAGCAGAATTTCCAGTTTTAGGTGGTATCATCAGCTAACCTTATCCTATAGCTCGTGAAATGCGTATCTTTGGAAAGCAAAATTGTATATTCCATTAGGTAGAATCTTGAGCACTTTTTTGTCCATAATATCTCTTTGTCTCTGATCTTAACAAGAGAGTATGTTCCAATCCTGCAATCCAATCTACGTACATAATTTCGAAAACTAGATCATTTGTAAGTTAGATTTAACCAAGCTCTTATTTATGTCTCTTACAATATCCTCCGTGTTGTCATATTTCTGTGTTGTAGTATTGTACACCTTCGTTCCGTGCTGAACGCATAGTTTCATCATTTACCACACCCGCCTTCTCGACTTCCTCGCATTTTCTAAGACCCATAAAAACCATTCGTTTCTCCTCAGTGCTTAAAAGCTTAGCATTCAGTTGAAATTCACACAATCCTATCTCGTTCTCATTCTAACTCAATAGATCTATGCAGTTCTGTTGTGAAATTGGCTAGAGTATTGTTGGGGTACGTCCCCAGCGAGGCTGAGGAGGAAAGTGCGACATAGATGGTCAGAAGTCATGTTGTATAATATTAGATTTTTATTTTATATAGGAGTTGAAACTCTCTGGGTAACCAAGTGCATTTTTCGTTTCCCCAAACCTTTACTTCCTAAAATTTTCTCAACTGTAAACGTCTTCTAAATTGACCGTAACCTTCTGAAGTTCCTTGCCGTAGAAATCACACTCAATTTCTTCACCATTTAGAGCTTCAACATAGTACATAACCACCCTTCCTTTAGGTTTGATGGACCAAACTTTAAAAATTTTCTGTATCCAATCTTGTTCAAAACCTTTCAAGAACTTTCCTCCTAGTCGTGAAACACGTACATAATCATCGACTTTGAAAAGTTCTACCAAGGGTACTGCTCTGGTCCTTTATTTTTTTCCGGCTTTGTATACACAACTCTCTTCAAAACTTCATTGGAAGATGTCCCACTCATCCGATGATAAGAACGATTGTTGGATGATACTAACTGACTCAGAAAGTCTATGTATCTATCCAGCTAACGACGCTTTATGGACTGAATTGTTGCTATAACTACACGAAGAAAACCTCTGCTACGGAAAACGTACAAAGAAGCTCATTTAAAGTATGCCAAGGATCGTCAAAATGATGGATTTGCATTCTGGAAGAAAGTATACCGAATTGAATTATTTGTGAGCAACGGTATGTTTTGCGAAAATCAAATACTGCATTCGAGGAAAAAACATCCTTCCTAGGGTTAAACATGGTGGTGGTAGTTTGTTTCGTTAGGAATGCTTTAGTGCTTCTGCTTCAGGAAAGCTTGTCATCAAATGAATCTTGAATTTGAAGAAATATCAGGAAATTTTAGAAGGAAATGTACTGTCTTCAGTTTGGGAGTGGTGAATGGGTCGCAAGTGGGTACTACAAGATAATGATTCAGAACATAAAAGTAAGAGCATCATGAAATGTCATCATCATCAACAAAAGAATTTCAATCTTCTCGAGTGGCCCAGTCAAAACTCAGATCTCAATTTAATTGAGAATTTATGGTTTGAGTTGAAAAAAGCTGTCCGCAAAAAAACCCTTTGAATGTGAATGAAATGCAACAATTTTCTTCATAAGAATGGGTTAAAATTTCTACTGAGAGATGCCAAAACCTTGTAGAAAAATATCCAAAACGAATTATTGAAGTCATTTAAGCACAAGGTGGACCCATCACGGCATCACGTACTAAATATTTTTGTAAGTAAATGTACGAAAACACTAGAATTTTAACTTTTTTATTTTCTTCAAATTATTTGATGTTTTACATTATATGTTGGAGTTAAACTAATTTTTTTATTTGTTAAATTTTTCAAAACGAACGGTAAACTTTTCATAACTATGCTATCCATGGTACAAAAGATAAAAACGAATATAACTGAAATAAGTGTACACCAAGTGTACAGCGAATCAGTGTTTTCAAGTTAATGGTCACCAGTTTGAACAGTAACAACAATTTACCCATGGTTCACGACTTTTGCGCCACTCTGTATAACCTGAGAACACGAAATAAAATTAGTTATTTACTTAAACATTGGAAGGAATACTAATCAGTCAGGAGGGTCAGAAACTAGCACAGTGCTCAGATCAACGAATGCTGCCCATTGCTGTAACTCCTGTACTGTCATTACAACCATAGTTAACATACAGTATATTATATATAGTTCTCCAGCTCTCTATTTTAGAATAGAGACTAGAGAATAAATGTAATGGCTTTGGTATCAGCGGGTACATTTCACCGATCAAGAGAGAATATATCGAATTAACTGTAAGGAATGTTATTAACCTTTTAAGACGAACGGTTTTAATTTTCACGCTCGCATTTGAAAGGTCGTAAAACAAACGTCATCTGTGGGACATAAGTTCTGCCCGCACATGGAGTACCTAAAGGGTTAAGTTTTTCCATTAATTTACACCGTAATTCAACATTTTAAGCGAAAAACAGTGAAACTTCTCATTTTTGGTCCCAATCTGCCGTTTTGTTGCCTTCATCTCTAATTTCCTTTCTGGCCAATCTATAGCTGTGGTTGTAGATGGCCACTGCTCTTCTCCTAAAGCTATCAATAGTGGTGTTCCTCAGGGTTCCGCCTTGTTACCCACACCTTTCCTTTTATTTACCAATGATCTATTAAGTTGCACTTTCTGTCCTATCCACTCCTATGCTGATGATTCCACTCTTCATTTCTACACCGGCTTCACAAAGCGTCCCTCTCAGCAGTCACTCCATGCTTCACGTAGGATGGCTATGGTGCACCTGACCTCTGGTCTATTATTATCTTTGACTGGAACAGAGTAAACCTTGTGGCTTTCAATACCTTAAAAACTCAGTTCCTCCATCTGTCTACTCGTCACAATCTTCCACACGACCATCCCCTTACTTTCAACAACACACAACTCAATTCATTCTCTTCTCTTAACATTCTTGGCGTCTCCTTTTCTAATGATCTTTCGTGGAAAAATCACATATACTCTCTTTCTAAAACAGCTTCTAAGAAGTTAGGTATGCTGTACCGCCTCCGCAGTTTCTTTACCCCCACTCAGATGCTGTCTCTGTACAGGGGTCTTGTTCGCCCCTGTATGGATTATGCTTCTTATGTGTGGAGTGGTTCAACCCACACAGCCGTATTTAACCAGGTGGAATCAAAGGCTTTTCGTCTCATCAATTCCCTGCCTCTTACTGACTGTCTTCACTTTCTCTCTCTTCATCGCAATGTTGCCTCACTCTCTCTTTATTATCGCTATTATAACGGCCACTGCTCTTCTGAACTCTCTAACTGCTTGCCTCCTCCTTTAAGGAGAGCACGCAGCACTAAACTTTCTACACTTTCTCATTCCTTTTCTCTCCAACTCTCTAACGCAAGGGTTAATCGGTATTTTCAATCTTTCATCTACTCAACCGGTTTACTGTATTTTGAACAATCTTCCTCAATCCATCTTTACTCCTGTCTATGACCTTCCATTTTTCAAACGCAGAGTATCTAGGCATCTCGAAGACACCCGGCCTTGATTTTGGCTCTCTTCTTCCTTTATGGTGGGGAAGCTTTTGCGGGCATTCGCCCTTGGCCCCTCCTTCCTACATAAAAAAATAAATTTTGCTCCAGGTCCCGCCTCGAAAGGGTTAAATATGTAATATAAATATACGTTATAGACTTTTCTGTTATAAAATTTAGTGAATACTTATAATTAATGTAATCTCTTAATTTTTACGTCATATATGCAGTAACAGTTAAAGGGGCGGGGGAAGATTGAAACTGCTGCCGGATACGACTAGCATAGTCAAATTCTACATGTACAGAGATTTTGTTGCATCTGGCGTACTGTCAAGTACCTAGGCTGAGATGTTAACCACTGAGCTATGGACGCTGGCTAGGGAGTAGCCATATGGATAGACTTGCTATCGAAACTTAAACTGTGAACGTTCAAACATTGCTTTCCAGACTTTCACAAGCACACAAACCTTCCTGACACGCTAGCTTCTAGCACCTGTCCGAGAAAAAGTAAATTTGTCTATACAGTGACCACATTCTAAATTCTGTTTTAAAAATCCTGAGCAGCTGTTCAAACTCAACTAAAGTAAGTAAAGACGTTAAGCCTGAACAATATTCAAGTTTTGGTATAATGTGTCTTCAGCGAGGCAAACATTGCATTCTTGTCCCTTCTTTTAAATGTTCTCAGTATGTCGAGAATGCCGTCACTGTATCGACACATTTACTTTTTCTCTGGCAGTTGGTAGAAGCTAGGTTGTCGGAAAGATTTGTGGGCTTGTTTAAGTCTGGACGTGGCAGAACAACAACTCAGCAAACAGCTGTTTAAATAAGACAGCGTCCAGTCTTCCCTATGTTCGTACAATTCCCAATGATAACGATTATTTCATGGTTTTTTAATGTGGAATCTCTTTTCACTAATATTCCAGTGGCTGAGACCAGTAATATAATTTGTAACAGACTCTTCTCTGAATCCAATAAGGTCTTGAATATACTGTACGGGGCTCCAATAAACCTTAGCCCCCCCCCCAGCCCATGGCCTAAACCATTAGAGGTACAGTAAAACTAAACATACCTTACAAAAGAGAATTTAATCCTGCATTTAATGAGAAACAATTAAAACTTGGTGTTCCCGCCATTGGCTTCCAAGACAGCCTGAATTCGCTTTGGGTAGCTTGCCAAAAGTAACGTGAATAGATCTTGATCGTTACGCAAATTTCCTAAAACAGCTTCAATGTGTTGCGTCATTGTATCCTTCGAAAATCGATTTGCTGCAGGTTCTTGAAACAAGAGACATTCAACCTTGTCCTTTATAACTGATCCAATGTGTTCACAGACGTTCAGGTCAGGAGAATTTCCTGGCCATTCTTCATTTCCAAAGAAATCGATCTCATGGTTCCGCAACAACTGTTGAGTGGCTAATGCCTTAAAGCAGGGGGCCTTATCGTGCAGAAGTGTGACCTGATCGACATCCATAACATTGTTTGGGTTTCTTAGAAAAGGAATGACATGCTGGGATAGAATAATATCACGAAAATACTGTCCATCCCAACTCTGACCATTTCGCTTCAGCACCCACATGAGCTTCTTTGCAGTGAACAAAACAAACACACCAACACAGTCTGGACTTTTTAATAATTCGCGATAATGTTCATTGTCATCGATTTCATCTGGTGTTGTGGCCCGCACTCGATCATTTTGGTAGTTAGGCTGACGTGTTACGTAAACAAAAAATTCATCGGAGACAGCTAAATGCATGAAATCATCCACATCCCAATCTTCAAGATAATGGACAAACCACATTCTGTCATCGATGTTAAGTTGAGTTTTTCTTGGCTTTGGAAGTTCATGCCAAGGCTTTAAACCTTGCCTATGACGGTACAGTCGAATGATCTCACCACTAACGATCTTTCCTCTCAACACTTCGATCTCTCTAGAAAGTTTAGCACAGCTGTTTTTCCGCTTACGCGTACCGCTTTCAATGATGTCCTTTGTTTCCTGAGAGAGTGGCAAATTTGGGCGCCCAGATTTGATTGTATCCATTTCACATTCATCCAAAGTTTTATTCCAATTTCTTTTTACGAAGTCCTCACTACTTCGCAACTTTTTGGCAACCCATGAACATGTTATAAAAGTGGCTCCAGCATCACGAGCTTCCCGAATTGTTAGTACTCGTATGCGATCTATCACACGTTGCCTCTCCGAATCACCAATTAATTGAGAAGCCATTATATTATCACTTTATCAGCTAGAGTAATTTTAATACCTGCACTAAATAAAGAATTTTATATATTTTTATAATCACTAAAAACTATTTCGATATAAGTAAACATGTAAGCTGCAAATGGAGGGGGGGCTAAGGTTTTTTGGAACCCCTTAGATAGAGATTTTTTTAGTAATTTTTTTAAGTTGTCAGTTGACAACACAATCTTTATATTTAATGATGTCCTGTACAAACAAGCGGATGGCATGGCTATAGGGTCCCCTTTGGGCCCCTCCTTTGGAAACCGTTTTCTCTGTTATCACGAACAGAATTGGTTGATAAATTATCTTGCCCAGTTTCGTTCTGTAGTTTTCAAAGGGTATGTCGATGATTACTTTTACTTTTTAGGGACGAAACACATGCCCCGCTCTTCCTTGATTACATTAATTCCCGTCATCCCAATATTAAATTTACTATAGAGAATGAAAATAATAAATTAAACTTTTGGATGTCACAGTTTTAGGTAACGACAATTGTTTTCAAACTTGTATTCAGGAAGAAAAGATTACTTTGTTGGGCACCAATTTCTTTAGTTTTACAACTTCAAAGTTCAAATTGGCGAGCTTGACATGCAAAATTAATAGAGATTTCAGGATCTGCTCTTCTTGGTCCTCTTTCCATAATGAAATGCAATATTTGAGGTCATTCTTTAAAGCAAATTCTTTCCCTCAAGTTTATTTTTGACTGATATCTTCAAACTTCCTTGCAAAACATTTTTCAACCCAAAACTTTAATTCCGGACGTACCAAAGATTGCCAAATTGCCATATTTGGGAACACACACTCATAAACTAAACAAATTGCTTAAGGAGATTTTGTTAGAAACTTATCTTCAATGTCATTTTATACAGTATATTTTAATATTAATATGAACTCCCTTCAAATCCACTTTCGTCATAAAGAAGCTTATACGATCCTGTGTTGTGTATCTTTATAAGGGTGTCCGACGAATTTGTCTACAACAATTTGTCTAAAGATACAATTCATCTACAACAATTTGTCTAGAACAATTTATCTACAGCAATTACAGTAGTCTACAGATACAATTTATCTACAATAATTTGTCTACAGATACAATTTGTCTAGAGAGGAAAAATGAAAGCTATTTGATGTTAATTATTATTAATTTTTTCAAAAAAATGAAAAATTTGTTTCTGCAATCGGTTTTCTTGAGAAATGATAAAGAAAAATGTTATTGGATATTGAATAAATTTATTTACTGAAACGACGCAATACACTCCAACATCTTTTTGAATAAGTCCGAGCTGGTGTGGCGCTTACGCCATACAAATTCACAAAAAATGACAAGAATTAGTGCGATATCTTGCAAAAAACAATAGTATAAGAAACTCGATTAGGTCAGGTTAGGTTAGGTTAGGTCATGTCAGGTCATGTCAGGTCAGGTCAGGTCAGGTTAGGTTAGGTCAGGTTAGGTTAGATTAGGTTAGGTCAGGTTAGGTTAGGTCAGGTCAGGTGACATCTCTGGTGACTTAGTTTACAACTTTTCTCTCATGAATGACCTAGAACAGATTGTCCAGCACTGTATTTGTATCTCCGATCGCCTTGGAGGTAGTCCAAAAATTCTGGATTTATTTCTCATCTCATCCTTCTCACTCTATCAAACTTTTTCTCAACAGAGGCTTTCAGAAGGTACCGCCGCCATTTGTCATTTACCATTACTTATTCGGACTATAGTGGATTTAATTTTCCCAGAAGAGTTCCTTGTTCCATGCACGGTCTGTGTTTAACATATATATATATATATATATATATATATACTTTAGGTGAGTTCGAACGACGGTTCAGGATCGACCTATGGTCGACCCCTCTGCAGCATCCCGCCTCATTTGCGGGATTTGGTGAAGGAGGGAATTGCTGTCTGATCTCCTCCTGCCCACGCATGGCTGGTCAGGGACTTTGCACAGGAATCCGTCCAGCTGGTTCTTGAAGTTATTCAGGTCGGTGTGCTGGAGATTCCTCACTTCTTTTGGTAGGACATTGAAAAGCTTTGGGCCTCGTATTCTGAGGGTATTTTCCATCCTCATTTTCATGGCCCGTTGTCCCACCGCAGCTGGGGGCCGTACAAAATCTGTCTCTTCTCTCATTCCAGTTTGTTTCTCTTTCATTTCTAATGTTAGGGACAGAGCCCTCAAGTATTTTCCATATGTATATTATTGTGTACTGCTCGCGCCTTCTTTCGAGTGAGTAGAGTTTCAGTGATTTTAGTCGAGACCAGTAGTCTTCACCTTCCGTTCCCTCTATCTTAGATGTAAAAGTTTTATTTATATATATATATATATATATATATATATATAACTGCCCCTTGGGGCATTGGTTTCTGCGAGTATGTAGAAGAATTACGGCATTTGGAAGAGTGAGGTCCATGGTGTAATGGTATCGCGTCTGACCGGCAATCGGAAGATCCCGGGTTCGATTCCCAGGTGGTTACCTCATTTTTTCATTTGTTTCGTTTCTCTCTCTCTCGTCTTGCGCGGAATATCTCCTATACAAGCGTCGTTCTTTACGTTATTTATACTGCGTGTTCTTTGCAGTTGAATGTGTATATATATATATATATATATAACTTTTACATCTAAGATAGAGGGAACGGAAGGTGAAGACTACTGGTCTCGACTAAAATCACTGAAACTCTACTCACTCGAAAGAAGGCGCGAGCAGTACACAATAATATACATATGGAAAATACTTGAGGGCTCTGTCCCTAACATTAGAAATGAAAGAGAAACAAACTGGAATGAGAGAAGAGACAGATTTTGTACGGCCCCCAGCTGCGGTGGGACAACGGGCCATGAAAATGAGGATGGAAAATACCCTCAGAATACGAGGCCCAAAGCTTTTCAATGTCCTACCAAAAGAAGTGAGGAATCTCCAGCACACCGACCTGAATAACTTCAAGAACCAGCTGGACGGATTCCTGTGCAAAGTCCCTGACCAGCCATGCGTGGGCAGGAGGAGATCAGACAGCAATTCCCTCCTTCACCAAATCCCGCAAATGAGGCGGGATGCTGCAGAGGGGTCGACCATAGGTCGATCCTGAACCGTCGTTCGAACTCACCTAAAGTATATATATATATATATGTTAAACACAGACCGTGCATGGAACAAGGAACTCTTCTGGGAAAATTAAATCCACTATAGTCCGAATAAGTAATGGTAAATGACAAATGGCGGCGGTACCTTCTGAAAGCCTCTGTTGAGAAAAAGTTTGATAGAGTGAGAAGGATGAGATGAGAAATAAATCCAGAATTTTTGGACTACCTCCAAGGCGATCGGAGATACAAATACAGTGCTGGACAATCTGTTCTAGGTCATTCATGAGAGAAAAGTTGTAAACTAAGTCACCAGAGATGTTAGTGAAATGGGCGGAAAGCCAAAGGTGGTGATGAACAGTGAAATCTCCTAAAATAGAGATTTCAGCTAAAGGTGAGTAGGATATAATGTATTCCCATTTGGAAGTAAGATAGTAAACGAATTTTGGATAGTCAGTAGAATTAGGAGGAAGGTAGACAGCGCAAATGTATTTAGTTTGAGCTTAGCATGTAAACCGTAGCCAGAGGGTATAGAATTCGAAGTATTCGAGTTCGGGAATATGAGAACAAGTTAGGTCATTGCGTACACATACGCAACATCCACCTTTGGAGTGAAATTGAGTATAGAGAAAGTAAGAGGGTACAGAAAAAGGGGTGATGTCAGTCGTTCCAGACACCTGAGTTTCAGTGACGAAAAGAAGTTGAGGTTTAGAGGAGGAGAAGTGGTGTTCAATAGATTGAAAATTTGAGAAAAGGCCACGAATGTTACAGAAGTTTTTATAAAAAGCGAATAATGCAAAGAACCAGAGCATCTCGAATGGGCGTAGCAGATCCAGCCTCGTTGCCCCCAGGTTTGCATTCTCGGTATCGGCAGCGGGGGCGCCAGAAGTGGGGAC
The DNA here is from genome assembly GCA_023014485.1 of Bathynomus jamesi. Taxonomy (NCBI): domain Eukaryota; kingdom Metazoa; phylum Arthropoda; class Malacostraca; order Isopoda; family Cirolanidae; genus Bathynomus; species Bathynomus jamesi. The sequence goes on from JAJOZX010005344.1 coordinate 233,810, forward strand.
ATTTATGTCCAAATACCTGCATCATCAGTTAAGTTACGCAAAACTACCACGAGACCTGTTGCGCCGGAAGACACCACGGATAGATGAGAAGAATGAGAAGAAAAGTCATTCGTTAATTTTTTACAACGGCTAAGAAGCTTTACAATACGCTGAATGGGAGTCCACTGATGGTTATTGAGGGTTGGTATGTCATAGCCCGAGACGTATATAACAAGTGCAAGTTTTGTCGAAGAAGTCGTTCTAGCATACTTCTTTTAACCTTTCTTCTTAAACAGACAGCCTCGTAGGGACCAGTCAGTCTATTCCTTTGTAAAGTTGCATCGGGTGATAACGTTTCTTATAAGTTTGTTTTCGGGTAAATTATGTTACTTCTGGATTTCTTTAAGTCTATCACAGACTAGAGATGAATGATTGAAAGGCGAACAGATTCTGCTTAGACAATAATTCTCTTAAAATTTTTACATTGACGCCTAATAACCAAAATAAAACTAATATTCGAGAGTCGGTTGTCCGTATTTGGCCGAATAGTAATTCGGTAATCGGTGACTTTTAGTATTCGGTACATCCCTAACATATACATAATTTAGAAAACACTATAACCAAACGAAGAGTGAAGTATCTTCGAAAAGCTTTGCAGTTACCGTTTAATTTAATTTTAATTCTTTTAAATTTTCTTTTGTGAATTTTCTTTATATATATACACCACACACACACACACACACACACCACACACACACACACACACATACAGGGTGTCCCATAAGTCCGGTCTCATAAAAATAATTTTAAATTAAATTTACAAAAGTAATACCTTAGAACTAAAACAAATGTTCAAACTGATGTCTTGTTTTGGGACCACTTTTTCTGCTGCAGGTAGAATAACACGCAATGGCTAATTTGGAAGCGAGTTACAGTCCTCAGGAAAAGGCGGAAATTGTTCTTTTGCGCGCTTCTGGCCTTAGCGAAAGACAGACAGACTGCTGAAGAATTTCACCGTCGTCATCCTTGGTCAGCGTTCTGTTGGTCGAATGTTTTCAAGATTCAAGGAGACCAGAAGTGTTCGGAACAAACCAAGAACAGGTCACCCGAGAACTTCAGCTGGTGCTGAAGGCAGTATTGATGTACCTTCCAGGATGGCAGTAAGTCCACAACGATCGGTGAGAAAGATTGCATATGAAAATGGACATTTAAAGACATCTGTACACCGAATATTGCAACGTCACGAATTTCATCCGTGCAAGATACAGTTTGTACAAGAAATACACGGGGATGAGACAGATCGACGACTTCAATTTTGTGAATGGTTTAAGTCAAAAAGAAACCTAGTGGACGATATCATGTTTAGCGATGGGGCGTTTCCACCTGAACGGATACGTAAATCGACACAACACCGTGTACTGGGCGCAGGATAATCCTCATGTCGCTGTTGATGCCCACCACCAAACTAACACAAAAGTAATGGTGTGGTGCGGTATTCATGGAAATCTTATTTTAGGACCAGTATTTCTGGAAGGACGACTTAATGTCGGACGATATCTCCAGTTGTTGCATGATGTGTTGGAACCGTATTTGGACGAAATGCCACTCCCAGTGCGACATCGGTTTTACTTTCAGCAGGATGGAGCACCACCCCTTTGGCCGTGAGGTGCGAAGTTGGTCGGATGAAGTTCTCCCTGGGCGATGGATTGGGTGCAGGGGACCAATCGAGTCGCCACCAAGATCCCCAGATCTCACATCTCTAGATTTTTTTCTCTGGGGTCACCTTAAGTCTATTGTGTCTATTTTCTTTAAGGTCTTCAATGGAAGACCTTAAAGAAAATATCCGTGCTGTTTGTTCACAAATCACACCAGAGACTTTGGCACGTCCGCGTTTAAGTTTGGAACATGTGGGTCTGGGTCATAATCCCGAAAGCCGAAATCCCGAAAGCCGAAATCCCGAAAAGCCGAAATCCCGAAAAGCCGAAATCCCGAAAGCCGAAATCCCGAAAGCCGAAATCCCGAAAAACCAAAATTAAGAGAAACCAAAATTAAGAGAAACCAAAATTAAGAGAAACCAAAATTAAGAGAAACCAAAATTAAGAAAAACCAAAATTAAGAAAAACCAAAATTAAGAAAAACCAAAATTAAGAAAAAAACAAAATTAAGAAAAAACAAAATTAAGAAAAAACAAAATTAAGAAAAACAAAATTAAGAAAAAAAATTAAGAAAAAACAAAATTAAGAAAAAACAAAAATTAAGAAAAAACAAAAATTAAGAAAAAACAAAAATTAAGAAAAAACAAAAATTAAGAAAAAAACAAAAATTAAGAAAAAACAAAAATTAAGAAAAAACAAAAATTAATAAAAAAACAAAAATTAAGAAAAAACAAAAATTAAGAAAAAACAAAAATTAAGAAAAAACAACATTTTTAAAAGATAAGGGATCACGCAACGTGTTAAAGACTTTGGTTGGAAGTGGGGTGGGGTGGGGTGGGGTAAACGTAGAAACAAGTAGGATTTATTAAACTTTTCCAGAACTGTTTGGGTTAGGGTAGGTTAGGTTGGAGATATCTTACAGATTCCCGCATTTTAGACTATATTTATATAAATTCAGTGATTTGCTGAATCTTAAATTTTCTAGGCCTAAATATGTGGCGTATCGTAGGTTAGGTTTGGCTAGCCTAGATTTTTAGTATATTTCGAACATCTCTAAAACCTTTACAAAGGCTAGGGTCTAAAATTTTAAAAAAAGTAAAGAAGCTGCTCTTAATTTTGTTTTTTCTTAATTTCGTTTTTTCTTAATTTTGTTTTTTCTTAATTTTGTTTTTTCTTAATATTGTTTTTTCTTAATTTTGGTTTTCGGGATTTCGGCTTTCGGGATTTCGGCTTTCGGGATTTCGGCTTTCGGGATTTCGGCTTTTCGGGATTTCGGCTTTTCGGGATTTCGGCTTTCGGGATTTCGGCTTTCGGGATTTTGTCCGGCACCCAGAACATGTATCAACATGTACGAACAAGAAGGACATAAATTTGAACATTTGTTTTCGTCCTAATGTATTGCTTTTGTAAATTTAATTTAAAATAAATTTTACCATGAGACCGGACTAATGGGACACCCTGTATATATATATATATTATATATATATATATATATATATATATATATATATATAATCATAACCATGCGATCTACCTTTCCTATGGTCAAACGGTATCCATGTTGCCATTAGAAGTTCGTTCCAAGAAGAGAATGTCCCTTCATTTCATTCCCTCAAAGTACAAAACAAGACAATCAAACAGTTTAGATTGTTTTAGATTTTACCGGAATTATTCCCACTTTTTCCTTCTCCCAATTGTCATGGAAACAATGATAATTAATCTCAACCCCATTCACCCATTTATAAATCTGATCAGATTATGCATGCTCATTGAATGTGGGATAGTTTGAACCCTTTTATACTTTACTCATGTACTTAATTTATCTCCAAATACGCTCAATTCATTAATTATTACTGTACATAACTGTATATATTTAATTAATAGTTTCATTCACTCTTCATTACCTTGTCCCCCTAATTCGTTTCCTCCCATTTCTCCCTATAATGACTTATGCATCCAAATTAAATAACTATAGCGTATTAATTATGAATTAACATATGTTGCATCATGCGCAGACTATGACGTCATAAAGTAAATTAATTGTTCGAGCATTTATCATACCTTGAATGCTAAATCTTTCAACTGACATCTTTAGTATTCCATGCATAATAACTTTCCCTTTATATATACATATATATATATATATACACACGAGTATATGTCATTATTTATATATGGTGTTTTGTGTATCGTCCCTTATAGTATCATGTTATTTATTTATCTATTGTCTATCGATTTATCAGTCCATGTCTACCCGGTTGTCTTACAAATAATTACGTTCGCAGGTGTATTCATTTCAATGTTCATTTCGTAACTCTGTGAATGCTGAATTATTTCCCTTCCCAGAGCTGACGGTTTGCTCGTGTCGAGTGTAGGACAAAAGACCCCTAGGACAAAAGCCCCCAGGAAAAATAATAATAAGAATTTTTTTAATCATTTTTATTCTTTATATTACAGTTTATGTTTATAGTTTAGTTTATGTTCATAGTTTATGTATTTTGCTCTCGTCATTTTCGTTTAAACTAACGAAAATATCACAAGTTAACCTAACCAATCATCAAGGGCGTACAGTCGACCTAACCGGGCATTCAGTTGACCTAACTGGGCATTCAGTTGACCTAACTGGGCATTCAGTTGACCTAACTGGGCATTTAATTAACATAACAAGTTAATATTGGTTATTTCACCTAAATATCTTCTGATTTTTTCAAATTAGATGCGACACCTGACTTGCCCTACCAAGCAATTTGTCCAGGGGGCTTTTGTCCTAGGGGGCTTTTGTCCGGATCCGGCTCGTATCAGTGTCCAAAATTTTCAACTGTCACGAAACGCAAGTCTTCGTAATTTACAAACAAACTCTGTCTGTCTGTCTCTCTCGTACTCCGTCACCAAATCATAGTGTATGTTATACATTATTATGTAAAATGTATATACTATGCTAATTTCATGTTAGTTGTGTGTTACGTTACCAAAAATAAAGGGTGTTTATAAAGTCCCTATCTATTTCAGTGAAAACGTAGCAAAAAGGGTAAAATTCAATAACAATATAATAGAAGGCATACATTTAATGAATACTTAAGCATATGATTCTACATGAGCACCATCAGTATCCCTACAGAGTTTCAATCTGTCAGCAGCATTGCGGAACACATTTTGGAGCATGACAGGGGTTATTTTTGTAGCTGCTGTTACGATACGAGCACGTAAATGTCCCAGCTTCATTCAGATGGCATTTTAAACACCGTCGTCTTTCAACACGATGGGGCACCTTGTCATTACGTAAACATTGTTCGGGAGTACCTAAATGAACGATTTCTAAATCGGTGGATCGGACGTGGAGGCAACAGGCCCTGGGCGGCTCGATCTCCTGACATAACGCCCTTGGATTTCTTTGCTTTATCAAATCAAACGTCTATCAAACGAGGGTTACAGATCTGCAAGATTTACGTGCTCGTGTCGTAACGGCAGTTACAAAAATAACCCCTGTCATGCTCCAAAATGTGTTTCGCAATGCTGCTGACAGATTCAAACTCTGAAGAGATACTGGTGCTCATGTAGAATCATATGCTTAAGTATTCATTAAATGTATGCCTTTATTATATTGTTATTGAATTTTACCCATTTTGCTGCGTTTTCACTGAAATCGATAGGGACTTTATAAACACCCTGTATGTAACATATGTGAGAGTACTACCTAAATTATAAAAGAACTAAAGAGAAAACATAATATTTCTGTATTATATAAATTATACGAGTATATTACTTTAGTTATCAGATATGTCATTTAACAATGATAAAATTGTAATTAACTGTAATAACTTAATGTGATTAATTGGTAATTATAATCAATTATAGTGCACCAAAATTACAATGTACTTGACATTGTACTTAGGATGTACTTGTTGTATAATCCTGCCTGACATTATGTCGCCACCCAAAAATGTTTATACTCTTCAAAATTATTATCTTTTGTTATTTATGTTTTGCATTTTTATTTTGAAATCTTTCAAAATTTCGTTATCTGCTTAAATTGTACTGCTTGGAGTCAAGATTCGTTAGATCTCCAGCGAAACGGAGATTTAGCCTTTAGAATTGCATTCTCCAAAATTAAACTAATTTATTTTTCTATTATAAAATTATGTCATTCCTGCCTGAACCATTGTCAAAGGTCGAACCCCTTCCCCTTTAAACTTCTGACCATCAGCGGTAAGTTGAAGAAGTTGTAAATTCGTCTTCCCCCTTTAGTGCCTCTTTCTGAGGAAAATTTCGTCAATTGAATTGAAATGAATTCAATTTAATAACCTTCATTAATAATAAAATAAATACATTAGTTTTACAATTTACAGTGACATAAATAATTGTGAAGCTAAACAATTTATTTAATTTAATTTGGCCCTTAAGCTTTAGGCTTTACAATAAACCAGTCAATAAAGCGATTTCAAGCTCTTTCGTGTATTCAACAGTACACCTCTTCAGGGAATGAAGAGAAAAAGCAAGAAGGCAAAAATATATGTCTGTACAGCATAAACAAAATATTAAGAAGAGATTAGTATTGAAAGGGCAAATGGTATTTTAACAAGATATGTTAAATTTTGTACGTTTCCGAACTGTTATTGAAATTATTTTCAAAATAGATGAATGCACACACTGGAATATGCCTTTCAATTATGTCTTTAATTTTAAAGAGAACTTTAGAACTCTCCCAATTAATACTATGATTATACACGATTATACAATAGGATGGATCGATTTTACATTTTTTTCGATTTCCATATTCTAATAGAGACAAAAACTTGCGCATTCATGAGAAAATAGCCTCTGCAAAATCTTAGATTAATAGGTAATCATCTTCTGCCCCCGGCAGAGCGATGAAAATCATATTTTAGTAGTCAAAAACGTATTTTTCTTATAATTTTTAAAATATTTCAATAAGCATCAAAATTATTCCTAATAACTATAAAGTCGATGAAAAAGACCTCATATGATCGTTTTTCCAAGCGCGTTGTCCTACGTTAATATCTTTTGCCCCCGGCAACAACGTCAAATGTTGAAAAAATAGGTAATTTATATACATATTTTCATATCGGCTCTTTGTCTTAAATAATGCATTTATATATTTCCCATAGCATTTATATCGTTGCTTAGGCATGAAATAACACACACGCAAAATTTTATGACTCTAGAGTAATATCTTCTGTCCCCGAGAAAAGTCTAAATGTGGATTATAATTACGTTAATGCGATGTTATAAGTACGATAAGTACTAAGTACAGCTCCTCGCTTGCTAATTTTATAAAATTAGCAACCCAGAACTCACCACGAGGAGGTGGCTGTACGTCGAGTTCCACCCTATCCAGCCCCAACCACCCTTCCTTTGGCTGCATGTCGATTTACATACGGTAATCTTTCTTAGAATCAAATCGTGGAATTTTTGTTCGGGAGTGAAGACGGGAGCGGATGAATCCGTCCCTCTCTTCTATTCCACTTACACTGGCAGAGGCTTCGGTTACTAATTTGATGAGTCTCTCGACCGCTTGAGTATGACAAGGGAATAGTGGGATCAGTCCATCAGGCTGGTCTCCCGTCTCAACAAACTCTTTTATTCGGGTATCAGGTATTGTTTTTGTAACGGGGGGTTCGGTCACCTCAGCCGTTTGCCAGTTGATCATTTCGTAATAGTTTTGACTATCGTAGAGCAGCTCAGGCATGGCGAAGGCTCGAATTTCCCCCGCTGGTGATTGTTTTGATCGTGCTTTTAATATTCTTCTCCATCCCAATTCTCTTATGTGTTGCTCATCGGCATGTAGCATGGAGATCAAAATATTTTCTGGGTGAGCAAAGAAAGAATTTCTACGGAGGACTTTGTTAGCGATTGTCTTAGATCTTTGAGGCATGGTCTGAGAGAGATGCATCATTTCGAAAAAATGTTTTGCGCCCTCAGTGAAACTGGAGTTTTTCTTTATCTTAAACCAAATTGGTGCGTAAACTGTCATAATGAATCGCACAATTTCGTTGAAGGTGCTGGAGGGTTCACTGGTTGAAACATAGAGGCGCAGAAATCTATTTGCTGTTGTCAGTCACCTGGAATGCGCCATCTTACCTGGATTTCGAGCCGCGAGAGCTGAAGAGCAGCTACCGCTCGACACTGCTCTGTAGATGCCTAACAAATATTTTTGGTCAGTGCTCAACTCGGCATCATCTATGTCAATGTCAGGAGATGGAATGGCATCGAATTCTGTAATTGGAAGTTTTTCGCAGTCGTTCAGTTGTTTTCCAACAGGTCCAGTAAAGCCCATTGGCCCAGTTGTTTTGCCGTCCAAGTCTTGAATGAGGTGTCGCAGTGATAATTCATTACCGTGTAATAGGCATATGACCACTCACCAGAGATGACCTTTAAACCCTAGCCTAGAGTCATAAAATTTTGCGTGTGTGTTATTTCATGCCTAAGCAACGATATAAATGCTATGGGAAATATATAAATGCATTATTTAAGACAAAGAGCCGATCTGAAAATATGTACATAAATTACCTATTTTTTCAACATTTGACGTTGTTGCCGGGGGCAAAAGATATTAACGTAGGACAACGCGCTTGGAACAACGATCATATGAGGTTGATGCATATTGAAATATTTTAAAAATTATAAGAAAAATACGTTTTTGACTACTAAAATATGATTTTCATCGCTCTGCCGGGGGCAGAAGATGATTACCTATTAAGCTAAGATTTTGCAGAGGCTATTTTCTCATGCATGCGCAAGTCTTTGTCTCTATTAGAATATGGAAATCGAAAAAAATGTAAAATCGATCCACCCTATTATACAATTATACTATATTATTAATGTATAACAAGAATGTCATGAATGCCGCTAATTAGAATTAGTTGCTGTTCTACACGCATATTTGTGCTGTTTCACTCTGACATCTAAAGTTTTCCCAATTTGCCCTATATGTGAGTAAACTGAGTTACAGTGTGTACAGTTGCCCACATATGTAATGTTCCTCGCCTTACAGGCGACTTCGTACATGTGGCAGCGCCGCAGTGTTAGTCAAGGTACCCCAACTGGGGGAAGGTGGGGTAGAGGGGGGACAACCGAGTCCAACAACATATAACGCAGACATATACAGTATATCTAAAGAACAATTTGAATGGGCAGTCATTGACATACAGGTAATTATAATGTAATGTCTATGTTCATAAAGATAAACAATTAATATGATCGTGAACAGAGTTGAACTCCATGTATCAGGTCATCCCATAAGTAATGTCGTTTTTGACGATAGATTAAGTTTAAACTAGTCCTACTCGGTTTAAGCATAAATTTTCCGAAGGTTATATCCAAGAAGAGATCTATCGTGTTTCGCTACATACTTTACAGACCTTGACCAGTGAAGACGTGTGTTTTGCTTTATGTGAACCCCTCATAAACACGGCGGTATCAGAAGACCATATCAGGCATATAATGCTTTAAGAGTTCAAAAAAGGGAATAGTGCTACTGAAGCAACGCGAAACATTCAGGACGTTTATGGCAACGATATTCTGCATGTGACTGCTGTTTGACAGATGCAGCACGCTCTGGACGCCCTCCTGAGTTTGATGATGACCTGCTGTTAGCCACACTTGAAGAAGACTGTCAACAACTATCGAAGAATTGGCCCAGAAACTCAATTCATCCCCGTCCACCATCCATCGACATTTGCAACAACTCGGGAAAGTGCCTAAGTTAGGAAAATGGGTGCCACATGAATTGTCGGTCGACAATCTGAGGGTTCGGGGAAACATTAGCACAGCTCTTCATTCTCGTGAACTCCAAGATCCGTTTTTGCACCGTTTCGTGACTGGCGATGAAAATTGGATACTGTACCAGAATGTTAAGCGTCGTCGACAGTGGGTTTGTGCCAGAGAACCAGCGACACCACAGCCAAAACCAAATCTTCACCCTCGGAAGGTGTTGCTTAGTGTTTGGTGGGATAAAGGTGGTGTAGTACACTTTGAAATCTTACCACACAACCAAACAATCACCGCTGAAGTCTACTGTCAACAACTGGATCGATTGAACACTGCACTAAAAGAAAAGAGACCTTCTTTGGTTAATCGGAAAGGAATCGTGTTCCATTACGACAACGCACGTCCTCATACCGCTGGGATCACTTCTGCAAAACTTGAGGAGCTTAGGTGGGAAAAACTTCCACATCCTCCATATTCTCCAGACCTTGCGCCTTCAGATTATCATCTCTTCAGGAGTCTGCAAAACTATCTTGACGAGAAACAGTATACTTCTTTAGATGACCTGCACACCAGACTCTGTACGTTTTTTGCCTCAAAACCGCCTAAATTTTATAAACATGGCATTGAAAAGCTTGTAGGACGTTGGCAGAGTGTCATTGATTCCGATGGAATACTAGATTAAAAAGTTTCAGTTGAGTTGTTTTGTCTTCAAATTCCGATCTAAAAAACGACATTACTTATGGAATGACGTGATAGTTTACTTGTTTTATACAGTAATAAGGTTCCATTATGATTACTGCAAATCTATATGAACAGCAACTATAATATAACTTTTTATATACTAGTGAATGCGAAATGTTCGCCTGCAGGCGAAAATATCCAGTTTACGCGAAAATATCCAGCAGGCGAAAATTTGACAATTTAAACTAATCTTTGGAAGATAGTAAGAAAATAAAACTTAGATAATTAAAAATACTTTATTTGAAAAGTAAATTCAGCATATTGTAATGAAACATTGTAAAGTAAAAGCAGTAAAAACATTTTAAATTATATTGTATTATTACTGTATAGCAAAAATGTCACGAATGCCGCTAATTTTCCAACCATTCCAAATGGTCTCCCTCATTTTGTGTAGGTTATCCCATGCAGAGACAATCCATTTAGCGTGGAGAGTTTCAAATCTATCTTACCGAAAGATTCATTTACGTTGAGTACTGCTGAAACTTTATCTGCATACCGAGAGGTAAAACTTGCCTTCATATACGACCTCAACCTCGACCAATCACAGTCCAGAATAAATGTCATCATTCATGACGTCATTTTAATCTGCAAGATTATAACTAGCAATTGTTGACCGCGAAATTATGATGCCGCGAACTTGTCCAAGGATATGAAGGAGCGAAAATTTGCTGTCGCGAAATTAACCTGGTTTACAGTATATATACTTATAAACTCATACAATATTATACTAATGTTTGTGAAATGACGTTGATGGGCCAAACCGAGGTGTTGACATAGTTATTGGCATGATCTATGCTCATACCATATTTCTACACCGTATGACGAACACCGACTCTGAAAATGAATCCAGCTCAAGATAAAATTGCACAGCGAGGCCGGATAATTGGTATGCCGGAAGCAGGCCTCTCTGTAGCTGACATAGCCATGGAACTGGGAATTTTGAAGCCTACTGTTCGACGATGGGTGCAGAGGTGGCAGTTGACTGGGAATCTACTAGATCGTCTTAAGTGTGGGGCAGCAAGAAAGACCACCCGAGAAGAAGACCGGAGAATAATCAACGAAGTGAAGAACGATCCTATCAACAACGCAGTCGCCATCCGAGAGACCTACATATGGGTATGTCAGTGGACACCGTAAGGAGACGGATGCATGAAGCAGGATGTCACCAACGTACTCCTGCCAAAAAAGAGAGGATCGAGGAACGACATCGTCAGACCAGGCTCTCGTTTACTCGCCAGCATATAAATGATGATCTCGCATACTGGAGCAGAGTTATCTTCTCTGACGAGAAGACGTTTGCGTCTATAACTCACGGCCGTCTTTGGTGACAGGACAACACGGGATATGCCCGCCAAAATATTTACGAAGTGGCAAGGAGTTGGCACGTGACGGCGAATGTGTGGGGATGGAGGCACACTACCCCAATTGTGTAATTCAATTATAATTTTATAACCCCCCACCGAGGAAAGATGGTGTGAGAATAAAAAAGGAACTCGGAATTCAACAATGGTGGCAGCGGTGTGCTGCGAGTCTATTCCCACGAACAGCTTCCGTAGATTCTCTTGTTGGAAGAACAGTGTTACCATCAGGCAACTACGGTGGAGTCCTCTGGTAAGCTCCTGTATATTTTTTTTAAGGAACAAGTAAAACTAACTTAGAAGCTAAATAAACCTAAATAACTGATCATTTAAATTAATAAATACTGAGAACTCCGGTAGATTGATAAAAAGCGCGAAAATGTCACCGAAAACTACCTGTAATATTCAGGTGAATTGGGTAAATTAGTTCTACTTAGGTATAGTTAAGAAGTAGATAATAAACATAGGTATGTGTGAATTTTTTCTCCATATTTTTGTGTTAATAAAAACTATACGGTATTGTTATACAGGGTGTCCCAAAAGTCCCTATCTATTTTGTTGAAATAGGCTGAATTTCAAATAAATGTCACACTGACCTGAATATAGATGTATTTCTATACAAATTACAAGTATTACACCATTAATATCTTTAATTAGTAATTTCCACATGTACTCCATCTGTATCTCTGCAAATCTCAAAGCGGTCAGCTGCATTGCGAAACACATTTCCGAGCAATTCGGGGGTTATTTTCTCAACTGCTTGCCTAATGCGATCTCGCAGATCTGGTAAATCTCGAATATTTCTGCGATAGACCTCTGATTTAATGAAACCCCAAGCAAAGAAATCCAATGGGGTCAAATCCGGAGATCGCGCTGCCCAGGGCCTATTTCCCCCACGTCCAATCCAACGATTTGGAAAACGCTCGTTTAGGTATGCCTGAACAATTCTGGCATAATGACGTGGTGCCCCATCCTGCTAAAAGACTACATTGTCGAGAATGCCATCTTCAAGAAGTTGAGGTTCTAAAATTAATTAAAAATTTAAAAATAATTAAAATAGAAATATAATGCATGTATTTGTCTAGAAAGGTGCATGCAATCATGTCATTAAAACATTCATTTGAAATTCAGCCTATTTCAACAAAATAGATAGGGACTTTTGGGACACCCTGTATAAAAATGAGTTTCAATTCCATGTTACTTGGCCCGTTGCCCAAATTAACTAACACGTAATTGTTAAATTCTTCGACAATTTTGACAAACGCAGTGTTGTAGAAAACTGGAACGATAAAGACAAGTTGGCCATAGTACATTGTTAGCCGAAGGCCAAATTGAAGATTTGTCTGGACTGATTTACAGATCTACAGAAGCTAAGGCTATCAAAGACCCTAAGATCCACTCTAAGGTTAGCCCGAGAGAAAGAAGAGAGTAGGGGGTTAAAAGAAGAGAATAAGGGGTTAAGTAAGTAGCAAAACCTATCATTCGTGGGTTAACATTCATTCAGAAAAAGAGAGAGAAAGACTCGCCATCATCATCCGCTGGCCACTGCCGACAAGTCGGAAAAATAGTCGAAGAGAATAGGAAAGGGGTTAAAGATGAAAAGAAGGAAAATAAGAACGCTTACAAACCATGCAAACACAGTCTTAACTCAAATACTGTCATACTATGCAAACTACAGACATGCAAGTAAAGAGAGGATAAGAAAAGAGAAAAAAAAGTATGAATAGTATAACAAAAAGTGGGTTAGTTTACGCTACGAGCTACATCTAAGTTCGTGTTAGTGTATTTTTTTAAAATATAATTTTGTTGCTGGCATATCACACGCTGGCATGTTACAAGCTGGCATTACTCGTCAACATACTCAAACCTCAACTATTACCCCCAGAGCTCCTGTTGCTAATTGTTTTATTATTTTAAACGACGTTAATATTTTTAAAATGCCTATCTAAACGGTTTTTAAACATATTAACGCTGGTTATTCCACTTATCAATTACTTTAAACGTAAAAACGTTTTTAGCGATGTTAGTAATGAAATGTCTGCCACGTAATTTAAATCCGTTATTACGAGTATTGCTATTATCGAAAATTAACAATTTGTCAAAATTTACGTTATCGATTTTATTAACGATTTTGAAAACTTCATTAAGCTCCCCCCTTAATCCCCATTTAGAAGTTATCGAAAAATTTCAGATTCCCGTAACCAAACATTCGGTCTACCAAGAATTAATAAATTTGAAACAAGATCAAAGTAGTGTCAATGATTTTTCACTAAAAATTGAAACCCTAGAGAAGGAATTGATGAAAATAGGCCAAAACACCACCATGGAAAGTTGTACTTCGTTACTATTGTCGGTGTTTCTGGCTGGTCTCCGTATAAATATCAAAATTGAGCTGGTAACGAAAGATTTTGAATCACTGGACGAAGCGGTTGCAATAGTGAGGAGAGTGGAAAAGCTGGAAGAGACTTCGAAGGTAACGGAGAAGGTCAGGTCAATAAATATTAATGAAAAAAAATCTTAAACGAGACCTAATAGCCAGGATACACGACCAGAGACGAGAATAGGCCGAGACCTAGTTTTCAAACACACAATGATCATTCCTTTATATTCTGTGCATTTTGTAGGGCATACACGCATACGACCTCTGAATGCGTGTACAAACCACCAGGTAATGTATGTTTGTGGTGGGCACGTCACGGACACAAACGAAAGGATTGTGGGAGAGGTTAAAACACACAAAAGAACTCCAACAAAATCTCGAACCGCAGCTTGCATCCACAACAAAGAAGTATATTTAGGAAACTCGAAAGGAATTCCACGAACCTGTTTATAGCATCAGAGGTACAACCTCAGAATAATTATGGTAAGTTCGAACAGACTCCAAAAAAACTAGTAGGCCATGTTAGCCAACCAAACGAAATGTCAAGTGCGAATCGTATTCCTGCAGTAAAATTGTGTATAAATGACAAATTGTCCGTCGTGTTTTTCGAGTCAGGAAGTTCGATTAGTTTAATTAAGTCCGAGTTGGCTGAATATTTAATATAAAAATTTAATCTTAAACTTAAACTGTATAACTCGATTGTAACAAGTGTTTCAGGGGAGCCTATGGAATTTTTTGGCACTTTAACGTTAAAAATTACGGTGGACCAGGATAGGGTCAGTTATTTCACAGATTCATTGTGACTGATGTAGATTCATTTACAGGAAAATTTTTAATTGGTACCGACTTCCTGAATCGCGTAAATTCGAGTATTTGTTTTACAGAAAATGGAGGCCAACTTGGTGCGTGTAAATATCCCTTTTGTAGTATGATTGAGACTAGTAATTTTAATTCATTCATAGAAAACAAGAAACATGTTAAAGATTATTCTAGTATTAAGGTAAAATTGTCTAATAAGAAATTAACAATTCCGGCGAATAGAGGCGCGATTTATTTTGGGACAGCTAACATGACTCATTTAAACAATACCGATTTTATCTTTGTAAACAACAAAAATATGATAGGCAAGTTAGGCTGACGAATTGCCTCTGCTACCGTACAATCGGAAAAGGGTCTAGTTTCCATTTCGGTGGTAAATTGCTTGAGTAAAGATGTAGTTTTAAACACACAACGATAAAATTGCAGAACTACAGCTTACAGTAGAAGAAGCTGAAAACGAACCCGAGTTTGAACACCGAGAATTAGGGGGATTAATTTCAAAATTAGACTTCAAATTTAGAAACCGATCATAGAGATAAATTAGTGGATTCTTTACGTCAAAACCGAGAGGGCTTTTCCTTGCGAGATCACCTGATAGGCCTAATGGAAAATGTGGTATATCAAATTGATACCGGTGATCACTCCCAATTAGTACTAATGAATGGAGACTCCCACAGGCGACAAAAGACGCGATCGAGGAACAAGTTAAAAATATGTTAGACCGGGACGTTATCTAATTTGGCGTAAGTCCTTGGAAGAGTCCTGTGTTGCCAGTTAATAAACCCGCCGATAGTTGATACTTTAACGTTGACTATCGCAATTGAAATAAAATAACACGAAAGGAACAGTTCTCCATACCGCGTATTGACGATGCATTAGGAGATTGTGAGTTCTTCATCACGTTAGATGTCAAATCGGGTTATTGGCAAATTAAGATCGACGAAAAATACCGTGATAAGACCGCATTTATGACCTCATCCGGTATGTATCGTTTCTCCCGTATGCCATTTAAACTAACATTAGTTCCATTTACACTTCAATGTGCTGTTAATGACATGTTGATTGGGGCATTGGGAAAGTATGCTTTGGTATACATTGATGATGTAGTGGTCTATTCAAAATCCTTTGAAGAAAATCTTGACCACGTCGCGAAAATACTCGATTTAGTGCATGAAGCGGGATTAAAGTTAAGTTTACAAAAGTGCCAGCTCGCTAAACCAATGATTAAATATTTAGGTTATAAAGTGGACGCACACAGTTAGACAGTTCTTAGGAATGGTAGGCTATTACAGGTGTTTCATAGGGAATCCACAAAGTATTGATAGAATAGAAAAACCCGTTTGCATTTTTTTTTAAAGTTACATGGGCCCAGATGAATTATACAGTAACGGAGAAAGAGGCCTATGCCTTCAATAAATCCATCAAACACTTTTCTCATTGTTTATGGACAACATTTTACCATCGTCACCGATCATGCCCCCCCACCGTTATATTTTCCAATACCGAAATAACGTTCCTCGAATTACGAGATGGGCTCTACTCTTGTTCGAATATTGTTTTGACGTAAGGTACAAATCAGAGAAGAAGCATCACGCCCCTGACGCCCTGTCGCGGAATCCTTTCCAAATGTTAGTTGCTCACATACAGGACAGGGAAAAGTCAAGAAAGTTCGAAACGAGCAAAACGTTGACGTCATTAAGGTAACCTGGAGTCAAAATCCCAACGGAATGCTAATACCACGTATGCTGATAGGCGCAAGTTTCCAAGGTTGATACATACTCTCTAACGCTACCACAGCTGTGTAATTAAATTTTAATGTTATAACCCCCCTTCGAGGAAAGAGGGTGTGAGAATAAAGAAGGAACTTAGGATTCAATACTAAGTAAAGTATTAATTTTTTTCAACGTAATTATTTTTGTCCCTGGTGACAGTCGAATTAGATTTTTCAGCTTTAGTAATAAGTAATGAAACATTAACCTCGTTTAGGTTCCGTGTGTTGGTCTCTCTTCACACGAAGATGAAGCTGGTGGCCCCGCCTCTAGGCCTGGCTTAGTGGAGAAGCGAGTTGCTCTCTTGCGCTCTCCACCGCACATACCGAGGTACACCCGGCTAATCTGGTACCGTCCTGAGCAAGGCATCTAGTCTTCTCTTGAACACTTCAACTTTGACCCATGTAACGTTTCTGAGGTCCTTTGGAAGCCGGTTAAAAAGTCTTGGCCCCCTGACAACCAAGCTATTTTCCTTCAGTGTTGACGAGGTCCCTTGTCGGGCCTTTAATTTGGGAACACCACACATTCTGCCTTTCATCTTTTTCAGTGTTGTTTGGATGGTAATTGGGTTTAGTTTGAGGTTTGGTACCAGTTTTTCGATCATTTTTCATATGTAGATTATGGTGTACCTCTTTCTTCTTCTTTCCAGGGAGTACAGATTTAGTTTACGTAGTCTTTCCCAGTAGTTGAGTTCTTTGCAGCCATCAATCTTTGCTGTGAAATGTCTCTGCGCTTCTTCTAGTTTATTAATTTCTTCTTTTTTATGGGGACGTTAAGACTGAGCAGTATTCAAGTTTTGGTATGATTAGTGTTCTCAGCAGGGGAATCATTACTGTCTTGTCCCTCTTTTTGAACGTTCTTAGTACCTGTCCCGCGTCTCTTTTCGCTTTGTTTATTGCTATCTGATTTTGTGTCTCGAATTTGGCATCATCGGTCATTATTACCCTGAAGTTGACCGCTTTCGTGTTTCTCTGAATTTCCTGTCTATCTGGAGCATGATATGTAGTCTGTTTAAATTCCTCATTCCTACCATATCTCAAGAGCTGAAATTTCTCGGTGTTAAATGTCATATTTTTGTCTTCTGACCATTTGTATATTTTGTTCGTGTCCCTCTACAAGGCCTCCACTTCATTTGAATTGCTGATTTTTCTGCTGATCTTTGTATTGTCCGTAAAGGATGTTACTATACTGTTGCTGTTTACTCGACTGTCTATATCTGTTAGCATGATAATGAACAGGAGTGGAGCCAGTACTGTACCTGCGTACTTCTTATTCTGATGATGATACACCTTGAAATTTGACGACCTGTAGACGTTCTCTGAAGAAGTTGTAGATCCATTTTCCCACTTTACCTGTTATTCCCATATGTTTCATTTTATGTGCTATACCTATGATCGCATTTATCGAAAGCTTTAGCAAAATCCGTGTATATGACATCATAGTTTTCATTGCCTTTAAGTACATCTAGGATATTGTTATAGTGCTCTATAAGTTGTGAGGGGCATGATCTTCCTGATCGAAATCCGTGCTGATTTTCGTTGACTCTTTCAGTGTCTCCAAAAAATCATAGATTTTCTCTGACTATTCTTTCAAATATTTTGATGAGGTGAGACGTCATAAATAAAAGTCGGCTCGAGGGTTCCCAGCTATGTCAGCTGCAAGTGCTGTATAAGACTTAGCAGCCGTATTGTGTCCGAGATGTTGAAAAAATTTTGTTTGCTATTTGTGTACATATTTTTTTCCCTCACATTCCTCCTGTTGTCATTTGAAACTTGTTTTTTGTCCTTTGAACTTGTCGGGGAATGATGGTAGTAGCATTTTCTCCCGTACTGGCAAGTTCCATATGTCACGTAGGTCTTGCAAGTATCCGGATGGTAGAATTTGCAGTTTCCACCGAATTTGCAGAGAGCATTATTGTAGAAGTAGTTGCACAAGGAAAGGGTGTTCGTCAATACATTGTCCTCCCTTATATCTGCATATTCCTTTCACATAGTATATAGTTTCTTCCCCATTTTTACTTGGGGCCTTTGTCTTTAGTGGTTTCAGTTTGATTTCTTTATTGTCTACTTGTTTTTTTCCTATTGCTGCTAATTTCCTTTGTTTGAAATCTTTGGATTTGGTTTTGTGCCTCTGTTTCCTCTGTTGGTGCTTCTTTTATTTCTGCTTCCCGTTTACTCGTTTTTTTCTGGTTTTTTCCCTGTTCATTTTTCGCAGTTTCCTCTTATATTATCTTCGTTCCTTCTATTTTTTTCTCTGTTCGCTCTTCATAAATTCCTCTTTTGCCTTTTCCTTATAGTTTCGTTCTGCTTTAAAGACCGTAAACGAGATTATTTCGATTATGCAGCTTTTGCAGAAGAACTTGGTTCCGTTCAATTGTTTCGCGCCTGTTATACGAGAGATTTCTTCGTCGCTCCATCTCAGGCATTGAAATTCGACTGAGGACTGGTAAAGGTCACAGCGGATTATCCTTGATTCATCTGTCTCTTTTTTTACAGTATCCACAGGGTTGTATGAATTTATTTGCCATTGCCATGTTCTAATGGTATATAAATAATTGTGCACGAAATATTAACTCAAAAGGGTAATTAATTAAGTGAAGTACTTGATTTGACTTTAGAAATGAGGGCGGGAAAGTTTTTCCGTTATTCCGGGGGGGGGGATGATGGATGGGGGATGTGGCACGCTGTAGATTCTCACTGATTGGTGCCCTGGAGTGTACCGCAGGGGATAACTGAGGGATATTGACTTTCGATGGTCAGTTTAGATTTCCTCGGAGAGAAAACACTCGGGAAAAACGCTGTATAGATTAAGTTGCTTTGATTTTATTTGCTTTATTTCAATATACGCCGCTATTTCACCACTTAAAGAGATATATAACTGTGTACATTGAATATTCACTCAAAAATTGGCACTACTTAAAAAGGATTAACTGCAGGATTTTTATTAAGGATTATTTTTAAGTATTTTCAGGGCTTTCTCATGTCTCAGAGGATAATCCGATTAAAAATTCATACTTAAAATACTACACACACACACACACACACACACACACACACACACACACACACACACACCTTAACTAAAGCCACATCACTTTCGCATATATCACTATGTTTTTAAAAATTGACAAAAGATTTGGCAATATGTAAACCACTAAGTATTTTAGGGACCGTTCTTTTCGCCTGGGAAAGTGCGCTTCCCGGCGGTATTTATAACAGCTTAAGAAGATGATGTAGAATTTAGAACGAGAAATTAAACAGTAGAATGGAGGATTTAATGCTCAATAGTAATTGAACTAAAAAAATATTTTATTGTTAACCTGTCTTCCCATGAGTTAGTCTTCGATACCAAATGTTCTTTAAGTTATGGTTTGGGATTCTCAGTCTCTAAATGACAGTAGTTTCATTAATATCTGTATTAATGTCTGCAATCCCTTGTCCCTTGTGGGACAGAGTTTATGACTTCTGAGACTTTAGATTTAACTTCATTTACTACCGCTCTTTGTGTTCTTTGAGTCAGAGGATTAAATATCGAGCTTTCTAGCTTTCCAGTAATTTCTCTATTCTTAAGTTTGGCTGAAGTAAAAATTAAAACTTTTAATTTTTATTGATCTTGATATAAATTTTTTTACCTTAATTTACTGTATTTACTGCATAAATATATTAATTTTTTACCAAAATTAATTGTATACTGCCCTGTTTGATACATCTCATAAATTATTGTAATTGGCCCGAATATAAGACGAGATTTTTGTTCAACATTACGACCTTTATAAATGCAACTCGTCTTGTATTCGCGGGCAATTATTAATGAATGTTCGTTCACTCTCAAAGAAAAGCATTTCATGGGCCAAAACATGCAAGTTTCAAGATATAGAGAAAAGTGTTGTTGACTTTGTAAAAGAAAAAATGAATGAAGCGATGCCCATTACAAGAGAAGTGATTTTATTAAAATGCAGGTGCCGAATTGAAATTTTGTATTTAGTTCAGGTAATCTACGGTTTGACCTGGGCAAAATTGTACCAGAACCGTTTGAAACTGTTTTCCACAGGGAAACGACTCCTTAATAACATATCAAAAACCCACACTTTTTCAATGAACAATTAAGAAAGTAATGTTTGGTATCATTCTTCTCGGAACATCAACACGGACGAAACTTTGAACAAAATGTCATGGATGTCATTGTTCAAAAGACGTTCACACTGCAAGGAAAAATGCTAAGTCACGTTGTTGAAGAACATTTTTTATTGGTAACAAATATGCAATGTGAATCAGGTATAAGGCGACCTAGTCCGTCGCCATGTTAGCTTCATAACTTTAAATATTTTAAATTATAACCAAGTCTTTTCAAATAAGTAGCTTCACTGTACTTTATTTTCTAAATACAAATCGCAACATGTAGCAGGGAAAGCCTACATGGTTTTTAGCTTATAGGAAGTAATTAGAAAACCACTTGCCCACTATCAATTAAGTTTGTTTTAAATAGGTGGATTTAATAAATTCAGAAATTGGAGAACAATGGCAATCTGATTTAGGTACCGTTTACGTCAAAGAAATTTGATTAAAAAAAAATATATGAGGACCTAAAATCCATGTAATACTATACCCCAAACCCCAAATGGTTTGGAAATTCAGAGAAACTCGTAAGGAAAAGATTTAGTTGTTGCAATGATTGATGACGCGAAATTTGAAACACAAAATAAGATAACAGTAAACAGAACAAAACGAATAACTGGACAGATACTGAGAACCTTTAAAAGAAGGGACAGGAATATAATGGCAATGGTCATACCCAAGTTGGAGTATTGCTCGGTCTTAACATCGCTATATAAAAAAGAAGACATTAGTCAACTAGAAGGGATTCAGTGAAGCTTCACAACCAAGATCAATGGATGCATAAAACTAAATTACTGAGAAAGGTTACGTGAATTAAAATTATATTCGCTGGAAAGAAGAAGAGAGAGATACATCATTATTTACACTTGGAAAATAATGGAGGAACTAGTCAATACTCATACTTTGAACCTTATAACCACTCAAACAGCAGTAGAAATTAGGAAAGGAAGAATGTATCGTGTTACTAAATTAAAGGCTAGACAGGGAACATCCTCAGTCCTGAAGGAAAATAGTTTTGTTGTGAGGGGACCAAGACTGTTCAACCAGATGCCAAAGAAACTAAGGAACACGAGTGGTATAGCAGTGGATATCTTCAAAAGAAGACTAGACGCTTGTCCCAGAACAATTCCAGATGAGCCGGGAGTACCTGGCTATATGAAGTGTAGAGCGCAAGAAACCAACTCTCTACTTCACCAAGCCAACTCAAGAGGAGCAGTGAAATGAGTCCTAGTACGGAACATCTGAAAGGTTGAAATGAGGGTGTGTATATACATATACACAGTATATTGAAAACACTTACTTTAACGAAAGGAATATATATACTCGTATACAGGGTGTACATAAAGTCAGGATCTATTTTTGTGAAGCACTTGGAAATTATATGGAATTCAATCATAAAATGATAAAGTAGTAACATTTATTAGATAGTTAAGAGTAGGATTCGACGTGACGCCCATCAGTATCCCTGCACAGCTCAAATCGTTCCGCAGCATTTCTAAACACATTCTGGAGCATTTGCGGGGTTATGTTATCTGCAGCAGTTCGTATACGTGTACGTAAGTTTTCAAGACTCGTAATCTTCGTCTGATAGACGTGCGACTCGATAAAGCCCCATGCAAAGAAATCTAAAGGGGTTAAATCTGGTGATCTCGCTGGCCAAGGTCTGTTGCTTCCGCGTCCGATCCAGCGATTTGGAAAACGTCCATTTAGATAATCCTGAACAATTTTGGCATAGTGACAAGGAGCACCATCATGTTTATTCTAAGGTACTAACATTTTATAAACTGAATATGATCTATATATAGAATGTATCTCGAATGGTGAGTCATATCCGCTGTATAACCCTGTATCCGTCAAGGAGATTTCAATTTTTGGATTACCCTGTATCCCAAAAGCAGCCGTAGTATTACCTAGGCTGCGTTTTGGGGCGACTAGCAGGCAGATTAAGTATTGACGTCATTAAAACGTCACACATTTCTGAATCATAATGCGTGGATGACTCATCATCATTTCGGATGCGGACTGATTTCTTTGTTATAAATACCTCCTGTTGTTTGCTTTTATCGAATTTATCTTCTTTCTTTCTCTTTAATTTATACCGTTGCATTTTAAGAGTATCTAAAGAGAGAGAGAGAGACTTGTAGAGAGAGAGAGTTTATGGTTCATAGCTAATATTGATATTTTGAGATAATAATAATAATAATAATAATTAATTACATTAGTTAAATGAAAAGAACGAACGTTGCGAGACGTGAAGTTGACCGGCATTATCATTAATCCTGTGGCCATTGTTTGCGAAGCGCCCTCGCCAGAGTTAGAGCCTCGCCAGAGGTAGGTATATGTACGAAGTTTTTTTGTGTTTGGCCAAACAATATTGGTTACAAAGATTTTTTAAGGTTCATTTTATAGTAGTATTTATATTTCTTATACCGATTTTTTAAGTTTGATATTATAGTAGTATTCATCTGGGTAGAGTACCTAAGTTTTCAAGACTCGTAATCTTCGTCTGATAGACGTGCGACTCGATAAAGCCCCATGCAAAGAAATCTAAAGGGGTTAAATCTGGTCATCTCGCGAAACAAGGTCTGTTGCTTCCGCGTCCGATCCAGCGATTTGGAAAACGTCCATTTAGATAATCCTGAACAATTTTGGCATAGTGACAAGGAGCACCATCATGTTGATAGACGACGGGGATAGGATTGTTAGTACCGTCGTCTATCAACATGATGGTTCTCCTTGTCA
This sequence comes from Bathynomus jamesi, assembly GCA_023014485.1. NCBI lineage: Eukaryota > Metazoa > Arthropoda > Malacostraca > Isopoda > Cirolanidae > Bathynomus > Bathynomus jamesi. The sequence goes on from JAJOZX010005344.1 coordinate 257,096, forward strand.
CTATGCCAAAATTGTTCAGGATTATCTAAATGGACGTTTTCCAAATCGCTGGATCGGACGCGGAAGCAACAAAAGACCTTGGCCACCTAGATCACCAGATTTAACCCCTTTAGATTTCTTTGCATGGGGCTTTATCAAATCGCACGTCTATCAGACGAAGATTACGAGTCTTGAAAACTTACGTACACGTATACGAACTGCTGCAGATAACATAACCCCGCAAATGCTCCAGAATGTGTTTAGAAATGCTGCGGAACGATTTGAGCTGTGCAGGGATACTGATGGGCGTCACGTCGAATCCTACTCTTAATTATTTAATAAATGTTACCACTTTATCATTTTATGATTGAATTCCATATAATTTCCGAGTGCTTCACAAAAATAGATCCTGACTTTATGTACACCCTGTATTTTAATTAGATGTAACGTGTTATATATATATATAATATATATATATATATATATATATATACACACACGCGCGCGCGAGGTTACTTCAATAAGTATCCGCACTTTTTATTTGAGTGATAATACAGTATACAGGGTGTCCCAGAATTAACTATCTATTTCAGTGAAATCGGACAAATTTAATAAAAACTGACATAATTTTGTGTTTATTACTAAATTATGATACAAAAACAAATAGATTTATAAATCATAAGTCAAAACTTTATTGAGAAGTTTCAACATGTGCACCGTCTGTATCTCTGCAAATTTCAAGTCTATTCTCAGCGCTGCGAAACACATTTTGAAGCATTTCAGGTGTTATCTCCCGCACTGCCAACTGGATGCGTTCTTTAAGTTCAGCTAAACTATTGATCTTTTGGCGATAAACCTTTGTTTTTATGAAACCCCATGAAAAGAAATCCAGGGGTGTCAAATCCGGAGAACGCGGAGGCCAAGGTCGAGGTCCTCCATGTCCAATCCACCGATTCGGAAGGCGTCTGTTGAGGTATTCTCGAACAATTAGAACATAATGACATGGTGCTCCATCTTGTTGAAACACAACATTATCAAGAATGCCATCATCAAGAAGCTGTGGGTCGAGAAACTGCTGAAGCATATCAAGGTAGACGGTACCTGTTACAGTTGCCTCCGCAAAGAAGAATGGGCCATAAATTTTGGATTTGGTCATTCCAAGCCACACGTTAACTTTTGGAGAGTCTCTTTGCCATTCTAAAATAAAACTATGAAAAACTATGAAAAATTATGAAAATAAAATTATGAAAAATTTAGAAATTTATACATTTTTAACACATATTAAACATGATAAACATAAATAAAAGTGTGTTTTTAAAAAATTTGTCCGATTTCATTGAAATAGATAGTTAATTCTGGGACAACCTGTATATAATATTATATATACTCATAATAACGAGCCCAACTGAGATCTATAGGCTTATTTAGGCTAGCAACAGTATAGGCTTAGTTAGGCTACTCGTAGCTGTCACATATCGTACGAGTAGTGAGCATTGTACTCTGGAAGAACAGAGATCCGTGGTTCATTTTTTTGTGGGTAGAAGGTGTGAAAGGAGCCGAAATTCACACGCGTTTATGTGCTCAGTATAGGAATAATGCGTTACCACGGCGAAGTGTGTACGAGTGGATTCAAATGTTCAAGGAAGGTCGGACATGTGTGACAGATGCTCAGAACTCAGGACGACCGTCAACATCAACCAGTGGTGACAAGCAGAAAGAAGTCAGAGCCATGATTTTCGATGACAGAAGATTAACAATAAAAGAAATTGCATCTTCATTAGACATCATTCAAGGGTCAGCCTATTCGATAGTTCATGACATTTTTGGCTTTCACAAGGTTTGTGCAAGATGGTTGCCGAAACAGTTGACAGAAGACCTCAAGCGTAATCATATGGACGTCTGCTCTCGTCTTTTGGCGCGATATCATAATGAAGGTGAAAACTTTTTGGAGTGCATCATCACTGGAGATGAAACCTGGATCCATCACTATGAACCAGAAAGCAAACGACAGAACATGCAATAGAAGCACCCAACATGTCCCGTTGCAAGGAAGTTCAAAGCGCAGCAGTGAGCAGGTAAAGTTATGCTAACACTGTTGTGGGATACACGAGGCCCTATCCTTGAACATTATCTAGAGCAGGGGTCACCAACCTTTTTTTTGTTCACCGCCCACTTTTACGATTTTTTGAAAATTAAAAAAGCTTATCGCCCACCTTAGATCAAAAAGAATAAATGAACATAATCGCTAAAATAAAGAATGAAATAAATGTTTAATTACCTTTAATGTGAGCCCACTAGTGGGGGCTACCGCCCAGGTTGAAGACCCCTGATCTAGAGCGTGGAACTACAGTAACAAGTGCATCGTATTCTGACATGCTTCGGAATGAGTTGAAACAAGCAATTTGCACAAAACGGAGAGGGAGATTGTCGGAAGGTGTTATTCTGTTACACGACAATGCGCGCCCTCATACCGCTACACAAACTAGAAAATGTTTTCAAGAACTTAAATTTGAAGTTCTCGACCATCCAGCCTACAGTCCAAATCTGGCACCTTCGGATTTTTACCTGTTTGAACCACTAAAAGACGCTTTGAATGGTCAACGATTCCAAGGCGATGATGTCCTGAAGGAGGCGGTGCATGACTGGCGACGCACACAGCCGGAAAACATTCTTTTGTGATGCATTAGGAAGCTTGTAGATCGCTGGACTAAGGGTATTGAGAAACAGGGAGACTATGTTGAGAAGTGATGTGTTTATAATCTATCAGATGTGAAAATAAAATTGTGAAAATAAAAAGTGCGGATATTTATTGAATTACCCTCGTATATAACGATTTTTAAATAAAACACATTATATTTAAGTAAATCATATATAAATTCATTTGGTTAAAGTTGTATTTTTTAAATAATGAGGGATTTTACTGCACTTGCTGAATGTGAAATTTAACCAATTACAGTTAAGCAGCAGCAATTTAAGGTAATTATTTCACCTTGCCCTTTCTCCTACCATTATTTTTACCTTCGTGTTTCACGTGAGAATATCCATGAATCCGAAAACTTTGATAAAAAATTAACTTCAGGTTTGCATAAGTAAACTTATATTGCGCCTATCAGGTCAAGATGGCTAAAACTTTTGTCTTAAATCCTTATTGAACAGAAGTTTTAAGATGTATAAAGTTTTTTGGTAAATTTTATGTTTCATATGTGCCGTGCACTTCATTCTCAGAAACTGAAAAGAATACTTAAGTTTGGTTTGTGGTAGAAAAGGATTGAACTTTGTGATATCACAATCTCATTTTTCTACTTTAACCTCCTCTTCTCCGTGTTTGTGTTCAGAAGCATTCTGCTTCTTCTGAAAATAGTCAGCGTCGTGGACATGTCGTTCCTCCGACCCTCAGACCTTTCGATATCCAAACCTTTGGACCGAAAGGATAAAAATTTTTCGACGAATGGGCTTAGTTAGACCTTCATAAAAAAAAGACTACGAAACCAAAAATTATGTAACCTAACCTAGTGTAACCTAACTTAGTGTAACCTAACCTTCATTTACCAAGACACTATTAAAAGTATCATAGATGGGTGGTGGTTGATGGGGTTGTTTAACCTCCTTCGCAACATCTAAGGTCGTATGATGTAGGGGAGCTACAGCTTTAGGTGGAATCCGAATCACGGGTTGCTACATAATCTGAACGCAGAGGACGATCTCTCATACAATTACTCTCCAAACCCAATGTCGCGCTTAACTTCGCTAATCGTCGGGAAGCGGTGTTACGACACTGGCCACGATGTAGCCCTGTCGTAGACGTCAAAACAGAATAATAACCTTCGCAGACGCTATATTTTAGGGCCACCTTTCCCGTAAGATCAGCGAAGTTAAGCACCGTTGGGTCTGGATCAGGGGTGGGCAATTATTTCGATCGGAGGGCCAATTAACTCTGGAATGCATAGCGGAGTCCAATTCGAGCCCACACGTACGATGATTTGATTCGCCTATGCAGTCTAGGGTTAAAAAGGTTGGGCTACAATCGTGGGCCAGTCAGCCTTCACAATAATAGAGTTTGTAAATAATTACAGTCAGACCTCGCTAATTCGACACTCGGTACTTTGGATATCGCGATAATTCGGCTATTTTAGTGCGTGTCCAAATATCAGGCAAATTTCACCAAATCTTCCGAAATTTGCCTGATATTTCGACACGCAGAAAAATAGCCGAATTATCGCGATATTCGAAATACCGAGTGTCGAATTAGCGAGGTCCGAGTGTACAGTTTAAACTGGCACTAATCTAGTTCATATATAAAACGGGCCTTGAAACATTTCCAGTTAATGGTTAATAGTGTATGTAAAGAAAATGACGAATAATATGGAAATATTTTTTGTATCTTAATTTAAGTTATTTTTGAATTTTAAACAATTTGTTGATAATAAAATTTAAAATTGTAGGGTACTAACTTGTCAAGATTGCAAAGCAATGACATAAGATTTAAGTTATTAGCGTAGTCAGAGGCAGATTAAGACACCTCGGGGCCCCGGGGCAATGAAGAATATGGGGGCCCTTTTCTATAGCTTTTTATAGTACAGTTACATGAATCATATGTACGGTGCTTAGGCTAATTGAGAAACAAACTTAAAAGAGTCTTAACACAGTGTATTTTGCCGTTTGCCAAAACCAAACAGTATTAAACAAACTTTACTTTAGGGCCTATAAAACATAAACTAAAACAGGGAATTTGTCAGTTTGTGTACTCTGTCATATTTAATCAAAGAAGTTTGCGAAATGTCGAATTATATCACCGGAACTCAGTTGATTGGGGGGCCTCTCAAGCATGGGAGCCTGAGGCTTCAACCTCAATAACTTCAGTGATAATCCGCCACTGAAAGTGTTTGTAAGCCTTGAGTAATGTGCCGATATCTGGCTTCAGTTTTGTTTTTGGAATGCGGAGCACCGAACCAAGATGTTCATTAATCATCAGTCTAGGGCGGTCAAAAGTCAATAAAGTCAAATTGTTTCCTATGGGGCACTTTTCGCTGAAACGACTGAAAATGCAATAAAAACACCTGTAGGGGGTATATTACCAAAGTTAATAGGTCAACCAAAAGTCAACTTTTACCTGTTAGGTCAAAAAATAGCAATGAGGTAAATAAAGTCAATTTTTTGGAATAAATAATTAAAATAACTAAAAATTGGCATCTTTTTGGTTAACTGGCAACTTCGCTGCTCGTATTTGTCTTATTCAGTTATGTCCGTTCTGGTTTTGGATGTGGTGTGTTGTATGTATTGTGGTTACTGGTTACCATTTTTATTTGTGATTTTTTTCTGATTTGTGATTTCACTGATTTCGATTTCTTTGATTTCAGATATTTAAAATGCCAAAAGTTGCAGTTAGTTCTATTGCTAAAGTGCGCGCTATAATTGCAAAATATCCTAATGAATTCATTTGTTCAGGAAAAAATGAGCTATACTGTCAGATTTGTTGTGTTGTGGTCAAGCATGACAAATCCTTTTTTGTGGATAAACATCGCTCTACCCAAAAGCACCAGCGTGGTATAGACCAAAATGTGGGAAATGAAAAGACGCAAACCCTTTTAAAGTACAAGTCTTCAGATTTTTCGGAAAAACTTGTGACTACATTTCTGTCAGCCAACATACCTCTTCATAAGTTGAGCAACCCTCATGTGAAACAATTGTTCTCTGAATTAGGTGTAGCAGTGCCTTGCGTGTCAACTTGCAGATCAATAGCAATGAAACAGGCAGAAAGCGAGTTAAGTAGAATAAAACATTTGCTAGAGGGTAAATTAGTTTTCCTAATTGTTGATGAAAGTGAGGTAAGGGGCTCAAAATATTTGAACATACTTGCTGGATCTATTGATGTTCCCAAGAAAACATATTTAATCAGATCTTTCTCCATGCTTAATAAATTATTAAGTAAGGATCGCAATTTTTTGCCAGAAAATGTCGGCAAATACTTCATAATTTACCACAATCGGTCAACTGATGTAGAAGAGCAAGAATAAGTAATTAAAGTATCGTTTTTATTATTGAAAGTAAAGGCAACTTTATAAGTCAATTTTTTCAATTCGTAAGGTCAACTTTCTTAATTTTTTCGGTCAACTTTTGACTGCCCTAAGTCATCACTGATCGATATTTGTTAAATCTTAAGACAGAAAATGTCATAATCAGGAAACGTTGCCATATGCTCAAAATTTTTCCGAAAACGTTTATAGGGTTTGGATTAAATAATAAATGCACGTCGACGTTTTGTTTCACGACAGTTTGCGGGCCGTTTTATTAATAAGTTCTAGTCAACAGCGCGGACCGGACTAAATCTTGTGAAGGGAAATATTTTGCCCACCCCTGGTCTGGATAGTAGTTCGAATACAGATGACCATCCTCTGCGTTCAGATGCTGTGGCGACTCGTGGCTCGGATTGCTTGCTAACTTAACCTTCGCTGTTTGCACAGAGGTAGAATCATAAAGTAAACTACTCGTAATTTTCTAAAATAAATCATAAATATCACGTTCAGACAATAAGTATATAGAAGTGAGACAAATCTTTTCATCTTTCTCCGAATATTTTCTTTCTCTAAATCTAATAATCTCTTTCGATGGACTGAAAAATAAGATCTAAGGCAAAAATGAGACGTAAAGTGTGAAATGGCACATTTTATTTTTATTTACAAGTGTAAGAACAAAATCATTAACTTACAATTGGTAAATAGATATTTTGTAACTCTTCAAGAAATCCACTCGTATCAGACGAGAAATAGTGTTTATTCATTTCTCGTGTGTAATGTGGGATTGAAGACACATTTCTTGTGATTGTTCAGTTCTTATCTCTCGTGTATAATATTGATTTCTTTGTATGGTATTGGTATAATACCTTCAATAATGATCTTGCATTTGTCATATCGATAACGATAATTTAAAGTTAATATATACCTTAACTATTAATAATTCTTATTTATTTATTTATTATTAATACTAACTGTGTTTTATTTTTAATAAGAGCCCAGTAAAGCCTAAAGCTTGAGGGCCAAATTAAATAAAATAAATAGTCCAACTTCACAATTATTTATGTCATTGTAAATTATAAAACCAATGTATTTATTTTATTATTAATAATAAAGGTTATTCAATTCAATTCAAATGAACTGTTATAACATTTCCAAACTCAGAGAAAACTTAATGTCACAAATAAGACTTTTTTTGGAACGAGAAGTTAAAAAAAAAAAAAAAATTCTAAGAATTTTGTGACGTTGAAAATTTTATTTTAATCGTTTTTAATAATGATGATGGTTGAAAAGGGGAAAAATTGGCACAGCGCTCAGACCAGTTAATGCGTTCCATTGCACGAACTCCTATATTATTATCATTATTTCCAGCATCATCAGGGTTCGAACCTCGGACCTCAGTGTCTTCGCTTCGGTTATAGGGAAATAGTAATTAAAATTTATATAAATACTTTTTTTCTTAAAACTTATCACATATATAGGGTGACCCGTAAGTTAGAGTAGGATTAACTCCCCTTTTATAGGGCCCAGTGTCACCTTTTTGTGACTGACTAGTCTGCCATTTAAAGGGTTAAATGTAACGATTATATGAAACCATACACTGAATTATGGAATTGTAATAAATGATTGCTTTATTTGCACAAAAGATTTTTATTATTTCTGCTGTAATTAATTCTGAAGAAGATACTTCAAACAAATGAAATCGGAAACTTTATATCAAATGACTCAAGTTTGTTTGGATCTTATTAAAAATGTGGACTGTGTCAAATTTTTTTTTTAATTTTGTCACTAATACAGTTTTTTATGCTGATTCTAAATATGCAACTCATTTTTTGCAGAAATAAATATTTAACATTTTATTGGCGTTTGTTTGCAGGAATAGTGCCAGCTTCTGTATACGAACTCGCATAAACAGTAATTTTTGTTGTTATTAATGTTCCCCGGTCAATGGAATGCCCGGTTAGATCAACTGAATGCCCAGTTAGGTCAACTGTACGCCCTTGACGATTGGTTAGGTTGAGTCATAATATTTTCGTTAGTTTTAACGAAAATATCACGACTTGACCTAACCAATCGTCAAGGGCGTACAGTTGACCTAACCGGGCATTCAATTGACCGGAGGCAACTCGCAAGTAGATAGATTACAGCACTGCATTATCATATGCTCACACTACAACAATAATATTCACACTAAACTAGGTGTAAGCAGGCAACAAATAAACATTAATAACAACAAAAATTACTGTTTTTTGCGAGTTCGTATGGAGAAGCTGGCACTATTCCTGCAAACAAACGCCAATAAAATGTTAAATATTTATTTCCGCTAAAAATGAGTTGCATACTTAGAATCAGCATAAAAAACTGTACTAGTGACAAAATTTTCAAAAAAATTTAACACAGTCCAAATTTTTAATAAGATCCGTTCGTTTTCCTCATTAAATGAGTTTATTAAAATAAATTCTTAAGAAAATAAAATATTTTTATATCGAGTTTCAATCTTGTGAAGTTATTCGAACTTGTTTTCTTAGCGGATCTTTCGAGTTACGTCTGAAACCTCATTTCGTGTTTTGGGATTCTATCTGGATCAATTTATTTCATCGTAAATATACAAGTTAATAAGAGCGTTTCTTTTATCTCCCACTGCCTGGAAAAAATGTATTAGGAATAACGCTAACGACGCTTATACTGTTTTCATTATACTGTATAATTAATTTATAGCTTACGAAGAATGTATAAAATTACTGGAAGGATATATGAAAAATGGCCGAGCTGAATCGTTATAATGTTCGCGACTAAGTCTGTATAATAGGTAAGAAACTAGAGTATATATTTTGTATACTGAGGAATCATTTATACTTTTAAATTCGTTCGCGTAATTTATCACATTCTGTTTCTAAGTCGAAGTTGAAGAGAAACTCATTATGCAAAAATAAGTAAATAAAAATACCAAACAAAAATTGTTTGCTCTGGTGGTGACCTTATACAAGAAGATACTTTCATCAATCGATCCCTTGATCCACAGGATAGAGATTTCCTTTGAAGTTTTTGGCAATATTCTTTCCTGTTTAACCCTTCTCAGAAAAAAAAAATCCACACTTTTTGAGGTTATAACGACTTTGCAGCTTTTAAACGCCCAAAATGAGGAGTTTTAACGTCATACAGACAGAGATAATAATGATTTCCAAATAGCTCCTTACTTTTTCTTCATTCTCCCTTACACGTTAGTCGGGTATCTCAGTGAAAACGAATAATGAAAACAATGCAAGTCGCTTACTTACAAAATTTTAATTTAACTCTTTCACTCCTTCGTGATTTACAATTATTTTTTCTAAGCTCTTTATTTAGTTATTTATTGTGTGTGTGTGTGCGCGCGCGCGCGCGCGTATGAATGTTTCTGAGGAGAAAACAATTAGTTTTGGATCAAATGTAGAATTCGGACCCCAGCCTTCTTTAGTTAGCTTTATAAGGCTAACTAACGAAAATATCATGACCTAACCTAACCAATCGTCAAGGGTGTACAGTTAACCTAACGATTGGTTAGGTTAGGTCGTGATATTTTCGTTAGTTAGCCTTATAAAGCTAACTAAAGAAGGCTGGGGTCCGAATTCTACATTTGATCCTTAGTTTTAAACAAAGTTTAATTTTTTTAAGAAAAATGTTATATATTATATATAATAATAATAATACCCGCTGCGCCTTGCGCAGCAAAAAACCCGAAATACAACATACATAGAGGAACCTTCCCTGGTTCCCCCTTAATGTGTATATTAATTAAATTTGGTGCAGATTACCCTAGCAGGGGTTCTTAACCTCTGGGTCGCAACCCAAACTTGATCATTAAATTGTCATCTATCATTTATTTATGTTATCCCTTATCATTTTACCATTATTATTTTATTTTCTTATCCATTACGAGTGAACTGTTGAAGGCATTGGTTGCTGAGCTATCCCCGAGACCAGAATTTGGATCGCAGCCTAAAAAGGTTAAGAACCCCTGCGGGCCTAGCTACTTAAGCGTGTATAAACGAACAGACATCATCATCATCCCCCCAATAACACATATATTATACAGTATATATATATATATATATATATATATATATATACACACACACACACACATATATATATATATATATATATAATTATAGATTTTTGTAAAGTATTGCGTGACTAAGTAGTAAATTAATTTTCGCGAATGCAAACAATTCTTTATTGACAAGCAAGGCTTTTTACCCAAAATTATGTATACACAACTACTTTAATACACTGATATTATACATGAATTAGCATGTTTTATTGAATAATAAATTCGATCGGTTAAAAAGATATGATTGTTGATATACTTTTTATATATATATATATACATACACTGTATGTACACGTAGGTTGATATATATACAGGGTCTGTCAAAAAAAACTAAGCCAAATTCAAACCTTTATTAAAACAAAACCATTTATCTAATTAAGTTGAATTTTTTACACAATAAAGTATAGGTAATCACCTATTATCCTTTACATTTTTATGACGATATCTTCAGAATTGTCAATTTTATTAATAATTAACTAAAAAGTGAGATTCTCCTACATAACATGATAAAATTTTTTTTTACGATATACTGTAGATAATTTTTAGTTTAATAAAATTAAAAGAACTGTTCAATATGATTCCCTTACATTTCTATCACTTTGTCCACGCACTCTTTTAAATGATTTAAATTGCAGATCAGATTTAATAATCCTTCTTACGCTTGATTCTGATATTTCTAGTTCTTTTAATATTTGAGCAGGTGTCATGTGGCTACCAGGTCGATCCTCTTGACTAAGGATACGTTCCTCCACTTTCTGAATATTTTCATCTACTCTAACTGATTTTGGTCGCCCACTACCAACCTTCCTTTCAATGTTTCCTGTTTCATCGATAGTTCTCAATAAGTAATCTAAACCTGATCTAGTCCATCCTTTATAATTGAATTCAGAAAGTAATTTCCTTGCACTATAACCTTTTTCAACTCTATAATGCTTTATAATTATTTTATCTTCATGTGAGAATGGCATATTTAGAGGTATTCACGAAAATTTTTTAAATCTAAACAAATTCTGAAAAAGAGAAAAAAGAAGATATTACATAATGAGAAAAACTGAAATTTTCGCAATCTGTAGAAATAACCGCATAACTCCTAACATATTTAAAATAAAGTTATAAAATTATCACAGATTATTTATGAGCCTTTTATTTATTTAGTGTAAAAAATATTTGAAATCTCTCTCAAATTGTGCATTTTATAGAGATTTCAAATTGGCTTAGTTTTTTTTGACAGACCCTGTATATATATATATATATATGCACCTCAGTGGTGTAGTGGTTATCGTCGCTGACTACGAATCCATCCATCGGCCCCGGGATCAAGACCCGGTGACGGCAAGCGGCACGCAGCAAAACCCAGCTGTTCATCCTTCCACACAATAAAGAAAGTGGTTGGTAGATAAATTGGTATCCTGGTGCGTGGTTCGGATTCCACGTTAAACTGTAGGTCTAAGGTGGCGTGAAAAGCTTGACCTTCGTCAGAATGAACAATTCGGGCGGAAGCAAACCAAAGGTTATATATAACCTTTCAAAGGTTCCGTGCGATGACTCCTCATTTCACGAAGGTCAAGCTTGTCGCCTCTTTTCCTCCTCATATATATATATATATATACAGGGTGGGGCACGGGAATCAAGTGTTTTTTGAATAGCTAGTAATCGGCCATTAGGAATGGGAGGGGTGCGGTAGGTAGCATTCCATTCCTGGGTTCATAGCATTTAACTTTAACTAACACTCACCTTTATCTTTCAGGTGCCATCATGGAGCAGTGGACGTTAGAACACCGCATGTTCGTGTATGATCATTTTGTTAGGAGTGGCGAGTCAGTGACAGCAGTTCAGCGTGCGTTTCGCCGCAGATTCAACATTCATCGAAATGACTCTGTTCCCGCTCGTGACACAATCTTACGTTGGGTTAACAATCTTCGAACAGGAGGCTCAATAATGAAAACAAAACCGAAGGGGCCGCAACGCATGTGCGTACTCCAGAGAACGTTGAAAGGGTCAGACAAGCGATGTTGCAAAGCCCAGGCCGCTCTGCTCGGAGACATTCAGCTGCACTCGAATCAGCAATCGTACGTTAGACGGATTTTGCATGAAGAATTACATTTTCCCCATACAAGTTAGCGATGGTGCAGGAATTGAATGTAAACGATTGCCCGCAACGACTGATTTTTGCACAGGAAATGCTTGCACTTTATGAGCAGAATGAAAACATGATGGTGGTAATGAGTGATGAAGCCATTTCCACCTTAATGGGGCCGTCAACAATCAAAACTGTCGGTATTGGGCTGCTGAAAATCCGCGACAACTCCATGAAAAACCGCTGCATAGCCCTAAGGTTACAGTTTGGTGCGCGGTGGGAAAGTTTGGCATCATCGGTCCCTATTTCTTCGAACAAAATGGGGTTACCGTTACCATAACATCTGGGCGTTACATTGAGATGGTGAACACCTTTTTCATCCCTGAGTTACGAAGAAGGCGTATTGCTCGTCGACATTTGTGGTTTCAGCAAGATGGGGCCACGCCACACACCGCCAGAGCGTCAATGGCTGTTCTTCGCCCCCTGTTTCCCAACCATCTCATTTCGAGATTTGTGACATTGCATGGCCCCCTCGGTCCCCTGACTTGTCCACATGTGACTTCTTTCTATGGGGGTACCTCAAGTCACGTGTCTACGAGGACAAGCCCCGTACATTAGATGCATTGAAGGAAGCGATCCGTCAACAAATCATCCAAATCACAGAGACCTGCTGGGAAGAGTGGAGGCCAATTTTCGTAAACGCCTTCAACAATGCGTCGACGGCCAAGGACATCATATGCCAGATATAATTTTCGGTACATGATTATTATGACATGAAATGCTATGTTCTTACGAATGTTGTTCTACCAATATATTTTCTTTACAAAAATAAATATCATTTTCCTGATTATTCCAAAAACACTTGGTTCCCGTGCCCCACCCTGTACATACATTATAACTGCAAACACGGAGTATAATTAACGTAAAGAACGACGCTTTGTATAGGAGACTTATCCGCGCAAGATGAGAGCGAAAGAACGAAACAATTGAAAAAATGAGGTGCCCACCCGGGAATCGAACCCGGGATCTTCCGATTGCCGGTCAGACATGCTAACCACTACACCATAGGCCTCACCCAAACAAATGCTCGTAATTCCTCTACATACGCGCAGAAAACCAATGCCCCAAAGGGGCACCTCCCGCATGCCGTAACATTTATACATTATAACTGCAAACACGCAGTATAATTAACGTAAAGAACGACGCTTTGTATAGGAGACTTATCCGCGCAAGATGAGAGCGAAAGAACGAAACAATTGAAAAAATGAGGTACCCACCCGGGAATCGAACCCGGGATCTTCCGATTGCCGGTCAGACATGCTAACCACTACACCATAGGCCTCACCCAAACAAATGCTCGTAATTCCTCTACATACGCGCAGAAACCAATGCCCCAAAGGGGCACCTCCCGTATGCCGTAACATTTACATTATAACTGCAAACACGCAGTATAATTAACGTAAAGAACGACGCTTTGTATAGGAGACTTATCCGCGCAAGATGAGAGCGAAAGAACGAAACAATTGAAAAAATGAGGTACCCACCCGGGAATCGAACCCGGGATCTTCCGATTGCCGGTCAGACATGCTAACCACTACACCATAGGCCTCACCCAAACAAATGCTCGTAATTCCTCTACATACGCGCAGAAACCAATGCCCCAAAGGGGCACCTCCCCGCATGCCGTAACATTTATACATTATAACTGCAAACACGCAGTATAATTAACGTAAAGAACGCGGATAAGTCTCCTATACAAAGCGTCGTTCTTTACGTAATTATACTGCGTGTTTGCAGTTATAATGTATAAATGTTACGGCATACGGGAGGTGCCCCTTTGGGGCATTGGTTTCTGCGCGTATGTAGAGGAATTACGAGCATTTGTTTGGGTAAGGCCTATGGTGTAGTGGTTAGCATGTCTGACCGGCAATCGGAAGATCCCGGGTTCGATTCCCGGGTGGGTACCTCATTTTTTCAATTGTTTCGTTCTTTCGCTCTCATCTTGCGCGGATAAGTCTCCTATACAAAGCGTCGTTCTTTACGTTACATATATATATATATATATATATAGATAGATAGATAGATAAATAGATATTCACTTTAGATATTTCGTATTATTTGTTTAAGATTGCCTTTAGTAATATAGGAGGTTAACCTATTTCCTCTGATACAGACGTTAATCATTTTGAGTTCGAATCAAATTTTTCGTAATAAAACTGTAGATCTTTTACCTACTCAATGCCAACTTTCCTTCACATTTTTGCTACATTATAAATTTGCGCTTTTACATTCTATTTCTACCGACAGCAACATTATAAAATTGTCAAAACGCACGAACGTATTAAAAACACATTTTTAGTGGGGATATTTTGTAGGTATATTTCGGGTAAAATACTCGCAAGATGGTCATTAATATTTACGAAACACGCACAATCTAGTTAATTAAGGTAGCAATAATTAAAATATAGCATGAGTTAAAATACATATGCACATGCAAATATAACTTTACTCACACACACACACACACACACACCACACACATATATATATATAATATACACACACACACGGAATATTATGCATGAACACCATTTTTCACTATGAAAACATGGCCCCACCAGGATTCGAATCCAGCACCTCTTGAATAGAAAGTGAGAACTACATTACGACGGGATAAAAATTAACAACTCTGGCATACATTTAAACAACAGAGGGAACGCATAAATCTTTCGTGTCCAGAGGCATTTTACGTGTTAACACTCCCGCACTCGAGGTAATGACCAGCAATTTCAGTAGCTTGAGTGCGGTAGGGTTAACACGTAAAATGCCTCTCGACGCGAAAACGTTACGGGTTTCCTCGATTGTTTCAATGCACGGCAGGTAGCATTTATCACGTCGTAGTGTAATGGTGTAGTGGTTAGCGTGCTCACCTCATATTCAAGAAGTGGTGGGTTCGAATCCTGTTTGGGTAATATATATGGAGTATATTGTAATTTGTTCAAATAATAATATAAAAAAAAAACCTGTTGTTTCAAGTAAATAAAATTATGCGGAAAATATTTCATTACAAAATATGTAAAGTGAAATTTCTTAAAAGTAATTTCCTACATTTATTTTGGTAATTTTTTTTATACCCATTTTATTTATTTACTTACTTTCTAATTAATTTTGACTGTGACGTCAATCACTCTGAAGTTTCGGAAAATTTTGATTCAAACTCTGTGAAAAACGCCATTTTAATAAATCTCTCTATTTCTTTCGCCATTCTTTGTCGTAAATAAACACGCTAAAAATCTATAATGCAAAAAAAAGGCAAAATTCAAATAGAACAAAATTTGAAATAATAAAAATGTTAAAACATGTAATTAAATTACTCACAAAATTTCAGTTTTGAAATATTTTTTATGCACTTCATTAAAAAGCTTCCGTATTCTCTTATATAGACTGTACAGGGTGTTTCAAAAGTCCGGCGTCATACGGATTATAAATAACAAATAAATAAATATATAAATGAATAATAATAATAAATAAACTCAAATCCCTGAGGGGGCGGACTTTGAAACCACACAAACACACACACATACACACACACACACACGTACACAAACACACACACACATATATATATTTATACATATATATATGACAACATGAACGAACATATTGACATGTTTTTAGTCCACGGCGATCACATGATAAGGAAGGAGAAAGATTTTCTTAATGAAAAAAATTCTCGAGTGCATCACAGACTTCTTTTTAATCTCTCGTTCTTTGAAAGTCGCTTTTGAAACTCAGAATGACCATAATACAGGTCGAGCGTAAGATATACCAAACCTTTGGTTCATCCTTTGATTCGTTTCATCAAAGATTCTTTTCTAGAAGTAGCCTATATATATATATAGTTTTTACAAGCAACCTTTTATTGGAATTACTTTATACACAAAAACTTTATTATTTTAGCATTATATATATATACACACACAGTATATATATATATATTATATAATATATTATATATATATATATACACATTTTAACTGCAAACAACACACAGTATAATTAACGTAAAGAACGACGCTTGTGTAGAAGAGCGTTCCGCACAAGATGAGGAGGAAGAACGAACAAATGAAAAATGAGGTACCACCTGGGAATCGAACCCGGGATCATCCGATTGCCGGTCAGATATGCTATCCACTACATTGTGACTACAACATGGACCTCGATCAATCAGAAGTCATAATTCTCCTACATACGAGCAGAAACCAATGCCCTGAGGGGGCACCTGCGCATGCCGTACATATATACATTTTAACTGCAAACAACACACAGTATAATTAATGTAAAGAACGACGCTTGTGTAGAAGAGCGTTCCGCACAAGATGAGGAGGGAGAACGAACAAAATGTATATATGTACGGTATGCGAAGGTGCCCCCTCAGGGCATTGGTTTCTGCTCGTATGTAGGAGAATTACGACTTCTGATTGATCGAGGTCCATGGTGTAGTGGATAGCATATCTGACCGGCAATCGGATGATCCCGGGTTCGATTCCCGGGTGGTAATTTTTTCATTTGTTCGTTCTCCCTCCTCATCTTGTGCGGAACGCTCTTCTACACAAGCGTCGTTCTTTACATACATATATATATATAATATATACAGTGTGTCCGTAAAGTCATGGTGGGATTTTAAATAGCTATATTATTGCAACGAAACATGATAATGAGATGAAACAATGCCATATTTAAGAACAACTCTCAAAGTTGTATCTTGTAGTTAGTCTAGGCTAAGCTTAACCTTTATCTCGTAGTTAGTCTAGGCTAAGCTTAACCTTTATCTCGTAGTTAGTCTAGGCTGTCCACATGCCAATGTTGAACATGAGCGTTATAGCCCGAAAGTTAATGTGTGGTGTGCTCTAGCACGAGATCGAGTGATTGGCCCATTTTTCTTCGCGGAACCCACTGTGACGTCACACAACTACCTCGCTATGTTGGAACATTTTGCAGTACCCCAATTTATTGACAATAATGTCATCTTTCAGCAAGATGGTGCTCCTCCGCACTATGCCAACGTTGTTCGAGAATTCCTTAATGAAAAATTTCCACAGAGATGGATAGGAAGAGGAGGATGGAAGCCATGGCCTCCACGCTCTCCGGACCTGACACCTTTGGACTTTTATTTGTGGGGTTACGTCAAGCAAAGCGGGTACAGTGTACCCATTAGGGATATTCATCACTTGCACGAGCGAATCACGGAAGCTATCGCATCCGTCACTCCTGATGTTCTTGGGCGTGTGTGGCTGGAATTGAATCACCGCCTAGATGTCTGCAGGGCTACCAGAGGAGCCCATATCGAACTACGTTAAATAAAGTTATTCTTTTAGAGTTGTTCTCAATTTGCCTTTTTTTCATCTCATTATCATGTTTCGTTGCAATAATATAGCTATTTAAAATCCCACCATGACTTTACGGACACACTGTACAGTATATATATGTATATATATATAATTATGCGGGTTGCTTCTACAGAGCTTCAATTTAATATTTAGGAGAAATCCAATGACAAGGAGAAATGTAAATGCCATGAAAAGTCTTCTTTATTGCGCAACGTTTCGAGCAATACGCTCATCTTCAGGCTGTTTAATAACAATGTGAAATTAAAATCAATATTGAATGAAAAACAAAACAGAAAATTTCTATAACCTATTCGTAAAGACAAATTTTAAAAGACTGAGAAAAGAGGGTTAAATTCTAAGTTATACAGATTTACATATAAAATTAAGAAGTTATTTTTAAATACATGTAGTAAATGTGAAATTAATACACTGGAAAAATTACCAATAGTACACTGGAACAATGGAGCTATCTACCTTACACTGCGTTATCCGAGGCTGACTAATTTGAGCAGAGGCAAAGAACGGGAAACACGAAGGATGGCGAGGGCGATAGGGGAAGGAGGGATTATAAGGAATTGGGGAAGGAGGAGGGATCATAGCAAATTGAGAGGGACGGCCGATGAGTCAACATTCAGACTAGGGGACAATGCTTTAATGAAAAGGGATTCTAAAATTCTTAGTGAGTTGGGACAAGTATTACAACCAAGAATTTTAAAATTGTCTAAAGTGACATCAATTTTGCATTTAATGCTGTGTTCACGAATACTCGAGGCTTCCTTAGGAAACCCACTTTCACTGGTTTGGGCATGAATTTTTTTAGTTTTACTGATTTCAACTATAAGATGTCTTGTATTAAAACTCTCCTGTTCAGAGGATATAATTTGACCTCTAATTTTACCTTACTTAATGATGAATTTAATAATCTAAGATCATACTTTACTAATAATAGTTTTCCTGTTCAATATGTAGACAAACTAATTAGATCCTTCTTAAATAATGTTTATAGCCCTCAACTTCCATGTATTACAGTGCCGAAGGATATAAAATATTTCTTGGTACCTGAAATGGGTCCTTTGAATAAGGAATTTAAGCTTAAATTTACAAAATTGTTAAGGAAATTTTTTTATCATACTGATTTCCGCATCATATTTATTAATAAAACGTCTTTAGGTAGCTTTTTCTCAGCGAAGGATCGAACCCCTGACTCGTTGCGTAGCGGTGTTGTATATTTATTTACCTGCCCCAGGTGTCTCCTTGGGAATTACATCGGCAGCACTGTTCGCTCTCTCAGGGCTAGATTTTATTCGCATATGGGAATAAGTGGCCGAACAGGTAAAATTTTAAAACTAAGGAAGCCTCGAGTATTCGTGAACACAGCATTAAATGCAAAATTGATGTCACTTTAGACAATTTTAAAATTCTTGGTTGTAATACTTGTCCCAACTCACTAAGAATTTTAGAATCCCTTTTCATTAAAGCATTGTCCCCTAGTCTGAATGTTGACTCATCGGCCGTCCCTCTCAATTTGCTATGATCCCTCCTCCTTCCCCAATTCCTTATAATCCCTCCTTCCCCTATCGCCCTCGCCATCCTTCGTGTTTCCCGTTCTTTGCCTCTGCTCAAATTAGTCAGCCTCGGATAACGCAGTGTAAGGTAGATAGCTCCATTGTTCCAGTGTACTATTGGTAATTTTTCCAGTGTATTAATTTCACATTTACTACATGTATTTAAAAATAACTTCTTAATTTTTATATGTAAATCTGTATAACTTAGAATTTAACCCTCTTTTCTCAGTCTTTTAAAATTTGTCTTTACGAATAGGTTATAGAAATTTTCTGTTTTGTTTTTCATTCAATATTGATTTTAATTTCACATTGTTATTAAACAGCCTGAAGATGAGCGTATTGCTCGAAACGTTGCGCAATAAAGAAGACTTTTCATGGCATTTACATTTCTCCTTGTCATTGGATTTCTCCTGTATATATATATATTATATATATATATATATATATATATTAGGGTGGTCCAAAAATAATGAAAATGAAAAATATATTTCTCATGATATTTGCCTATATTCCACAATCACTATCAATGTTAGAAATAAAAAACTGGATCAATTTTTATATATTTAGAGGTAGCGCAACTCGAAGCCTTAGTATCATTATACAGTTTCGGGTGGCAAAATTCTTCAAACCTGTGCCACCCTTAAATACTAATGGATTTAGCTGATAATTCGGTTTGAGGTCGTTTTCCATATAAGAAATGAGAAAATGTTTCAGGAGCTCTTATTTGTGCATTTTACCTTTTATCATATATGTGTGGCTCACCCTAATATATATATATATATATATATATATATATATATATATATATATAGCGAGGAATAGGAGGACGAAAAGATGGTACATGTTTATTAACAGACGTTTCGGAAAAATTCAATTTCCATCATCAGTGCTAAAAAGTTTAAAAACAGATAGAAATAAATAAGTATAATAAATAAAAACGAACAATAAATTAAAATGGCGCAACAATTAGCGAGAATTAATAGTAAGTTACAATATATATTAAATTAGAAGATTGAAAATTAAATGATATAAAGTATAAAAGTAAAATATAAAAGGGTTTTATATTTTACTTTTATACTTTATATCATTTAATTTTTAATCTTTTAATTTAATATATATTGTAACTTGCTATTAATTCTCGCTAATTGTTGCGCCATTTTAATTTATTGTTCGTTTTTATTTATTATACTTATTTATTTCTATTTGTTTTTAAACTTTTTAGCACTGATGATGGAAATTGAATTTTTCCGAAACGTCTGTTAATAAACATGTACCATCTTTTCGTCCTCCTATTCCTCGCTAAGCTACGCTTCCCTAAGAACAAACCATTCAACCAAGTTATATATATACGATACAACTCAGAATGGTCACCAAAGAAACTTTTATGTGACAGACTGCGCATAGAACAAGGAACTCTTCTGGGAAAATTAAATCATGACCCGGTCATGACCCGTTGCTCACGTTGGGCTTCCATCACGAAAAAGAAAAACTTTAGTATTTGTCATTTCCCATTATTTATTCAGACAGTAGTGGATTTAATTTTCTCAGAAGAGTTGCTTGTTCCATGCATGGTCTGTATGTAACATTATATATACGAGTAATTTAGGGATGTACCGAATACTAAAACTCACCGAATACCGAATATTTGGTGCAAAACTATTCGGCCGAATACCGAATTCCGAATATTAGTTTTATTTCGGTTATTAGGTGTCACTATAAAAAACTGAAGCCTTTATCAGTTTGACAGCACATAGAATTAATAGTAAATGTGAGTAAAAGCAGCATGTTTTAGCCACCAAAAATCTGCCAGATTCCCATACTCATGAAAAATTTGCAACTGCATTGACTTTTATATGGCAAGAATGGTCAATAAAGAGTGATCGTGTGCATGCAGTTGTGCACGACAATGGCTGTAATATTACTAAAGCTGTTAGCGTTCTCAAAATTACTCCTGTTGCTTGTGCGAATCATACTTTAGCACTTGAAGTTGATGAAGCCCTTCTTAGCCAGAAGTCTGTTTCAGAGATATGTGTAATTGCGCGCCCAATCTGTTGCATTTTAATTATTCATCTCCAGCCTTTGACAGACTTAAGGAATTCCAGAAACAACATAATTTACCCGAAAACAAACTTATAAGAGACGTTATCACCCAATGGAACTTTACATTCTATAAGCTACAACAACTTCTTCAACGAAAAACTGCGGTTCTTGCATACGCCTCGGACTATAACAAACTGTAGCAACCTTCAATAATACTGCCCAACAAAAAAAGATGTTTGCTGCTGATTTAATTCTAAGACCTTTTTCTGGATAATATTGATGTGCTGATTTCAAAAATCACCTTAGATTTTGTCCATCACATCAGGTTTTCGTGCAATGCAATATGCCTATTTTGGGTGATCATGAGGGGCGCTTATCAAAATTGATGATTTTTGAGACCTGTTAACAGCTGTTTTTGCTGATAAAATTTTATCTGTGGAATACGCATATCTGTGCATTAAATCTAAAGGTCATGTACAACATATTAAAATCTTGGGTATCTGTGATTTCCCCAGGTGTGAGCGTGACGTCATGATCCAAAAAGTCTGAAAATTATAAAGATCTTGTAAAGGATTTACTTGTAAACTTTCAGCAGTTGTGTTGCAACATGAGCATTAAAGTTCACTATCTCAACAGTCATCTGGATAAATTTCCAGAAAATCTTGGTGATGTTAGTGAAGAGCAAGGTGAAATGTTCCACCACGATATCAAAGTGATGGAAGAACTCAGGTGGTTGCGGGCCCAGTCGTTTTTTCCAATGAAGTTGAGTACCTTCTGTTGTAGATAATCCTGTGTGAACTTGCTACTATGAGCTGGAGCACCATCTTGTTGGAGTATGAAATCGTTTCCATAATACAGACTCCGACAATCAGGCAAAAGATTCTCCTCTAAGAGATTTACATTGGTTTCTGAATTAATTTTTTATTTTCTGAAATGAAATAAATTTTCGTCTTTCCATTCTACGATACAGCTGATAATACCATGATTTTTTTTGGAAAACCGACTTGTTTGGTGGTAAAGTCTCGATGGAGGAATGTCTTTCTTACGTCGACCATAAACAACATCGTTCCGGGAGTTTCGAGCAATCTCGATGGTGAAATCTTTTTCATCTATAAAAACTTTTTTTTTTTAACATCATTGGACGAAAATCTATCAAGCAATTTTCTACAACAAATTTTTCTTTTAGCCCTTACATTGCTGTCACGTCTTGAAACACGGATCCTTTTAAATGCTTTAAGTCTTACCGTTCTCTGCATTCTTTGTATGGAACTTCGACTGATACCTAAATTTCTTGCAATTTTCCTCTGAGAGCAGTATGACCCAGGTCGATCCTCTTGAGATAGGCTCATCATTTCGATCATTGCTACATTACAAGTTATTCCTGGAAATGCCCTCAAAATTCTTGCCCCAGTCCATCTTTTTTCCAAGAAATACTTTTCAATCACCTCTTTTTCACCGTTAGTTAGAACCATAATTTGAAGGGGTAAGTTTAAAAAACAGTATTTAAGATGGGCGTAGCCTATAGCATCTGACGTTTTTCAGAGACTAACAGATTATCCATAGGCTAAGGAAACTACTACAAGTCTTAGAATAGTTGCCAGGTACAGCTATACACATTTAGGATTTATGATATTCGTTTTTTTCACCATACCTCATTATTCCCTCAGCTGTGGAAAAAGTATTTTATGTAGAGATCTGAAATTTTTATGATGGTTTACCAATAGATTGAGGTAAAAGTTTTGTAAATTTTGGAAGTATGAACTGCATATTTTTAAGTTATTGATGTTCAAATCTCAAGGAGTTTTTTTGGGCCACCCGATATATATATATATATATATATATATATATATATATATATATATATATATATATATATATACACATTTTAACTGCAAACAACACGCAGTATAATTAATGTAAAGAACGACGCTTGTTTAGAAGAGCGTCCGCACAAGAGGAGAAAGATTCCGCTCGTATGTAGGAGAATTACGACTTCTGAGTGATCGGGGATCTTGGTATAGTGGTTAACATGTCCAACCGGCAATTGGATGATCCCAGGTTCGATTCCTAAGAGGTGCTTCATTTGTTCGTTCTTTCTCCTCTTCTTGTGCGGACGCTCTTCTACACAAGCGTCGTTCTTTACATTATATATATATGTTAATAGACTTTTGAAAAAAGGAGATTGTAGACACCAATCGACCAGGGAAGAACTCTGGGGGGGGGCGTTAGGCAAGAGACAGGGAGTGCTGGAACTCCCGTTTCTCCTGTCACTGACCCCTTTAGCTGATCTTTTTCTGTGTCCCATCTACCCTGCTCTCAAACACACTTCTCCCTCTATTCTTCACTACACATACATGTATTTTACACACTACATAATCTTTTCAAAATTTATTAAAAATGTATTAAAATTTATTAAAAAAAATAATAAAATGGCATCGTGGGCCTCAGAGACAGGAATGCAGCCAGGATTTTGTAAAAGGTAGGGAACCCCCAAGCCAGCGATCGTTACCAACGGCACTGATATACACACACACACACACACACACACACACACACACACACACACAGGCATATGTGTCAAGGGCAGATCCAGAAGCCCATCTTGCCCCCGTCCCTCCCCCACTTTGCCTGCGCTACTGCTCAGAGACCTTGATTTTGGCTCTCTCTTTCTAGTATGGAGGGGCGTTCGCCCTTGTCCCCTCCTTCTTACATGAAAAACAAAATAATAATCATGATGAATAAAATGCCAATGTGTGTGTGTGTGTGTGTGTGTGTGTGTGTGTGTGTGTGTGTGTGTCCATTTTGCAGTCAGATAACATGGTTTCTTTTCTAATGATAATACCTTTCATTTAGATGATTAAATGGGGCCTCGTTTACAATGTAAATGATAACATGAAATACGAAATTTGTACATGTACTGCGTGCACTTTATGTATTATAATAATGAGTCATAATTTGGAATGTGCGCGTTTAGGTACTCGTTAATATTGTTAAACTGAATCCATGAAACGTATCGCGTTCATTTAACGGAATTTTAAATAAGGTGTATGAATACTTAAATTAAGGTGTTAGCAGTGAGAATTAATTGCAGCGGATATAAAAAAAACTAATATTCGGCTATTGTCTCCCAACTGGAAAACGAGCGAAGCAAGCTTTTGCCATTAAACTTAATTCTAAAAGTATTTCGCTTACGGTCATTTTGCTATAAATAGCTTTGTATGCCGCGTGCTTAGCTCTTTCGGAGGACAATAACAGTCAGAGGTATGAACTGTAGAAAGGTACTGCAAACGTTTTTCTTTTCGTGTAAAACCACACGGTCATATTTCGTTCTCCCACCATTAACCTTTAAACCTTATAAAAGTAGGGTAATGAAATTTATGGAGCTTCATTCAATTTATCATAAATATATAAAAGTAATTATTAAACTTCAAACGCAATTTGTGGTCTTAATCTTAGAAAATACCGTACATGCGTGGACTATAAAGGAAACAAAAACACAAAATACTCTTATTATGAGAGAAATGGCAGATCAACTTGAGGGCAGAAGCGCCATAACAGAAGGTAATAAGAGCGTTTCCATCAGAGAGAGAAATGTAATAAGGAAGAAAAACTACAAAAACTAGGGACTTTTAAAAGCTACGCAGAAGCCGTAAATAACACGCAGGACATCCTAATATTATATATATATACATATATATATACAGTATATATATATATACTGTACGGTGTGTCCCAAAAGTTATGGCCTAAAAATAAACTTTTAAATTTTTTTTACTATAAATGATAGAGTTAAAGAACAATGATAAAAACACGCATGAATGCTTTAAGTTTTATTTAATATAGTTAGTAAACCTCCACATGATATCCACCGTTCACAACATCTAGTCTAATTCTACGTTCAAATTCTAAAAAAGCTGAACGTATGAAATCTGGTGTAAGTGATGCAATTACTTCGCGAATACGATCCTTCATTTCTTCTACATTTTTTTGTTTATTGTAATAAACTTTACATTTAACGTATCCCCAAAGAAAAAATCTAATGGCGTCAAATCGGGAGACCGAGGTGGCCATGCCATGGCCCTCCTCTACCGATCCAACGGTTTGGAAAGGTGGCATTTAGGAATGCTTTGACGTCGCGAGAAAAGTGAGGAGGGGCGCCCTCCTTTTGAAAGATTGCGCTCTGAAGCAATCCTGGTGTTTCTTGCACTTGTGGCACCAAAAACGTTCGTAACATTTCTAAATACGAACTACCCGTGACAGACTTATCTTCAAAGAAATATGGACCACACCAAACATTCACTTTAGGGGAACCTCGTTCATGCTCGTAGAACTCATGTGGATTTGTTTCCCCCCAGACTCTGCAGTTATGGCCGGTTGATTTTTCCTGATGTATGAAATGTAACTTCGTCACTAAATATTACTTTATTTAGAAAATTTTCATCGTCATCTATTAGTTGAACGAGTTCATTGCATGAATCAACTCTGGTTGTATAATTCCTTCGAGAAGTTGGGGTACAACTTGGAGTTTGTAACATTTAAAGCTTAAATTTTTACGAAGAATTTTGTGTAATGAGGAACGTGGGATGTTTAGTTCGAGAGATGCGCGTCTATGGACTGCTTTGGATTTTTCGAAAATGTTTCACGAACGCAGTGTAATCTGTCCTGTGTTTTACTTGGCCTTCCGATATGATGACATTTAGTAACAGATCCTGTAGTCTCAAAATTTCTTATCCATCTTCTTATGCTACGACTATCAGGTGCGGGTTTGTTAAATTCATGTCGAAATCGTCTTTGTGATGATACCAATATGGCTTTTTCTTCGGGATTTAACATTTTTTTGAGGACTCCAATTTATAAAAAATAAGAAACCTTAAATTTCAGACGGAAATTACTCACTGATTTCAAAATTCATCATTTAAACAGTTTACGGCACTTAACTTCCGGCATCAACTACAGTACGAGGCTATATGATGTGTTAGGCTAAGGAGCTAGGCTAAGTTAAGCTGAGCACCTTGTTGCTAAGCGCCTTTTTATGACATACGGTATGCGCATCACTTACACCAGATTTCATACGTTCAGTTTTTTTAGAATTTGAACGTGGAATTAGTTTAGTTGTTGTGAACGGTGGATATCATGTGGAGGTTTACTAACTATATTAAATAAAACTTAAAGCATTCATGCCTGTTTTTATCATTGTTCCTTAATTCTATCATTTATAATTAAAAAATTTTAAAAGTTTATTTTTAGGCCATACCTTTCGGGACACCCTATATATATATAGGTGTAGTGGTTAGCGTCGCTGACTACGAATCCATCGGCCCCGGGTTCGAGACCAGACGGCAGCCGGCGCGCAGCAAAACCCAGCTGTTCATCCTTCCATACAATAATAAAAAAAAGAAAGTGGTTGGTAGATAAATGGGTACCCTAGGTGGCCAAGTGGTTAAGACGCTTGGCTGCTGATGGGGCGTGGTTCGGATTCCACGTTAAACTATATATATATATATATATATATATATATATATATATATATATATATACTGTATATATATATATATATATATATATATATATATATATATAATATATATACTGTATATATAAATATATATATATATATATATATATATATATGTAAAAAGTGAACAATGAACAATTCCTATACCATCGTTATATGGATTCATTGTCTTGTCTTCATCCAGTACTTATGTTCGTATAGTTTTTATGTTCGAATGTCCATTTTTTCATAAGAAACCAAAATCGCCTAAGCGAGTTTTGGATAGAATTTCGATTTGTACTTCTTTATTCATTACTGTATTTCTCTAATTCATCTTTTCTAATAATGACTTATACACTATGACGTCATAAAATAACTTTATTCTCTTTACGTTTCCCATACTTTGTACACTGAATCACGTTCTTAGTATTTGGACATCTTCCGTATTCAATGTATGGTAAATTCTTTAGTAATAATGTTGTGGTGTTATGTAGTATAAATATTATTATTCAACCACATTCATCTATACGTCATTAATTTCCCTTGATCATTATCCTATATAAATTTTATTAAATATTCATTTTTACTCGTGTCAATTCTATGAAATGCAAAACTTTAGGCAGTCGTTCGAAAACGCAAAAATACGTTCTCGTATTATTTTTTTCATTATTATTTTTTTATTTATATCACCTCCCGCATTGAACTCGAAAATGCTTAGTAAGATCAAATTTCGCGAACTATGCATAAGTGAACGCTTCAAAGATAAAAATTCCTCCTCTCGCTCTGATTTCAAATTTATAACATATTATAACATATTATGTATATAAATCCAAACCATATGTGCCCCATGTACTTTGTATTATATTTCTAACATCTTAATTGTCTATTAATATGAAACACTGTAAAAACAAAACAAAGTTATAGTAACTGTTTAATTGTAATTAACTGTAATACTTTAATTTAATATAACGTAATGTACTTTAATGAAACTGTAATTAATAATAACTTGTAATGTACTTCAATGAAACTGTAATTAAATGTAATGATTTAATTTATAATGAAAGAATGTACTTTAATAGAACTGTAATGGACAATCATAAGCGAATGTGAAGTAATCCATAATTGTAATCGTAATTGTAATGAACCAAAATTAATACGTACTCAGTCGTGTACTTAATTTGTACTTATGTGTACTATTACGAAATGATATCGCCTTCATAAATGTAGACTCGGCGAAAAATACAAATTAGTTTTTATTTTTATTTTTTTAAATTTTTATTTGCAATCTTTCAAACATCTGATCATGTGTTTAAAAGGGGGAAACTTAACCTTCGACTGTCTTCCCCCAAACATTTAGGTTTATATTATACCTGTATTTGTAAAATTACGGCACTTCATCAAGGCACTTCATTAAGTCACTTCTTCATTATTGCACTTCATTATAGCACTTCATTACGAGCCTCCTTTGTTAGCAGCCTCGCTGCGGGGAGGGGGCAGAGGCCCCTTGCCTTCTTAATATTTTTAGATTCCGGCCTGAGCCATGGTCGAAAGAGGTCGAACCTCTACCCCTGTAAATTCAGAGCACTACCTGTACATTTTGAGAAGTAAACTAAATGTAAGAGAAACTTTTTATTTTCCCCTTCGAGCCGTGCTCTCTTCAGAAGAACTTAGTCAGTAAAGTCGATAATTTTAGTATCAGAGAAAGTATCAGAGTATTATAGAAAGAGAAGAATTAAAAATTGGCGACCCTTTGCCCAAATTAAGAGACAACCCAAGCACCATAGAAGATATTGGCATAACAGTCTGGCGAGTCTGTAGCCAAGAGTTTAACAAGAGGCGACCGAAAAGAATTAGAATGTTATAGAAGAAATATCCGTTGCTTGCCTCCTAACTAGAACCCCCGTCGATCCGAACCACCCCAGGGCCATAGACGGAGGGGTTAACATATATATATATATCGTGTTCAAACAAACTTGGGGTGAAAAGAAGAAAGCCTGGATAAATCCGAGGCGATTGGTGCCGGTCGTGGGCATATATATATATATATATATATATATATATATATCACACACCAGGTGTCCCAAAATAATGCCCCTATTTCTAAATAAATGTTCTAAGCTAAAAAAAATGGAATCTAGACACAAAGACAAACATATAAAACATAGGAGTTTATTAACTTTAATTAAAGAACATGTTCAGTGTAATCGCCATTTTTTTCTGACAATATTCAACTTTAGACAAATGTTTCACATAAATTTTGGAAATAGCTCAGCTGGGATGTTGTTGATTACCTCAGAGACTTTGGTCTTCAGGTCTTCAAGTGTCTTAGGTTCGGTAGAATAGATCTGTCTTTGATATAAACACAAAAAAAAGTCAGGAATGCGAGGTCAGGTGACTATGGGAGCCATCCCACTGGCTCATGAAGGGAGATTAGTTGCCCGGAAAATTTTTCAGCAAAAAGTTGCGCGTTTCACAAGCAATATTATTTATGTGCAGGAGCTCCATCGTGCCGAAACCATTGTGAATCTGGGGTAATGCGGTTCTCTCTCTTACTGGACAAACTAATTAGTTGTGGTATGTAGAAATCTTGTAGCATCTGACAATATGAATTTTGCGTTACCGTTACTGCTTTTCCAGTTTCATTCTCGAAGTAGTAGGGACCTCCTACTCATACTACCCAACAGCAACCCGAATGTTGAGTTTAGCAACACTACGTAGAAGTTATATTGGAGCGCGAGCATGACTTTCCAGTAACGAAAGGTTTGCTTATTAATCTCCCTAGACAGATGTACCAAACATTCGTTAGTGAAGTGGATGTGTTTCAAAAACTCAGGATCTTCTTCTAGCTTTGCTAACATCCATGATGCGAATTCTAATTTTGTTTTTGAACCTTAGTCAGTGAAGTTTGTGAATGAATTCTGAACTGAAAAAGGTTTAATTCGGTACGAGGCATACGATGCACAGATATTTGTGAACTGCCTACTTGTGATGACAAACGTCAAATTGACTTCCGAGGACTACGCGCAATAATTTCATGAACCATATTTACGTGCTGCACAGTTCTTGTGAATCGTCACCTGCCACTATTACCTTTATGTTGATTGCTTACATTTTCTTTTGTTTGAAATTTTCTAAAAATTCGTGATATTTTCTTTCTATCGGGTGGATCTCAGCATCCATATTCTCTGCAGAAGTTCCTCTGCACCTGCGTCACAGAATTTGACATGAAGCCACGCAACGATCTTGATCTTCTCTTTCAGCTGCAAACGCGGCATCACTTTGAGGATTCAGCCATATTGCTCCGTGTAGACTTGGTCCTTTAGGAGCCTTAGCCAAGACTTGGCCTTTCTTAAAGACTGTAGCCTAGTAAAGCCTTCTATGGCTTTACTCGGCTATAGCCTGTGCTAGCGGTATCGTCTTTTCCTAATTTCTACGAAATTAGGAAAAGTTATTGCTTTAAATATGAAATGGTGAAAGAATAGTTTTAATATACAGTATTTATTAAGTAATGAAAGATTAGAAATGTTTAGGTATAGTAAATCCTCGATTTAACGAACTAATTCCAGCCACCCAATTCCCTTAAGTCGAATATTCCCTTAAATCGAAAATTCCCTTAAATTGTACAAAATTTCAGGCATTGAACAAAATTATGCATAGTGCTTAGGAAGAATTCCCTAGACAAAAAAGTAGACATGGCTTCCTTAAAATTTGGTGGTTATGGTGTTTGTTGTAGGTGGTCTGACACAGGTATAACCCCCAAACTTGTGCCAGGCTTGAGGGGGTGAATTACTCTGTCTCAACATCACCCTCCAGAAGCACGGCAGCTACCTCTGGGGTGACTGGCTCTAGGGTAGTGGAAGCACTGCGAGAAAAGCTGAGGGTTGGAGCTGGTGAAGATGAAGTGGTTGATGACAATCCTGACGTTGAGGGTAGTGGGACATCAAGAGAAGAATGGCTGTCAGATCTTCGTCTTTGAGGGGCAGGAGGCTTGAAGAAATCATAAATCTTAGTCTGGATCGGGGCACACATGGCTTGTTGTTTCTTGACGACCCTGGTTCTCATCTCCTTCAGATGGTCATAGAAGGGCTGCAGGTCTTCATGCTTGGTGGTGATCAGGAAGTTGAGGAGAGCATCAAGATTATTTCGCACCTCAGACAGCTTCATCGATGGAGTTGTAGATGCCTCTTCTTCTTCTAAGCTTGTTTCTAAGGGACTTGAGGCCAAAAAACTTCTGCAGCAATCTCGTCTTCAGATTGGATGTGGTACCCGGGGTCTCCACCATCAATCTCCATCCACTCCTCGATGTCCTCTTGCTGTACATCGTCCTCGCCAGCACTGCGGAAGACCGTTCTGCATTCCTCTACCGTCAATCCCTCGAAGTCTGCTGTCTTCTCTTGCAGCTGGGTTTGATGGTTGTGGCCAAACAAGGCATTCCAGCCATGGACCAGGGTTCGAACACTCACTGTATCCCATGCTTTTTTTACATTGTGCACTACATCATAAAAGTTGTAGTTCTTGTAGGCCTGCAGACTTCTTTCTCCTCTTGTATCTGGCACGTCTTCTGCCGGGGGAAGCTCCACAACAAGAAGATCATCAAGCATGAGCCGACGGTAATGCTTTTTGAAAACGTTGATTACCCCCTGGTCCATAGGTTGGATTAGTGAAGTGGTGTTCGGCGGCAAATACTTGGCCCTTATCTTCCCATCACTGGAGCACAACACATCAGCAGAAGGATGCGCAGGAGCATTGTCCAAGAACAACAGGGCCTTAACTTCTCTATAATTCACGCCCTTTTCCTTCACCCGGAAAGACCGGACAGCTGGGACAAAGCATTTGTCGAACCAGTGCTTGGTAATCCCCATCGCGAACCAAGCTTTCTTGTTACCCTCATAGGACACAGGGAGACTGTTCATGAAGGGGCGTAATGCCATTGGCCTCTTCGCAGTTCCAACAACTATCGGCTTCAGGCGGTGGGTACCCTCGGCATTGGCACACAGCAGGACAGACACACGACTCTTGCTCATTTTGTGCCCGGGGACACTTGCCTCTGCTCTCGCTGCCCGCGTGTTGCTCGGCAATGCCTTCCAAAAGAGGCCCGTCTCGTCACCATTGTAGATTTGGAAGTC
The DNA here is from genome assembly GCA_023014485.1 of Bathynomus jamesi. Classification (NCBI taxonomy): domain Eukaryota; kingdom Metazoa; phylum Arthropoda; class Malacostraca; order Isopoda; family Cirolanidae; genus Bathynomus; species Bathynomus jamesi. The sequence goes on from JAJOZX010005344.1 coordinate 288,868, forward strand.
CTGCACATTCGTTTCTATCCTCAGCACCTTCATCTCTTCTACGAAGGGAGCAACACTGTCGGTAGCAGCACTGCATCTTTCGCCGACAATCTTACGGTCCGTGATATTGTGCCGGGCACAAAACCTAGTCACCCAGCCAGTGCTAGCATGAAAATTTCCAATATGTAATTTTTCTGAAAACCTTAATCCAGCTGACTGGAGCTCTGGACCTCGGACCGGCAGCCCTTGAGCCCTTTGCTGTTTGTACCAGTTGTACACGGCGTCGTCCAGATCTTGATGTGATGGCTTCTTTAATGACTTTTTTCCGAGAGCCTTATTTTTGTCACTAGCACTAGCACTCGTCTCATGCTGCAGCCTATAGCTCTTAAGGTGCTGCTTATCACCTTTCATTTGGTAAACTTGTGTTTTTCTAATGTTATACTCTGCCATCACAGCAGCCACTGACGCTCGTTTCTCAAGCTTTTCAGTTATCTCTAACTTCTGCGCAATAGTTAAACGCACTCTCTTCACCTACTTACCACCACTTGTTCTCTGAGATACTTTAGGCATGAGAATAAAAGCACAGTTAAGCACAAACACAGTGAGCAGCAATGCAACACAGCGAAGAGGCGACAGGGTACAGACTGGCTACATGTAAACAAAACACGAACACACGAAAACACGTGCGCGTCCATCTCTTCTTTTTACTGAGCACTATTCTGATTTAACGAACTAGTTCGCTAAATTGATCACTCAATAAAGGGGGAAAAATCCTTCCGATAAATCGCTCCTCCGTTATATCGAGGATTTACTGTATCTGTATAAAGGTATATGTGGAATATAAACCCCAATAATAAAATATAAATCCAGTATAACATACCGGGCAAATAAAAATAGGCACATTTTTTGGACACGAGATATATACGGGGCTCCAATAAACCTTAGCCCCCCGCCCATGGCCTAAACCATTAGAGGTACAGTAAAACTAAACATACCTTACAAAAGAGAATTTAATCCTGCATTTAATGAGAAACAATTAAAACTTGGTGTTCCCGCCATTGGCTTCCAAGACAGCCTGAATTCGCTTTGGGTAGCTTGCCAAAAGTGACGTGAATAGATCTTGATCGTTACACAAATTTGCTAAAACAGTTTCAATGTGTTACGTCATTGTATCCTTCGAAAATCGATTTGCTGCAGGTTCTTGAAACAAGAGACATTCAACCTTGTCCTTTATAACTGATCCAATGTGTTCACAGACGTTCAGGTCAGGAGAATTTCCTGGCCATTCTTCATTTCCAAAGAAATCGATCTCATGGTTCCGCAACAACTGTTGAGTGGCTAATGCCTTAAAGCAGGGGGCCTTATCGTGCAGAAGTTGACCTGATCGACATCCATAACATTGTTTGGGTTTCTTAGAAAAGGAATGACATGCTGGGATAGAATAATATCACGAAAATACTGTCCATCCCAACTCTTCAACACCCACATGAGCTTCTTTGCAGTGAACAAAACAAACACACCAAAACAGTCTGGACTTTTTAATAATTCGCGATAATGTTCATTGTCATCAATTTCATCTGGTGTTGTGGCCCAAACTCGATCATTTTGGTAGTTAGGCCGACGTGTTACGTAAACAAAAAATTCATCGGAGACAGCTAAATGCATGAAATCATCCACATCCCAATCTTCACGATAATGGGCAAACCACATTCTGTCATCGATGTTAAGTTGAGTTTTTCTTGGCTTTGGAAGTTCATGCCAAGGCTTTAAACCTTGCCTATGACGGTACAGTCGAATGATCTCACCATTAACGATCTTTCCTCTCAACACTTCGATCTCTCTAGAAAGTTTAGCACAGCTGTTTTTCTGCTTACGCGTACTGCTTTCAATGATATCCTTTGTTTCCTGAGAGAGTGGCAAATTTGGGCGCCCAGATTTGGTTGTATCCATTTCACATTCATCCAAAGTTTTATTCCAATTTCTTTTGACGAAGTCCTCACTTCTTCGCAACTTTTTGGCAACCCATGAATGTGTTATAAAGGTGGCTCCAGCATCTCGAGCTTCCCGAAATGTTATTGCTCGTATGCGATCTATCACACGTTGCCTCTCCGAATCACCAATTAATTGAGAAGCCATTATATTATCACTTTATCAGCTAGAGTAATTTTAATACCTGCAATAAATAAAGAATTTTATATATTTTTATAATCACTAAAAACTATTTCGATATAAGTAAACATGTAAGCTGCAAATGGGGGGGCTAAGGTTTTTTGGAACCCCTTATACAGTATATACAGGGTGGGCGGAAAGTAGCTCCCTATTTTGGATTGGTAAAAAAATACGTATATTATCCATTTATTTCAGAAGAAATAATATGAGAAGGTAGGCATACATGGTAGGTTTTCTCTAAAATTCAATGTGGGCTCCAACTCTTTCCACCAGCTTCTGGAGCCGCCCAGGAATGGCGTCCACTGACTTTAGCAGGAACTCCGGCGGGATGGAGGACATGACTTCCCGAATTCGGTCCTCCAGTTCTTCCAATGTCCTCGGTTTGGTGCGGTAGACTTCTTCCTTTACCCACCCCCAAAGAAAGAAGTCGCACGGTGTCAAGTCGGGGCTCCTGGCTGGCCATTGATGTGGACCACGACGACCCATCCAACGCCCAGGGAAGTGGGCATCCAGCCACTCACGGACAACAAGAGCGAAGTGCGGAGGGGCGCCATCTTTCATAAATATCAGATCGTCGATGTTCTCCCATGTGCTGACAACCGGCCAGACCTCGTTTCGCAACATAGCAAGGTACCGCTCAGCATTCATGGTGTTGCGCAGAAGGAACGGGCCCACAACCTGATCTGAGGTCATACCACACCACACCGTTACACTGAACCGATTCTGCCGTTTTTCAGCGGTAACCATGGGATCCTCTCCTGCCCAGTAGTGGCAATTGTGGCGGTTGACAAAGCCTCCGACGTGGAACACCGCCTCGTCGCTCCAGAGGATGTTGCGGAAGAGATGGGGCCAGTCTTCATGCCAAGCCAGCATGATTTCCCCGAACTCCATGCGAATGTCGCAGTCCTCGTCCGAGAGAGATTGGCAGTAATGCGGCTTCCACGCACGCCAGTTCAGCTCCATCTTCAGCACAGTTCGCACTGAGTAGCGGGAGAGTCCACTTTCCCGAGCTGCCTGGCGAGTTGACTTTCGTGGACTCCGTGCGAACATTTCCTGAACTGCCTGCACTGTCTCCTGGGCCCTGGATGTCGAAGGGCGACCACATCTTCGAACATCTGCCACAGACTCCGTGGTCATGAGCTTCGAGTGGCAGTTCTTGATTGTTTTCGGGTCCACTTGGGCACGTGGTCCGTGAATGGCCCGCCACCATCTTTGAATTCGAACGACAGATTGCCAAACTTCGTACCGTGCCGCCAACTGGGCACGCTCCTGCAGTGTTAAACGCTCAGCCATGTTACCCTTCAATCTGAAATGAAAAAAAAAAAATGAACGTTACAATTGTACCACTTTAGAGAACACAAAGAGAACACTTTAGAGAAAAAAAGATTACCGTTACAATTGTACCACTTTAGAGAACACACCATAACAATATAACAATACAATCACAATTTATACATAATTTATATGTAATTTAAATTAGGGAGC
>JAJOZX010005344.1:295000-342877 GCA_023014485.1 Bathynomus jamesi
TTGAAGTGCAAGTATAAGTTATTACTAGTTTATTATAGTGAATTCGCAAGTGATCTTAAAAACTATCTTGATAAGTGAAAAGTGCTCCCTTTTTGTCTCATTCTTTTTTGAAAATAATATCTAAAGTAAGTTGCATCAATTGTCTTGTTTGACCTAAAATTCATTTGAATAAGGAACAGCAGCAGAGAATCAGTACAAAAGTAAACACAGTCCATCACGGATATTACGTATACTTTGGCATAACATGCTTTCTCCAATAGAGTATACAATTTTATACCTTAAAAAGTTGCCTATTTTTTGTATGCATTTTTGTTTTAGCCATCGAATATAACAGGTACTCTTTACTTTCTAAATAAGCTCCTGTACATTTTGTAAATTACAATAACTTCTATTTGAAGTTTTCCTTCGATATTTCGAATTCACAAAATTTAAATAACCAGCAATGGCCCGACAACTCTCAGGTGTATAAAATGGCTGAAATGGTTGACTTGTTTGCACGCGTTCCTTACATTTTTCACTTCAATTTGTGTTCTGCACAGTCTGACTGAAAGTAGGATTGAATATTTGATGTATTGAAAGAATGTTGTAACTCCTGTGAGGTCAACCGAACTCAACGTTGCAGAGCTGTCATTAACAAGAGCTATGTCGGAACAATATCAATGTCCCCTAATATATTTGTGACATTTAGTGTAAGAACCTGATTCTTGCTCAAGACACATTGTCTTATGATGATCCATACGTGTGTGCGTAAACTGTTTTCCATTTATGTTGAGTAGTAAAAAATTATGACATGGACCTCTATTTGACCTTTGGCCTCTATATGTTACCTCAAACTTTAATGCAGGGGCACGAGTCTTATTCCTAAAAGCAATGACATTCAATCATTACACTGGTATGCATATGAAATTTATTTGTCTGCTGTGAGGGTTTTTTCAACTCATATTATATAATTCGACCATGCTGAATTCGAAAATGACATTGGTTTTCCTCAATCAGGTCAGGTTTTTTCTCTATTGGCCATTTATTATAAGTCCAATTTTATCCCCAAATTTATTGATTTTTTTAGCTTAACCCTTTACTGCCCAAATATTTTGTAGGGTTAAGTTATGAATGCGTGTATTTGAAAGGTTACAAATTTGTCCTTTTGGCCAGTAAAGGGTTAAACACTGTAGATACGAGTAATATAAGAACACTCGTGAAAAATGAAAACATTGTGTGAATAAATACTTTTATTCATACAATGAATATGGAAAAAAGTTTATTGAGGAAGGAATTAAGTTTTTTTGCCTTTCCGTCTGTGTTTTTCTTCGGGCACGTCTCGCTTCAAACACCAGCAATAGTCCGCCAGCATATTGATATCCCAGTTTCCCTGGTACCTCTCTTCCATTATTTTGATATCTTGGTGAAATCGTTCACCCTGTTCCTCACTATAATCCCCGCAATTTTCAGGAAAATAGTCCAAGTGGGACCACAAAAAGTGCATTTTTATGGACATGCGCGACCTATGAGCTTTGAAAGCTTCCATCAAGTTTTCGACAACGGACTCGTATTCTGGACTTCTACGCTTGCCAAGAAAATCAGTGACAACTGATTTGAATGCCTGCCAGGCATTCTTCTCAGTTGGAGTCATTGCGTTTTCGAACTGAGTATCCTTGATCAAAGTTCGAATTTGAGGACCATCAAAAACCCCAGCATTTAGTTTAGCATCAGATATATGAGGAAATTTACGCTCGAGATATCGGAATACTGAACCCTCCTTATTCAGTGATTTGATGAAATTTTTCATCAAGCCCAGCTTAATATGAAGTGGTGGGAGCAAAATTTTTGTTGGTGGTACAAGGGGCACTGAAACGACATTATGCGACCCAGGTTCAAAATTCTCTCTGGATGCCCATTCACGCTGTGCATAGTGCTTCTCATCCGCTCGGCTACCCCATTTGCAGAGGAAACATGGGTATTTCGTGTATCCCCCTTGCATTCCCAATACAAATGCCACAATCTGAAAAAATGAAAATATTTAAAGAATTTAGAGAATTTGTTCTATCAGATAAAAAAATCTATGCATTGGACTGTATCACTTCTGTGGGGAAGTTAAGTGTTCTTATACGCTCTCAAATAACCTTTGGAAAAACAACATAGTCAATAGCAATAGTTTACTTATGATATTAGTATTACCTTCAAATCTCCACAGATCCTCCAGTTATGTTGGTCGTATACGAGAGCATCCAGTAAAATTTTCATGTTATCGTAGCTCTCAGTAAGTTGTACGGAATGTGCTACAGGGACTGATGCAACCCTATTCCCAATGTTGAGAAGTACTGCTTTCAAACTTCGTTTAGACGAGTCTATAAATAGCCTCCATTCTGATGCGTTATATGGCAGGCCCAAGGATTCGATTAGCCCCTCAACATTGCAGCAGTACACTAAGGAAGAGGTATTTTCGTGCACTGCAAAAAACTTGCGGAATTCTTCCTCTCGTTTCCTATACCAGGAGAATGTTGTTCCCGGAGCCAGCAAGTTGTCCTCTCGAAGTCGTGAGCCCAAGATCTCGGCAGCTAATTTGGAAAGTCCTAAATCCCTGGTAAGATCATTAAGTTTGGCCTGGTTGAGAGGCCTCGGCTCATTTGAAGCGGTATTTTGAGGTATATACGACTGGGACTGGTCATTGGCATTGGTCATTGATTCATCATCAGAATCATCGAAGTCCAGGGTTTGAGGTGGGTCGGGTATTGGAATTCCAGGACCATGGGGTACAGGTCTCATATCAGAAGGAATGTCAGGGTATACAACAATGTGTTTATTCTTCTTGTTAACTCCTGAAAATAGAAACACAGAAACATGGATATAAAACTTGCATATGAAATAGAAGAAGCATTCAGACAGTGGCGGCTCGTGAGGGAAGGCTGCGGTCTGTAAGATATGAAATAGGTCGATGGAGTCTGTATATTTTCTTTCTTTTTCATTCATATTGTCCTTCGGGGACAATATGAATGAAAAAGAAAGAAAATATACAATCATTGTATATGTAAATGTAACTTGTATAACAATATGTATGTGTAAATGTATTTTCTATAACAATATGTATATGTAAATGTATGATTACCATTATGGTGAATATTATGCTAGATATGGTGAATATTACATTATGGTGAATATTGTCAAGTTTCATACGAGGATTTCAAAATATTTAAGAAAAATAAATTTATAAGCCCACCTTGGAGGTTTGTCATGCAGAAATAGCAATCTGTCACGTGATCCTTTCCTTCTCTCCAAATCATGGGAATTCCAAAAGGCAAAGATTTCGCTCTGCCTTTGTTCCATCTTCTCAAATTTTCAATGCACGTCTTGCAGCACATATGAGGGGCGAAATTTTTGTCCTGGTCCCCTAGCTTAATTCCAAAGTATGCTCTATACATTGTCTTCACAAATTTAGTGATTTGGGACTGGTTATTTGGCATCGTAACCGTCCCACATATGTAGCAGAATCTATTGGGATCATTTTTACAGGCTCTATTCATTATGAAATATTTTATCTATATGCCTGAAAAGTAAAAAAAGATATTATACAAGTGAAACAAGTGATGATAGATGTTACTGTTCCAATTCCGCTTTGACAAAATCACGAAAAATTCTATTTTACTTATGAGGTCATAGCCGGATAACCTGAGCTGATTGAGAAAAACGGATTGCAGATTCGAAATCAGCAGGAAAAACTCTATAAGAATCACTTACAAAACCCTTGACAGCAAAATTGATGCATACCAGTGTTATACACGATTCATATACATATGGACGTATTCGCTGATTATTTCTGATATGAAAGTAAAGTAAATAATTGCTCAACAACCAAAAGCATTTGCCTCGAAAACATTTTTAAGTTAGAGAAAGCAGTAATTTACATATCAAACAGAGTTTCCTTACAGTTATAGGAGACAAAGGCAAAGAAAAGGTGAAAAGGAAAAGAAGATTGTACCCATACAAAATTTACTTTTTAGCTGTGAACGAAAATCTCTGCAAAATGTGTTCGCTTTTAAATTTGTTTATTATTCCAAACATCAATTCCTTCGTATGAGGACGAATCTCTTTGATGCTTAAAGTGTACAGTTAGGTTTTTGAAGTACATAATTGTAATGCTTAAATTCCATGGATGATTACTTGGTTTTTCTATATGTTTTGCATAATTAACCCTTTCAATTACAGTAGGACTTTTATGCCCCACCGGAAATAATAATAATATAGAGTGGCACTCATAAGTATTCGTACAGAGAAATATTTCAGTTGTATTCGTCTTATCTTTTGTACAATGTGTAGCATAGTTATAAAAAGTTTATACTTCGTTTGGAAAAATTTAACAAATAAAAATAATGTAAAACATCAAAGAATTTGAGGAAAACAAAAAAAAGTTAAAATGCAAAAGTTTTCGTGCATTTATTTAAAACATTATTTAATACTTTGTACGTTCAACTTAGGCCTGAAGAATTTAAAATTTTTATCAGTAGTTGGCTGTTTGTTGATAAAAACTGTTGGCAATTACGAATTCAAGCATTTTCTCTGTGAATCTTCATGGAAGACGAATGATTGTACAACGCGTTAGTAAGCAGTAGGTCGTCGTGGTAAAGAGCCGTCTACAGATCTCAAGAGATCTGTTATTGCTGCACATGAGTCTGGAAAGAGTTTTAGGAAGATAGAAGAACTTCGAATTCCATTTACAACGGTTGCTGCAGTTATAAAGAAATGAAAAGGCTTTGGAATAATCAAAACTCTACAAAGGTGTGGACGACCTAGCAAGATTTCAGAACGTACAGCTAGACGGATTGCCAAACATTATTAAGTCTGTCTAAGATCGATGTCCATCGCTCTGCTGTGCGTCGTACATTAAGAAAGAATAGTCTGCATGGAATAGTTGCACGAAGAAAACCTCTGCTACGAAAAGTACACAAAGAAGCTCGTTTAAAGTACAGCAAGGATCATCAAAATGATCGATTTGCGTTCTGGAAGAAAGTTCTGTGGACAAAGGAGAACAAACTTGAATTATTCGACAACAAGCAACGTTATGTTTGGCGAAAATCGAATATTGCATGCGATGAAAAAACATCTTTCCTACGGTTAAACATAATGGTGGTACACATAGTTTGCTTCTTTAGGGATGCTTTATTACTTCTGGTAATCAATGGAATCTTGAATTGGAAGAGAGATCAGGAAAGTTTAGAAGAAAATGTATTGCCTTCAGTTCGGGAGTTGCGAATGGGAATGGGTCGCAAATGGGTACTGCAACAAGATGATAATCCAAAACATAAACGTAAGAGCACCATGAAATGGCTTCAACAAAAGAATTTCAAGCTTCTCGAGTGCCCAGTCAAAGCCCAGATCTCAATTTAATCGAGAATTTTTGTACATTTACTTACAAAATTAATACTTTGTGTGTCTATCTTTTGCTTGCATGACTTCAATGTTTCGTTTTGGGTATATTTTTACAAGGTTTCCACATTTATGAGTAGAAATTTTAGCCCATTGTTCTAAAGAAAATTGTTACAATTCATTCAGTTTCGAAGAGTTTCTCTTGCGGACAGCTTTTCTCAAATCAAACCATAAATTCTCGATTAAATTGAGATCTGGGCTTTGACTGGGCACTCGAGAAGCTTGAAATTCTTTTGTTGAAGCCATTTCATGGTGCTCTTACGTTTATGTTTTGGATTATCATCTTGTTGCAGTACCCATTTGCGACCCATTCCCATTCGCAACTCCCGAACTGAAGGCAATACATTTTCTTCTAAACTTTCCTGATCTCTCTTCCAATTCAAGATTCCATTGATTACCAGAAGTAATAAAGCATCCCTAAAGAAGCAAACTATGTGTACCACCATTATGTTTAACCGTAGGAAAGATGTTTTTTCATCGCATGCAATATTCGATTTTCGCCAAACATAACGTTGCTTGTTGTCGAATAATTCAAGTTTGTTCTCTACTCATAAATGTGGAAACCTTGTAAAAATATACCCAAAACGAAACATTGAAGTCATGCAAGCAAAAGATAGACACACAAAGTATTAATTTTGTAAGTAAATGTACAAAAACTTTTGAATTTCAACTTTTTTTTATTTTCCTCAAGTTCTTTGATGTTTTACATTATATGTTGGAGTTTACCTATTTTTTTTTATTTAAAATTTTCCAAACGAACGGTAAACTTTTCCAAACAATCCTATACATTGTACGAAAGATAAAGACGAATATAACGGAAATATTTCTCTACGAATACTTATGAGCGCCACTGTATGTAGTACTAAAATGCAATTTGTCTACAAATGCTTCCCCGTGCTTATATACAGGGTGTCCACAATGTTTTGTTACACCAGTAAAATGCTAACTAATTTTCGTTTTACTTTCAGACCCATTTCAAACGTGTGATAGTAGCAACTATACGATTGAACAACGCATATTGGCTAGTACCTGGTCCATGAGCGATCACGTAATGGCAAAACCATTGAAAATATTCGTGCAGACTTCCAGGATCGATTCAATCGTGCAGCTTCTACAAAAAGGACTCTGTTGAGATGGGAAAAGAAAATGTTCACAACAGGAACTGTAAAGGATAAATTAAGAACCGACAAGCCATCTAACTGTATCAGTGATAAACAGGTCTGAAAGAAACACGAAAATCAGTTAATATTTTACTGGGGTGACAAGACATTGTGGACACCCTGTAGGTTGTGGAGTAAAGGAAGCTGAACTGCGTGTAATGTAAATGACTAGTTACTAAAATATTGGGTTTTCAGTAACAATTTATTTTATACTTTTGGTTTAAAGGTAAAATATCAGCGAACGAAAGTGTTAACATAGGAGCTTCGATATAAATCATTTCAGAATTATGTGAACAGGTGAGCACCCGGCAGCTCAGTGGTTGCGATGTCGGGCTCTGGACGGTCAGGCTCTAAGTTTACTCCTATCTGCTGCCATCGGGTGCGTTGGGTCAGCCACTCACGCTATTTCTTCTCTGGCTCAGGTGACACTTGGAGTACACTCACCCCACGTAGTGAGGAAATGAGCTTCCTGGATGTAACCAGGCAATAAGCATGTGCAGGTCATCGAGCATAAGATGATGTATTTTGATTCATGCACTATATAAGTGAATTTTAGCAGTTTATTTAATGTGCATTCGATGTACCCTTTCAAACTTTAATACGCAGTATGGAGTTAAAAGAAAATATAAATTGAATCTCAGTATATTAACACAGATAATAGTTTATACATTAAACAAACAAGAGTATATATACAAACTAACACTTATCAGTATGAAAAAAGATGTAAGGTAAAACTCATTGGTTGTGTAAGAGAGGAAAACAGTATATACGTTAGTATAAAATACTAACGTATATACTGTATTTGCAACAGGTGCATTGGTATATACTGTACGTACACTTGAGTTAATGCGGTGAGGAATTTTCTATGCAAGTGTGAGACATGTATAGCTGAAGTTTGTAAAATTTAATAGATTTTCATATTTTTAACACTTTGGGTCCTTTCCATTCCATTCTTCGTCAAAGGATAAAACATCCCCGGATATCGCCCACGGCAGCTATCACGAACACCAATTAGTGGACAATTTAGGGTGGTCCAAAATTTGGCCTAAAATTTCAAAATAGTTGGAAATGCTCTCCACATGGCTGGCTCTTATTCTTTTAGATGTGAAATGATTTTGTGCAAAATATCTGTCGATTCAGTAAATAATAATAAGAGGTCACTATGATTTTCACATTTTCAATTAATTAATTAGCTAATCATTTTCTACCCGCTTCAATTTTAGAGGACGCGGCAGTCACGCCACATTGACTCCGCCCACCTTTCAGAGGATGATGCAATTGTTCGATTTCTTGTATAATGCTGTTTGTGAATCAGACAAAGGTATCTAAGCGCCAAAATTAAAATTCGCCAGAAATCGCCTCCAAAGTTCAGCAATATTCTGGCAATAGTATCTCTGTTATTAATTGAGATAGAGCGTTCATTTTTGGCTAAATTAGAGTTCTAAGTATGCTAATGAAGATGTTGATGAGTTTTGGAATAGATTTTCATATTTTTCATTTTATATACGTATATTGTTTTTAATTTTTGATTTTCTTATTATGCCGAACTTTGGGTGAACTTTTGGCTGGCGATAGAGGTGAAAAAAGTAGTTCGCTTCATAAGGTTTCAACCATACTTCTAGTGTCGTAAGGTCATTATAACCTAAACCACGCGATAGAGGAAGGGTGAAAATAGTGATATCCATCAAAAACACGTTTTCGCCTGTGGTGGCGCTTAGGTACCTTAAGACGCGCGACCCCTCAAATCATTTACTCATGCATCATTTCAAGTTTAAACTTGTTGGAGGACAGTTTTAAGTTCGTTCAAACTTGAAGAGCTTAGGAATAGTATCTCATGTAAATATTAAATCATATATATTAATTATTAATTCATATATATAATTATTAATTCATATGTATTATATATATATATATATATATATATATATATATATATATATATATATATATATATATATATATGTAAAATTGTGTTCTTTATGTGCAAATTTATAACCGGTAAGGATGTTGCTATTAAATTAAATGATTAAAATTGTAAGGTATATATCTTGTCTCTCGAAGTTTATTATTTACTTATTCTTAAATATATTTTAAAAATTTGGCTATCTTCCTACCCATCAACCACTAACCATTGTAACCAATTTTTTTACTTTATTTATTTTGACTTTGCAATTTTTCACTAACACTTATATAATTGTGCTTCGGTGCTAAACGGTTAATGCATTATTTTCTCTCATTTTTCAGGTTATGGCTAGAAGTACTCACTCATCTGCAGAAACGTGGGTTCTAGGAAAGCCCAGCAACGAGTTATTAACTGCAAGACTACCCACATGTGGTGATGTGCTTCGTTTGGTTCAGTGTCACCACCATGAACAGTCCAAGACCTTGAAAGAGGCCCTGCAAGTATGGCAGAGAGCAAGGATTCCTATACAGCGAGTTGATTCCTGCGTTAGGAAGCTGTCAAAGCTGTACGAAGAGTTCCTTGCGTTGAAGAAAAACCGCAAGACGCAGCTACAAAGCTGCAGAGTGAAAGAGAGCATGTTCCAAGAGACTCTCTCAGAGCTTTTCGACGTTGCCTCGAAGGACGCCTTGAAGGTGATAGACAATGAAGAAGACCGCCAATTCCTGATGATGCAGCGAGAAGACGTCTTTTCCTGCAGTATGGCAGGCCCTGACAAGATTAATTTTGCCAAAGAATACTGTAAGGGATGTCGACAGGAGAAAGATGCTGACAAAGCTCTAAGGTACAAAGAAAGAGAGGCTGCATTCCATGCTGGAGCTGCTGCTCTTCCATCATCCCGCACATCCACTTCATCCTCTGAAGAATTCAACGCTGAAGACGATGATTATCGTCCGTCGACTTCAACCGGAAGAGCAGATGTACACTCTCATCCTCCGAAACGAAACAATATCTTCACATCACCAGATGTGGTTGCTGCTCTTGATCGCGTCAACCTTCCCGATCGAGGAGCAGTCTTTTGCTGGATCAGTCGCTCAAGCCCTGGGCTATGATATTTCTACAATGACTCTTTCACGCAGCTCCATCCGTCGTTCAAGAAGGCAAGCAAGGCAGACAGCAGCCAAAAAGGATCAAGCTTCGTTTTCTGTTGAAGGACCCCTTCTTCTTCACTGGGATGGGAAACTACTTCCCGACATCGGCGGCGCAAAGGAAACAGCCGAACGAACCAAAGGAATATTCCCATCAATGCTAAAATCTGGTTGTATAACACCCCTTTTTAAAGGGGGTGATCCTAAACTAGCAACAAATTACAGGCCGGTGTGTTCATTATCTGTGTTCAGCAAAGTTTTTGAAAAAATTGTAAAAAGTAGAATGCAGCGATATTTAGAATCCTACAATTTATTATCTCCAAATCAATATGGCTTCCATAATAATAAAACAACGGAAATGGCTATTTTAAATCTTATGGAAAATGTAAATATAGCTAAGGAGAACAAAGAAATAATGATATCAATATTTATGGATTTGAGTAAGACGTTTGATGTAATAGACCATAATATTCTACTTAATAAATTATATTGTTACGGCTTTAGAGGAGCAATCAGTGATTGGTTTAAAAGTTATTTGTCCAGTAGATATCGTTTTGTATCAGTAAATAAGGTTTGCTCAACTAAAGCGCTTGTCAAACATGGTGTGCCACAGGGCTCAGTTCTGGGTCCACTGTTATTTTTATTATATAATATATAAATGGCCTTCCACGTTCATCTGATATGCTGAACTTCATAATTTTTGCAGATGATACAACTGTCTCTTTTTCTTACAAAGATGTTAATACAGCTAAGAATATATTTCAATCAGAATTCATCAGTGTAATGAAATGGTTGACCACCAATAAACTCTTCCTAAATACCAGTAAAACAAATTTCATGATTTTTACTAATAAAAAGAAATGTATATCTTGATGAACATAATGTTAATGAAATCGCCATAAAGGAGTGTGCTGTAACAAAATTTCTTGGTGTAATACTAGATAAGCATTTGCAATGGCGTGATCATGTAAATCAGTGGTCGGCAAAATATGACCCGCGGGTCGCTTGGTGACCCACCACAAAAAAAAAATTATATTTAAATATAATAAGAGAAATTGATAAACCGTTGGAAAAAACTGTTCTAGAAACACATATGTCACGTTCTTGAATAGTTCTGTAATAATGATTTTTGTTAAATTGTTATACATAATGAACACGTTTACTGCCATTTGGCAACAATGAAACTTTCTGTAACGCTAGAGTTACCGATTGTTCCCTGGAGCCAGTTACCGGTTTCAAAGCCAAAAAAGTGTTTACATGTGATTCATATGGTTTTAAAGAATAGTATTTAATGTTTCATAGCCAAATGCTACACCTGTGGCTCATACAATTTTGGCCACATGTGGCTCATGTGGCGTTGCGAAGATTCATTCTTTGTTGCAGCGCCATGTGAATCGCATTTTTCAATCAATAAAAAATATCTTGCTTAGCGTTCAAGTAAAAAGATTACAGCTAATTTGATGTTTGGGTGTTTGGTACCTTTAGGATGTTGCGTAATATTTTACAATTATAGTTATAACTTATAAGTTCTATAATACATTATATTTCTAATAATTTGTATATATATATATATATATATATAGAGGAATATTGCCTCAATATCTTCATATTTATTAAATAGGAAAATAAGGATTTTGTGGCTTTGCAGATTAAAACCCATGTCTGAGCCAACATCAAAAAAGAAAAGACTGTTTCAACCGGTCCGGGAGAAAGACTATGGATACGTTCAACACAACGACCGTGTTCAATGCACTCTTTGTTCAGAAATTATTAACGCTCGCTCTTACAATATTGAACGTCATTATTCATCAAAACACGAAGCCTCTCTGTCTAAAATGGGATCGGAAGAAAAAATGGAATACATTAAAAAATGTGTACAGAATGCCAGCAAGCAGAAAGGAAGTATTCTTAAGTTCTGTAGTTCAAACGAGATCTTAACACAAGCTAGTTATGTTGCATCACTTGGGCTAGCCAGATATGGTAAACCTTTTACTGAAGATGGATTTTTGAAGGAAATTTTCCTTGACTGTTCAGAAGAATTGTTCGCTGATTTTCATAACAAAAAGCAAATTCTATGTAGAATAAAAGAAATGCCGTTATCTGCTAGGACCGTTCAGCGTCGTGTCGATGATATGTCTAAGGACGTTAATGAGCAGATTAAGACTGATTTACTTTCGAGTGATGTTATTAGCTTAGCTGTTGACAAAAGTACTGATATAAATAATATTGCTAGGCTGGTAATAGTTGTTCGCTATGCAGCAATAAATTCTCCTACTGTTCATGAAGAGCTATGTGTACTCTCACCGATGTTAGGCACTACGAAAGGTATTGACATCTTGAACACAGTCCTAGAATTCTTTAAGTTTGAAAATGGAAATGGCCTAGATTTGAAGAAAAAATATTTTCATTGACAACAGATGGTGCACAAGCTGTGTTAGGAAAAAACGCTGGATTTGTCAAGCTATTAGAAGAAGAAGTAGGAAGACCTATACTTTCATTTCACTGCATTATTCATTAAGAAAATTTGTGCGCAAAAGCATCCTCGAAACAGTTAAATGATGTAATGAGTGTTGTAGTTAAGATTACTAACATAATTGTCGGACATTCATCATTGACTCACAGAAAGTTTAAATTTTTTTAGAGGAAATAGAATGTGAATATAAGGATTTACTGATGCACGCTGAAGTTCGCTGGTTAAGCAGAGGGAAAGTTCTGAATAGATTTTTGGCCTGCATCGATGCTATAGAAATTTTTCTAAATGAAATTGGCAAGTTTCCCTCAGCTTAAGGACAGAGATTGGATTTTAAAATTAAGGTTCTTAACAGATATTACAAATCATTTCAATGATTTTAATTTACGACTCCAAGGTAAAGAACATACTATCCTTAAAATTTACGAGGAATGACAAAGTTTTTTTTGTTTAAAGAGTGCTGTATTTCGTGATGACATACATGGAAGGACATTCAAATACTTTCCTTCACTGAATGCACACGAAGAAATTAATGATGCCAATTTGAATATGCTTATAAGCTATATTCATGCCATTAAAATGGAGTTAGAATCAAGATTTAAAAATCTTAAGGCCTACGGTCCAATGTTTTGCTTTATCATAAAGTCAGATGAAATACATGAGAATTTGCTGGAATTAAAATATTTCAACTTCCTTGGAATTGAAGATATGAAGATGGAGCCGATTGACCTTAGAAGTTCGTCTTTATGGACAGATAAATTCAAAAACTTAAGAACTAGCCTTGAGAAAACAGAAGAAAATCATTCACATATGATATCTACATGTTGGGCATCTCTTCCGTCCAAGTTTTCTTCTCTTAAGAAAATAGCTTTTGCTCTTCTTCCAGCATTTGGATCGAGTTATACATGTGAGCAGATATTTTCACAAATGAAATTCATAATAAATTCATCACAAAACAGAATCACTGCAAGAAACTCAACTTCATGTGTCTTACTAAAAACATCCAACTATTCCCCAAACATTTCGAAGCTTTCAAAGAAAATGAAGCAGTACCAGAAAAGCCACTGATTTAGTTTAGTTCAGTTTTTACATTGAATTTTTTATTTTATTAAAGGTTTGTTTAAGTTTATTTGCCTTTAAATGAAATGAAGCAATACCATAAAAGTCATTGATTTAGTACAGTTCAGTTTTTACATTGAATTTTTTATTTTAGTAAAGGTTTGTTTAAGTTTATTTGTCTTTAATCGATATACCTAAAAAAACACCTTATAACTTGTTAGAAAATATAAAAATAAGTAATAGTAGTAAAGCATTGTAAATTATATCGCGTAAAAGATTTCAAGGAGCGTTGCTATAATGTTTAAACTTAGAAATGTAGTCTCTAGACAAGTTTTATTGACTCTTTATCATACTCTTGTTCTTTCTTATATAACATACTGCACCCTTGTTTGGGGAAACTCCACTAACAACGCACTAAATGGTATCTTTGTCATCCAAAAACGAGCAATAAGGTTATTATCTGATGCTGATTTCCTTGATCACTCTAGTGCATTATTTAAAGAGCTAAACCTACTAAAGCTCAACGATATAACCAAACTGGCACATTTTATTTTTATTTACAAGTGTAAGAACAAAATCATTAATTTGCATTGGGTAAATAGATATTTTGTAACTCATCAAGAAATCCACTCGTATCAGACCAGAAATAGATCAAAGCTTGTTATATCTCAATTTAGATTGTCTTCATCTCAAAAACTACCCATTTTTATTGGATTGAAACTATGGAATGACTTGCATGCCGATATAAAAAATATTGTGAATGTAAATTTGTTTAAAACCAAGTTGAAATCCCGATTAATAATGGCATACTAACAAAAATCTAGGATTAATGTCCACTAATATTGTTTAATATTGTCCATTAATATTATTTAATATTGTAATACATGTTTTAACTATTAATAATACTTATTTATTTATTTATTTATTTATTTGTTATTATTAATTTCTAACAAGTAGCTACTTATTTTTAATAAGAGCCTAGTAAAGCCTAAAGCTTAAGGGCCAAATTAAATAAAATAAATAGTCGAAAATAAATAAATAAATAAATATTTCGCGTTCGTTAATCAATAACGAACACGCAGCTAAATTTCATAAGGATTTTAAATGAACAAAGATGATAATGTATTGTTGTACTTAAACTTTTTCGCACGATTGAGTACATATGTATATGTATATATACGTATATAATGGATAAATAAAAGAAAAAATGTATATATATCAAATGTTAAGGGTTATGGGGCCATTACAGGAAATGGGATGGAAAAACTCCTAGCCGTGCCAAAAATACAACGAGCTACAGGAGAAGAACAGGCCAAGGCTTGCATTTCGACGATTGATGACAGGAATCTTCGCGGTGAGATCCAAGGTCTCGTATTTGACACAACTGTGTCTAATACTGGCCTTCACAGGGGAGCCTGTACCATGATTGAAAAAGCAGTAGGGAGGGAACTTGTCTGGATCGCTTGTCGACATCATATCCTTGAAGTCGTCTTGTCAAACACCTGCAACGCACTTCTTGGACCCACAGGTGGCCCGGAAATGACTCTCTTTAAACGATTTCAGAAAAAATGGCCATCACTTCAGAAGGATTCCTTCATGAAGGCTTCAAACAACCTATTCAGAGAACGAAAGATGTTCCAGCTTCGAGAGGAAATGATCCGGTACTTCACAAAGGCAACTGGAGTCTAAACAATCGCGTGATGACAGCGAGGAATTACTACGACTCTGCCTCACCTTCCTCGAGTGCCGTGATGAGAAAGAAGTCAAGGTCCGCGCTACAGAACCAACTCACGATGCACGCTGAATGGCCAAGGCCATCTACGTCCTCAAAATTTATCTGTTCAAGCGTCAACTATAGCTGACAGCACGTGAGACGGAGAATATCACCGAGCTCTCTCTGTTTATCGCCTTGGTCTACACACGTTTTTGGCAACAAGGCCCCGGTCAGAATCAACGCTCCTTTCAACGATATTCTGCTTCTTAAAACCTTGCAAAAGTACCCAAATCAGACCATTTCCAAAGCAGCATCCACACTCTTCAACGGCACCTGTGGTATCTTGGAGAGCATCTCATCGGCCTTGCATTCTTCGATCATAGAGTCGATGCCGAGATCAAACGGAGGATGGTCGTAAACCTCCAATATAACGAGAATACCACTGTTACTCGTCGATTGAAGCTTGAAGGAAACATTGAAGATTTGAATTTGTATGAAATGGTCACCAAAAGGACCCTGGGAATCTTCAATCTGTTAAAGAAAGAAGGAAGGAAGGCAGCGGAGGATACCTTCCTGAGGACCGATCCCAATTCCTGGACGGAGGATGATTGCTTTCAAGAGTTTCGACGCATAGCGATTAATCTAAAAGTTGTCAATGTTTCGGCGGAGAGGGGTATCGCCCTTATGAAGGCATATAATACATCTTTGACAAAGGATGAAGAACAAGAACAATTCATCCTCCGATTAGTAGCAAAACATCGTCAAGACTACTCATCGTCTTCGAAGGAGTCAGTGATGAAGCGTTAATCTAAGTAATGATGTATATTATAAACGAATGATAAATGTAATTTTCTATCAAACATATCATTTTTGTTCTTTAAAAGTTGTTTTCTTTAAAAGTTATTCTGTTTTCTAAAAAAAATAAGCTGTTTTCTTTGAGATTAATCTGTTTTCAAACAAATAAACTAGTATTTGCCCTTGTTTTTTCATTTTTTAACCCAGAAGATCAATCTACTAGAAAATGAGTAGTAAAATGAAATTCATAGCGACCAGTAAATATCATTCAATTAGGCTGAAATTTGGCATGGAGATGTTTGATAGATATAAGAACAAGAGCAGCCATGTGGAGGTAAAAAATAACAAAATTTAATTTTTCGGACCACCCTAGACTGGACATACACAGCGCGTATGTCCCTCATTCCCCGAGAAACGGAGACCACTCTCCCTCACCCTCACCCCTATAGTCAAAACCTCCGCACCCTCACCCTCTCCTTCTTGAGCAAATCTTTCGCTCATCAATCTTTATATAATATTGATTATAAATAGCACGAAATGGGTAACCGAATTCTGCAGTTCTGCAATGTTTGCAACCGATGAATTGAGGGCAATTAGATGCGATCTTTGTCAATTTATCTTTGATTTCAACTGACTGAATACATCACTCTTATAGCAAGTACCAAACAACTAAATGAAAAAATATTTCTGTAAAAGATGTATAAAGAAAATAAATAAGTTTACGGTTTGTAAAACAAAAAGAGATACTGAGGAAACAGCGAAAGAAGAGAATATAAATGATGAGCAGAAAGAAACAGGAAAGGAGACTAAGAAAAGTGAAGCAGATACAAACACGTCACATCGGAATACCGACGCACAAAAAGGGCAACAAAAATTATTGTAACAGAAGCACTAAGAGAAACGCACGTAAATCAGTTGGAGAACACCAGAGTGAATAGAGTACATAGCGAAAAACAAGTGGGAAATCACGATAATAGACTGACGTTATCCCCGAAAAAGGAAATGAAACAAACATAAACAGAGGCCCCAAATGATAATGTGAGAAGAACTGTATACATATACTATGCAAAGGGATTTTGCAGATATAAGGAAGGACGGTGTATATATGACCATCTTAAGATGTGCATTTTCTGTTATAATAACGGTCACTGTAAATTTGCGACAGCTGCAAATTTTATCACCGACACCATTTGCAAGTACTATGCAATGCAGAGGGGGTCTGCAAATATTGTACGAAATGTTACTATCATCACCTCCCAACAAACTCAAGGGACAATAGGAAAAACGGTAAGAAACCTGTGAATAGAAACCAAGGAAAAAATTCTCTCGACATCGGAGACACAATATGGCTACTAAGCCCCATTCAACACATCCAGGCGACACAGCTGAGAACCTCCAATTGAATTTGGAATATTCGAAGGACACTAAAAAGAAAACATAAATATAGTCCTGGCAAATATTCAACGGCTAAGACCGAATCGCACGATAAACAAAGTTTCATACCTGCAAGGATTTATGAAAGAAAAAAGGACTGACATCGTATTCTTCACAGAAACATCTTAAAGACTACCAAGGAGATTGTGAAAACTGCGAATACTGCATAGATAAAAAAGAAATAAAAATTAATGGCTACAGCATACTACAACCTGACAAAACAGAAAAACTAAAAGGTGACTGCTATTTACATACTGTACATGATAGCCATATGACAGAGACAGAAAATAAATCAAAGAGCTACGTGAAGCTCTCAGCAGTAAAAATTGAAAATCTTAACGTGATATTAATAGTCATCTATAGACTTCCGAACACTTCAAAAGAATCTTTAAACACCCCATTCCCGAATATAGTACTCCGCGGTGATTTTAATTTCCCATTTACAAAATACAAAAGATGGGAAGAAATGTATATATACACCAGGATAAGTGTGGCACAAAAGAAGACCAGGAGCAAGCAAAAATGGTGATAGCTCTAAAAAATGAACTCATGTTAACACAGGAGATAACAGATAACACCAGAAAAAAATAATTTCTCGGATCTAGTATTCACGAATAACACCAACTTAATCAATTATATAAAAATAACACTAACAAATATCTCAAGCCATAACATTATCGAGATATCCACTAATATGGTAGGAGCACTTAAAGAAAATACTCATACTGAAGAAAGAACCAAATCTGAGATTTTTAATCTAAACTTTAAGACTATAAATTGGGAAGAAATCGGATCTCATATGGCACAAATAGAGTGGGAAACAGTCTTAGAGGATAAAACAACCGAAGAAATGTAATAACCTTATAAAAAAAGACTCTGAAAATCCTAGAAAAATATGTTTCGAAGGTACAGCCAAAGGAAGAGGAACTACTTCGTGAGACAAAAGCGGACACAATTCCGCAAGAGAAAGAGAGTAGCCACGAATTAATCAATTACAGAGACAACAACAACAAAAACGTGATACAAATAAAATTGGAAAGTATAGACATGGAAATACAAGCCCTAATTAAGGGCCATTCAGAGAGAGAAGAAGATGCGGTGAAAATAATGAGAGATAACCCAAAATACTTCTATAGCTTCGCGAAAAGAAAAACCAAAAGGCGGACCACTATTGCACCCTTAAGGAAAGAAAATAATGAGCTAACCGATGATCTAAAAGAAATATTTGAAATACTGAGAGATCAGTACGAATCAGTTTCCAGCACCTCAAATAGAGACAAAGCCGTACCTGCCAGAAATACATTGTTGAAGAGGAATTAAATGGAAAATGTATAACTGATTTTGAATTTACCTCAAAAGATATAGCGAAAAGTATAGGGCAAATGAAATCACATTCAGCTCGGACAAACGGAATGCCTTGTTAATTAAAAGCTGTAAGAACGAAACAGCTATATACCTTTTTTGGATATGGCGTAGACCTCTGGACACGGGGAAAATACCGAGCATACTAAAATGGGCGAACATTGTCCCTATATATAAAGGGGGAATAGTTCTCAAGCAAAGGAATATAAACGGTGTTATTGATATTACATCTCACGAAAATACTCGAAAGAATACTCAGGGAGAAAATATATGGCTTTTTGGAGACACGGAAGATTCAACGAGGACCAGCACGGGTTTCGATCAGGAAGGTCGTCCGTATCACAACTAATAGGGCACTATAACAATATCATAAACACACTTGATAGTAATGATAACGAAGATGTAATATACACGAATTTTGCTGAAGCATTCGAGAAGCATAATCTTGTTATAATGAAACACATGAGAATAACAGGCAAAATGGGCAAATAGATTTACAATTTCCTCAGGGAACGGCAGCAAGCCGTAAAAATCCAAGGTATATCATCATCAGAATCGGAAGTACGCAGCTCAGTACCACAAGGAACAGTATTAGCCCCACACAAAAGAAGAAATTAATAAACCAGAAGTTCAGAGGAATTACACAGCCAAGACTGATGGCTGCAAAGAATTCAGCTACTGGGAAATACTATGTAAATTAAATCTGTATTCACTGGAAAGAAGAGATATACCACAATTTACATATGAAAAATGATCAAAAACCTAGTACCTAACCTCAGACTAAACCCAATTAACATCCAAACAACAGTAGAAAATAGGAAAAGTAAGATGTTTCGTGTTCCCAAATTGAAGGCCCGACAAGGGACACTCAACACTGAAGGGGGCTAAAACTTTTTAACCAGCTTTCAAAGGACCTCAGGAACGTCACAGAGGTCAAAGTTGAAATCTTGAAAAGAAGACTAGATACCTGGCTCATGGCGGTACCAGATGAGCCGGGTGTACCTGGCTACGTGCGATGGGGGTCGCAAGAAAGTAACTCGCTCCTCCATCAGTCCAAGTTTAGAGGTGGGGCCACCAGCTTGACCTTTTTGTGAAGAGACCGACGCACGGAAATTTTACCAGGTATATATATATATATATATATATATATAATATATATATATATTAATATATATATATATATATTATATATAAGAAATAACTGAAACATTGAGCTCAGCACGAATCAGTTTTCAGTACCCCAAAAAGTGACAAAGTGGTACCTGACAGAGCTGCATTCTTTGAAGAGAAATCACAAGAAGCGTATATAACAGATTTTGATTTTAGCCCAGAAGGTACAATGCGAGCTATAGGAAAAATAAAATCACATTCAGTAGCAGATCTGGACGAATGGAACGCCTTATTGATTAAGAATTGTAAAGATTAAACAGCTACACCCCTATACTGGATATGGAGAAAATCCGTGGACACGGGGAAAATACCAAGTATCCTGAAAAGAGTGAAGATTGTCCCTATATATAAGGTTGTAACATATATTCTGCTCGAATTTTTAGTTTATTCACAACAAAAATTAAATGACTTATAATGACAAATTAATCATCAATATAATTCCCTTCTTTTTCTATAACCTCCTCCCACCTGTAGAAAAGATTTTTTATGCCACGTTCGAAGAAATCCTTTGGTTTTGAGTTAAAAAACCGATCACTTCGTTTTCGATAGCTTCCCTGGATTACAACTTTTGTCCATCTAGGTGGTGTTGCAGACTTCTGAATAAATGATAGGCTGAAGGTGCGATGTCTGGAGAATAAGGTGGATGAGGCATTTTTTCCCAACCAAATGCCTCCAATTGGGCAGTGGTGATTCGAGCAGTGTGAGGGTGCGCGTTATCCTGGTGGAATGGAACATCTCTGCGATTAATTAATGTAGGACGTTTTTCTTGTAATGCCATCTTCAATTGTTGGAGTTGTTGGCAGTAGACTTCAGTTGTGATTGTTTGGTTATCTGCAGTGGTGGGCACGCGCAACAATTTTTGTAGCGCCGCAACCGCAACCGCAACTCTGCTGAAATAGTTGCGCCGCACGCGCAAGCGCAACCCTTTTCAAAAAGTTGCGCCGCAAGCGCAAGCGCAACCAAAAATGTTGCGCCGCAAGTTGCGCCGCAACTTTTTGCGGCGCAACTGCCCACCTTTGGTTATCTGGCAGGAGCTCAAAATGAATAAATCCTTGCATATCTCACCAAACGCATAGCAAAATTTTCTTTGGATGGGGTCCGATTCAAAAACGGTGCCTGCAGTTGCCGAGAATGCAAATATCGATTCGATGTTGAAGATTCGCTTGTGACAAATCATGCGGAACCCATTTTCCAACCTTCACTACTTTTCCTAACAGCTTCAAATGACGATGAATGGTCATATGGCTAACGCTGAGTTGCAGGCCAAGTTCTCTTACAGTTACCGTTGGGTTTTCCCCCACTGTTGCTTTCAGCAACTCTTCATCTAATTCATTTGGTCGTCCTGTTCATTGATAATCTTTCAGACTGAAGTCTCCATTACTGAACTTCTCAAACCATCTCCTATACATCCATTCGTTCACAACATCATTTCCATAAACTCTTTGAATGTTTCTTGCGGATTCACTAGCGTTAGATCCCTTATGGAACTCATACAGCATCACATATAAAGGAGGATATAGATATCAAGCAAATAACTATAGACCAGTGTTACTGACGTCCCTTCTCACCAAAATATTTGAAAAATTAGAAAGAGAAAATCTATGACCTTGTAGAGACACTGGAAAGATTCAATGAGAACTAGCACGGACTCCGATCAGGAAGATCATGCCCATCACAACTAATAGAGCACTATAACAATATCATAGACACACTTGAAAGCAATGAAAACTACGATGTCATATACACGAATTCCGCTAAAGCTTTCGACAAATGTGATCTTGGTATAATAGCACATAAAATGAAACGTATGGGAATAACAGGCAAAGTGGGAAAATGGATCTACAATTTCCTCAGAGACAATCTGCAGGTTGAAAAATCCAAGTATCATCAGAATCTGAAGTACGCAACTCAGTACCACAAGGAACAGCACTGGCCCCACTCCTATTCATTATCATGCTGACAGACATAGAGAGTGAAGTAACCAACAACAGCATAGTAACATCCTCTGCAGGCGATACAAAAATCAGCAAAAAAATCAGTGATGCAAAAGAATTGGAGGCCCTACAGAGCGACACCAACAGAAAATAGAAATGGTTAGAAGAAAACATGAAATTTAACCCAGAGAAATTTTAGCTCTTGAGATATGGAAGAAATGAAGAGCTAAAACAGGCTACATATTATGCCCCAGAGAGACAGGAAATTCAGAAAAGCCAGAAAGCAATAGATTTAGGGATTATAATGACCAACGATGCAAAATCTGAGACAAAATCATATAGCGATAAACAAAGCAAAATGAGTCGCAGGACAAATACTGGGAACCTTTAAAAGAAAGGAAAAGAGAGTAGTGATTCCCATGCTGAAAACACTGAACATTCCAAAACTTCAATACTGCTCAGTCTTGACGTCCCCATACACAAAAGAAGAAATTAATAAACTAGAAGGAATTCAGAGAAATTTCACACCCAAGATTTATGGCTGCAAAGAACTCAACTACTGGGAAAGACTTCTTAAATTAAATCTACGAAGGCCACTCAATATATTTTGCCCCACCTTTTTTTTTCTTTCCAAGTTTCCTTGTAAGTTCCATAAATTTTGTACACAAGTAGTTACATACCTTTTTTACAAGTTTTTATTTTTCCACATAGTCTCCATCCTTTTCTACGGCTTTCCTCCACCTCGAAACAAAGACCTTTATTCCTTGCTGGTAAAGGCCCGCTGACTTCCGCTGGAGCCACCTCTTAACCTCCTCAACAACCTCATCGTCACTCTGAAACTTTCTTCCACGAATAGCATCCTTCATTGGCCCAAACAAATGCAAGTCTGAAGATACCAGATCCGGGCTGTATGGAGGGTTGGGTAAAACAGTCAAGCGCATTTTTGTGATGGCCTCTCTTGTTTGCAAACTGTTGTGTGGTCTTGCGTTATCGTGCAAAAAAAAGACGTCTTCCAGTTTTCTCTCCAGTCGAACTCACTTTATACGTCTCTGGAGTCTCTGCAGGGTAGCAATATATGCCTCTGAGTTGATTGTTTGTCCTTTCTTCATAATGTCCACCAGAATCACCCCTTTCATGTCCCAGAAGATGGTGGCCATAACCTTTCCTGCAGAGGGAACCATTTTGAACTTTTTCTTGCGTGTGGAGTCTGCGTGATGCTACTCCATGGATTGGCGTTTTGTTTCAGGTTCAAAGTGGTGTACCCAAGTCTCATCCCCAGTCAAAATTCGTGAAAGGAAGTCATCCCCTTCTGTCTCGTATCGAACCAACGACTCAGAAGCAATTTCTTTTCTTTGGGCTTTGTGATCTTTAGTCAGTTGGCGAGGAACAAACCATGAACACACTTTTGAGTATCCCAGTTGCCGAATTATCGTATTCACACTTCCTTCACCAATTCCTAGCTCCAGTGATAGTTCCTTGTATGTGACGCGGCGATTTGATCGAATGATGCTGTTGCACGTTGCACAGTGTGAGCTGTGACAGGCGATGCCGAGCGACCGCTCCGTGGCTCATCATCGAGACTGGCTCTCCCTCTCTCCGATGATCTCACACGTTTAGACCAGCACCAACTGTGCTTCGATGAACAACAGCATCTCCGTAAACGTTTTGTAGACGTTTGTGAATATTTCCAACTGTTTCGTTCTCTGCGGTTAAGAACTCTATAACAGCTCTCTGTTTACGACGCACATCACTGTCAGACGCCATTTTCGAAACTGCGTTAACCATCGGTTTTATACAAGGGCATTTAAAAGCGATTTTATACAAGGAGGGGAGATTTAAACTGGAAAAAATCCGGTTATGTGAAGCGCAGAAAGTTCAAACTTACGGCCCAAAAGACATTTCAGCCCCATGGCCTATTATTTAGCTAAGAAAAAAGGGTAGGGCAAAATATATTGAGTGCCCTTAGTATATTCACTGGAAAGAATAAGAGAGGGAGATACACCATAATTTACACGTGGAAAATAATGGAAAACTGGCACCTAACTTCAAGCTGAACCCAGTAACCACCCAAACAACAGTGGGAAATAGGAAAGGTAGAATATGTAGTGTTCCCAAACTAAATGCCCGTCAAAGGACACCCTCAACTCTAAAGGAAAGTAGCTTGGTTGTCAGGGGACCAAGACTATTCAACCAGCTTCCGAAGGAGATCAGGAACATTACTGGTCTTAACGTAGAATTCTTCAAAAGAAGACTAGACGTCTGGCTCAGGATGGTACCAGATGATCCGGGTGTGTATAGCTATGTGCGATGAAGATTACAAGAAAGCAACTCGCTCCTCTACCAGACCAAGCCTAGAGGTGGGGCCACCAGCTTGACCTTCGTGTGAAGAGAGACCAACACACAAAACTGTACGAGGATACGAGTATATATATATATATGTATATAGTTTAATACTTACGACCAGGGTCAGGTTACCCATTACGCCAAATACGCCATGGCGTAGGGCCCCATGATATTTAAGGTATTTTATTTTTCGATAAATATTTCTAAATATTGTTTTAGATAGTAATTTTCCATAAATGTTATTTGAATATATATATATATATATATATATATATATCTCGGGGAAAAAATATAACAGAATTGAACGAGAAAATAGTTTTAACAAAATCAAACCATACGATCAACTTACCAATTAATCCAGTACATGCTCAAATTGCACTCCATATAGCCTGACAGTGTTGCTACGTAATACATACAAACTCATCACGATCAATTCTATCTTATTTCCCTATGAGAACATACTTTTGTTACACCCTGTGTATATATATATATATATATATATATATATATACAGAGCCGGCCCTAAAAAGTGCGGGGCCCTAGGCATTTTGATAATACGGGGCCCCACTCCAGAAAAGATTTTAGTTCATAGTAAAAAGGCAAAAAAATAATCTGAAGTGCTATACATTTATTGTAGACATCTGTCTAATAATATTAAGAATAACAAAAAAAAAATGCTTTCATTAAGAATACTAAAAAAATACCATACTTTATACATTTATAATATATTTTAAAGACTAATTTTTCTAACCTTCCCTTCTGAAAATTCCATTAAAAGGGGTTCAAAATTTAAACCCCTTGCTTCTTCATGTTCAATTGACAATATTCCAAGGTTATTTAGCCTATCTTGGCCCATATTAGACCTTAAGCAGTTTTTAATTAATTTTAATTTTGAGAAGCTTCTTTCTCCTGATGCTACCGTCACAGGAATTGTTAAAAATATTCTTAGAGCAATCAATAAATTTGGACAGCAAGAGGCTATACCATTAGATGAAATGAAGTCAAGTAATTTTAAAGGCTGCCCTATTAAATCTGATGGTATCATTCGTCTCATAGCCTCTACCTCTTCACCAAGCATAGGGCCATCTATATCTGAGAAGTTTGATGTCCTAATGGAGTTTATTTGCCCAGCCCCGCTGGCAGCGCGGGGCCCTAGGCGGCTGCCTAGCTCGCCTTGCCCTAAGGCCGGCCCTGTGTATATATATATATTGCTTTTTTTTCTGCCTGAACACCGGAACCTTTTACTGAATTGCCAGCAAAAATAAACAAAAAGATAATATGTACAGAGATTTCACCTTTCATTTACAATTTACTGTGCTCGGTTTTTACCGAGGCTTGAATTGTTCAATTGCCATAACCGTCACACTACTTTCTTTTATTATATATATATATATATATATATAATATATATATATAATATAACAGACCGTGCATGTGTGTAACATAAAAGATTCTCAGGGGACCATTCCGAGTTGTATCATATATATATATATATATATATATATATAATATATATATATATATATATATATATAGACAGCTACGGAAAACGCCTTCAAATACTTTGGCGATTACCACTTTACACCAGACCCGCTGTTCCATCGACACGGCCACGACCAAGATGACATCACATCGCGAGGATTCACTCAAGGAATTTGCCTCTGCCTTGCCTCACACCGAAATCTCGTTATAAGGACTCCTGGGCACGACACCTCAATTTCCTTCCTCTGAAGAAAATCTCCAGTGACACTCCAGATATCATCATGTAAACAACGTTTGTAACAGGCCCTTATTATCCTGGTGTCATTCACTTAATTATATATAAAGCTTTCCATTACCTCGCTCGTTATTAATATTGAAGTCATTAATTAAGTGCACATTTAATTTCAACTGAACTTGTATTCAAACAACCAACTTTTATTTTGTCTCATTCATAAATCATTTATTTTGTTTAATAAAGGAAGAAAATTTATTCTATTAATTTCCTTTAATTAATAACATTACTCAACAGTCTGAAAAGACCTGGTGACTTGAGCATCAGACAGTCATAATTAACATTCATTAACAAATAACAGTTATCATTATTATAGTGCTAACGAGGCACTATATATATATATATGGGATGAATTTCACAAATGAGTACGTGAAATGAATGAATGATGCAAACCCACAAAGAGAAAGAAAAATTATTCCAAGACTTTCGTGTTCTCAGAAGTATATTCCCTGACGAGGTGTACTTTTGAATACACTAAAGACCTTGGAATAATTTTCTTTTTCTTTGTGGGTTTGCATATATATATATATATATATATACACACACACACAAATATATATATATATATATATATATATATATATACATATATATACACAGTATATGGATCTGCATGGGCAAATGAGGGACACTTGCTCCCTCCCTATATTTCATATTTATTTTTTCCAAGCGAACCAGAAATAAAAGGGTTGTAATAGAGAGCAAAAAAAGTGTATTAGGCACCTCAATCGCGTGAATAGTGAAACGTTAATATAATGAAATGATGAAGAATGGAACATGTACCTCCAAACAGGCATAAAAAATGTCGAAAAAATAAATTTTACAAAAGATGGTTTATACACTATTTTTTTATTTGTCCTATTGTCCAGGACGATAGAAAGTGTTATTGCTTACTTTAAATTCAAAGGTGAATTGCAGCGTACTTCTCAAGTTATAGTATCCAAATCGTAATTTTATTTCTTCGATTTGGTTTATTACTGATACGTGACGTGAAAGAAGTGGTCATGTCCGGCCACAGTCGCTGCATGAGGAGCTAGAAAGCGGAAATTGCAACAAGAA
This sequence comes from Bathynomus jamesi, assembly GCA_023014485.1. Taxonomy (NCBI): domain Eukaryota; kingdom Metazoa; phylum Arthropoda; class Malacostraca; order Isopoda; family Cirolanidae; genus Bathynomus; species Bathynomus jamesi. Next base: position 321,741 of record JAJOZX010005344.1, read on the forward strand.
AGAGATGAATCGGTAAAAACAGTTATCGAGAATTGACAAATTTTTTTTTCGGAAAGAGACTAAAGGGTAATAAGAGCAACATGAAGATACCAAGTTAGAGACAGTAGAAAAACCATCAGGAGAAGAAAGTGAAACTCTGACAGAAGAAGAAGCGGAGAGAAAAGAACCTAACATTGTGGCTGAAGATCCTGAAATGTGACAAAAACTTTAACGCACAAACGAAGCACAGTTGGCTTTCTGTTCAAAAAGCGTCCCGCCTCTTGCCAGAATGAAGATGATCTCCTGGGAAATTCGCGCAGAGAACAAAGTAATCGAAACGGGTATTTCTCTAAAACATTATTTTATGGAAGGGCAAACGGCGAGCTGTACCACCGGAACTATTTACTATATTCACCCTAGACAGGAAACGTATTTTAGAGAAATACCCGTTTCGATTACTTTGTTCTCTGCGCGAATTTCCCAGGAGATCATCTTCATTCTGGCAATAGGCGGGACCCTTTTTAAACATCACTTCTACTTTTGCTAGAGACAGTTTTAGTGACTGAAGTAATGCTACAAAAACAGTGAAGAACATCGCAAAGTTCAAGTGACATGGATGTTAAGAACAAGCCCGAGAAACTGCATTGATGCTGAACTAAAAAAGTAGCGAGAAGTTGAAAAGAATTACTGGCGTTTAGTGCTTCAACGTGGTTCGGCTTTCAGAGAGGACGACGAGATTATCGGTTCGCCACAACGGAAATTTTTTTTGAATTCTGTAACTCTTAGTTCAATTTGATCCATTTCTTGCCTGGTCGTGGAAAGACAAGCTATTTGTACCCTGTAATGTGTAATGAGCTGATCCCACTTATGGGCCAGCAAATTGTGAACACTGTGTTTGTGATGAAGTGCAAACAGCCAAGTACTTTTCGATTTCTGTGGATTCCGCTCCAGATGTAAGTTACATACATCAGCTAATATTCATTGTGAGGTACTTGAGTTTGAGTAGGGAACCTGTATAGTGTACAGTGATTTTTGAAGTTTTTTTGTCCATTCTTAGCCAATATATCCTGAAGGTGTGCAAGTTCACAGGCATGTAGTCCTGCAGACTATATGCCTTCTACAGCTCATTCGTTGAACTTAGATGATGTCACAGGTGTTCATTGCTGTTTGGAGGCCATACATTTCTTTGGCATACTGCAGAAAATATATGAATTTGCAGTTTGCTCAACAAAGCGATGAAATTTTCTGACTACCAGTCTTATAGAAAATGAGAATGGCCGCATTCTGATGTTGAAATCCTTGTCATCTACCCGATGGCATTGTCATGCAGTCAGTGAGAGCGCTGCGTTTGGACTATAAGCAATATTACCTGTTGACTTGTTAGAAGATAAGAATGAAAAGGGACAGACTTCCAAACAAACTCTGTCGTCTAGAAACTGCAATTATGTGCATTCTGTGAGGCAAAATTTTGCATAGATTTCAGCAAAGCAATACGCTACTTCAAAGCACACGTATAGACATTCAAAGTGCCCACACCAACCCAACACACCCCTCCTCCTAAACAAACCAAAAAAAAAATTTTGTATGAACTTTTTCTCTATCTAGATTCGTTAAAAGTTGCGCAAGCGCACAGGCCTGTACGAACGAAAAAATAAATATCCTTAGGATCCTCCCACAACAGAGACCTTTCTAACGGTGTAGGAATGAGTGCCCGACGTTGAGCGTTTTCCGGGAAAAACGCCGGACAGAGAGAAGCCCAGACAGAGGGAAAGAAATTGCATATTATTATTATAGATAATACGGGGTTCCAGAATTCTGATTGGCGTAGGACCCCTTTGTAGCTTAATCCGGCCCTACCTGTGATTCTCAGTCACAGGCATTACACGTTTTTAACCTAGCCTAGTCTAACCTTCACGAAGTGATAATCTTAACCGCATGAATTATCTGCAGCATAAAGAACAGAATATGCTGACAATAATGGAATGGCTTCCATAGTCACCTGATTAAATTCAATTAAGCATTTATGGACGCTATTTACATTTGAAAAGAAAAACGACACTCCTAACAACCCCATTGATCTGTTGAAAGTGATACGACAAAGCTGGAAGATCATCACCTGAGTTACACTCAATAAATTGGTTAAATTGTTGCCACGAGGAATAGCTGTTGCATTGGCTGCAAAATTGTTTGATGGGGCTGTTTAATCTCCTCCGCAACATCTAAGATCATATGACGAAGGGGACCTACAGTTTTACGTAGGATCCGAAGAACGGATCGCTATATAATCTGAGTGCGGAGGGCGGTTCCCCATTCAACAACTACCCATACTTAATGCCGCTTAACTTTGCTGATCGACGAGAAGTGGTGTTACAACACTGGCCACGACGTAGCCCTTAGCCTTGACTGCAAAAGGAATACGTACAAAACGAGAGATTGTAACCTTCATTTGTCCAACTTGATTTTTTGAAATAACATTCATTTTCACTTGTTACTAAATGAAGAATTAATAAAGATCCATATTTTTTTAATGTACGAAAATTTGCAGTGGACTCATAATTTTGGCACCAACTTTATATATATATATATTATATATACATACTGTATATATATATATATATATTTAGTGTGTGTGTGTGTGTGTGTGTGTGTGTGTGTGTGTGTGTGTGTGTGTGTGTGTGTACACGATAATGCGTTTGTACATAAATTTTATTCACTGTCTTAAACATGTACATATACAAATTAAATAATTATATATAAGAAAATATTTACATAAAGCAATATCAGAACAAAAGTGAGTGGATCAAAGGGTTTCACTAATAACTAATTTAAGTTCGTCTGATCGTTTCAACGTTACATCAAAAACATCACAATCTCTGAACTTTCAATATTTTGCAAACATCCGAAAAAGAAAAAAAACATCTTTCTAGAAAAGTTTTCACCTCAGAAGAAGTAGAAGAAGAAGAAGTAGAAGTAGAAGCAACAGAAGTAGTAGTAGAAGTAGCATACTAAAAAGAAAAAGATTGGGTCTTAAATGGCTACTTCTTTGTGTGTAAATTTTTTTAGCTCTCTTTCATGTTGTATTTTATGGCAGCAATTTAGGCCTCCTTCAATGATCGTAAAGTTGGTGCTTACCTTTTCATTGAATTCCCATAGAAGAGTTTTATTCCTGCCGAGATCCATTTTTATCCCTTTTGCATTTAGATTGTTTTATTTTTTCCGATTTCTTATAAAAATCTAATTGAAAATATGTTCCATTCAGATTGCTCAGTTATAACAAATGTTGGAGACTGTTTAAAGTGAGCGACACCGATATTTCACTAAGTGAATATATATAATTATATATATATATATATATATATATATATATATATATATATATTATATATATATATATATATATATACACCTCGTGAGGAATGGACGCTATGTAACAAGGGAACATCTCGGAGGTTTATTCTATCTGCACCCGAGAGTGTATAAAGTATCAATGAATCCCTGGATATGAGTTATTAAGTGAAATTTATTGAGTGTATGAATGTGCAATATAGTTTACACAAACTATGAAGTTAAAATATACAATATATTCAATCGAAATACGGCAGTCATCTGAGAAAAGTATGGAACGAGACAGGAAAACTGTCATAAACCCAAACTCACGTGATTGACTCCCACTCAGACGGAAAGAAAAAGTTTTTGTTCTGAACAATTATAGTAATAAATACGATGACCATGGGTCCGAATTCTTACTATATTTGCAATTTATGTAATTTTGCAACGACTGAAAATGAAGCGATCAGGTGTGATTTTTTGTCAACAATTACACCACTTTAACTGTACGAATTTGGACGAAAGAAAATGTATGTACAACTCATATACGAAGAGTGTAAACTCGTTCGCGGTATTTAAAGCAATAGAAAATATGAATACGAGAGAGAGAGAGAGAGAGAGAGAGGAGAGAGAGAGAGAGAGAGGGAAGAAATGGAAGTAAAGGATGACTAGAATGTTCTGAAGGAAAACGATGCGGATGAGAGAAATAAAAGTAAAGATAATACGAAAAGAACACATGATTATAGGAGAAATAAAAGAAACAAACTGTTATATGGTGAAATTACGAAATGAAGATAATGGGAAAATGACAACAAAAACTCAAAACGTAGGGAATATCGTATGCAAATCTTATGTAAAAAGGCATAGCAGTTACAGGGACTAAATCTGGAAACTAAATTTGAAAACCCCCGTGCAATTTCCATTGCAAAACTTATGTAATATACGGTATATGCAAGTACGGGCAAAAATGTAATTACCACCACCCTCAAAGGAACACGACATGTGAGCAGCCAAAACCATCAGCAAACAGGGTAACCACATTTTTATGCGTATACATACACATTAGTGGTGGACCGGATATCCGCATCCGCACTTCTGACTGTGGATGTTATGCGGATATTACCTCTAATAAATTATGCAATTTACAATTAAATTAACTTATAAAGTAGCTTATAAGGCCCAGTCATGCACATTTCATGTAAAGTATTAATTATTAATGAACAAACAAATATATGAACCTCAAAATATAAATACCTGGTAACACAGGAAATTGAATGAAACTTGTTTCATTGAATTTTCTGTTGCTGAAACTCTTGAGAAAGTTATTATTTTTATCATAATGAAAAAATTAATATTAATTTTAATTCTTATGCATTGCCTGCCATAATAGTAATATCACAAAATTTGAAAAATTGTCATATATTCATAATTTTATATTATATTGATAGATTAACTAAATATCCGCATCCGCATCCGCGGATATTGAAATTAAAGATCCGCATCCGCAGATGTTGAAAAACTGACATCCGGTCCACCACTAATATACATATATACACATATACATATATTTGTGGTTACGAAACAACTAGATATCTCTTAGGCGCGAAGCGAAAAGTGTAATAAAAAAGTCCAAGCGCGAATTTGAAATCTCCATAGCTCGTGACGGTAAAGAAAACCCCAAACGATTCTTTCAATACGTCAACAATAGAAATCCAGTAAAAAGGTTCTTGGGGCCTTGAAAAATATTAACGGAGAGCTAGTTTCTGAAAACAAACAAATGGCTACTTTGCTAAACGAATTTTTTACGTCAGTTTTTACTATAGAAGATGTAACGAATATCCCTATGGTCATAGACATAATACCTTTTGATAATGGTGATACTTTGGATAATATTGTGGTTAGTGAAAGAGAGGTAATGCGCTATATTGCTAAAATGAAATGCGTGAATCACCGGGGCCGGATTCCATATATCCCATACAACTAAAAGAATTAAAAGAAAGCATTGTTGTGCCGCTAACAAAGATTTTTAATGCGTCTATTTCTGAGGGGTGCGTACCAGATAATTTCAAGTTAGCAAATGTAACACCTATTTTTAAGAAGGCGATAAAGGTGCGGCGAGAAATTATAGACCAATCAGTTTAACGTCTGTTGTAGATAAGCTATTGGAATTAATAATTAAGGATCGTATAGTCGAACACTTAGAATTGCATAACTTGGTTAGAAATACTCAGCACGGTTTTAGGCGAAACAAATCTTGCTTAAGTAATCTTTTAGAATTTTTTCAAAGCGTGGTTGAAGTTTACGATAGTCATCGGGCGGTTGATGTAGTGTATTTAGATTTTCAGAAAGCGTTTGACACTGTACCGCACAAAAGACTCATTGAAAAAACTAAGGCTCATGGAATCAGGGGTGTTGTAATAAATTGGATAGAAGAGTGGTTACGAGGTAGGAAACAGAGGGTCGTCGTTGATGGAGCGGATTCGTGTTGGGCTAATGTAGCGAGTGGCGTTCCTCAGGGTTCTGTATTGGGCCCCTTGCTTTTTCTTATATATTTTAACGATTTAGATGTCGGCCTAGTCAGTACAGTTCCAAAGTTTGCAGATGACACGAAGTTGGGTGGTAGGGCGATTAATGACGAAGATACAGGTAAAATTCAGGAAGATCTGAATAAAATCGTTCATTGGTCATTCACATGGCAAATGAGATTTAACGTCGATAAGTGCAAAATTTTACATATAGGTTCGCGTAACGGTAATTTTGCGTATAGTATGTCAGGGAAGGAGCTAGCAAGTGTAGAGCAGGAAAAAGATTTAGGAGTTATAGTCACTGGTGATTTAAAAGTAGCGAAACAAAGTACAGCAGCGGTCAATAAAGCGAACAAAGTGTTAGGTTTTATAGCTCGGCATTTTGAGTACAAATCGCGCGATATTATTGTTCCGCTTTATAAATCATTAGTTAGATCCCATTTGGAGTACTCGATCCAATTTTGGAACCTGCATATGCGAAAAGATATAGACAAAATCGAAAGAGTTCAAAGACGAGCAACTAAGATGATTCCGTCGCTTAGGTCGAAGTCGTACGAGGATAGGGTTAAGGAGTTAAAATTGACTACACTCAAGACGAGGAGGCTAAGGAGTCATCTAATCCAGGTTTTAAAACTTATGAATGGGTTCGATAACGTAGACAGAGATAGCTTTTTCGGAAAATCTCAGTATAATAGGACTAGAAATAACGGGTGTAAGTTGCCAAGTAGAAGGTTCGAGAGAGCAGTTGCCAAAAACTTTTTTACGCATAAAATAGTAAATAGGTGGAATAGTTTGCCGGTAAAAGTAATTAGTAGCACGTCTATAAACATGTTTAAAAATCGATTAGACGCATATGTTGATACATTGGGTATAGTTTAAGGTAATAAAATTAAGGCTTTGTGGTTCAGAACCCACGTAAAGTTGTAGGTCCTCTCCGTCACCACGGAGGACATGCACAATACACAATTACGAACACAGTTAGGTAGATCAGCCATGAATGGATCCTAGGGTCTTTGTTGGTCTGAAACATTATAACACACACACCACACACACACACACACAACACACACACATATATATATATAATATATATATATATATATATATATATATATATATATGCCCGAAATCGCTTTGTTTCCGAGTTACACTCCGTTTTGTGTTCCAGCAATTCTTTCCACAAACTGTTTACAAACACTGCTTGCCGACAATGTTTGTGGGTGTGTATGAGACAATTGAGACATATTTCATGTTTGGCCTTGCCGATTGTAATGTTTAGTACACTCTATGACATGTTTCAATATCATTGAGTGTAGAGCCATCAGTCAGTCAGAGGTGCATCGCGGTGTTTTACTGTTCGTATTCGTAACTTCTTACCGTGAATAAGTGCAGTTCAGTGTTAAAAAAAACAAAAAACCTTAAAGGTTTTTGTGTTATTCACTGAGTTGGAGGAGCGGGTCCTGAATCGCGTGGAGGAACATCCTGGTGTCAGCACCCGAAGGATAGCAGCAGCAGAGTGTGTGAGATACACAACTGTGTGGAGAATTTTACGGGAACAACAGCTTTACCCATATCACATTCAGAGTACAAGGCCTTACTGAAGCTGATTTCCCACCGCGACCCTCTTTTTCTATCCTCCGTGTTGTTTTCTGATGAGGCTGCCTTCACAAGAAATGGCGTGATCATTTTTCACAACACTCATCACTGGGCCAAAGAGAATCCGCATGCCATCATCCAGGGCCGTTTCTAGCATTTTTGGGGCCATAGACAAGATTTTATGGGGAGGCCCCAACCCTATTAGCTGATCATTTGCTAGATATGCATCAAAATATCTGCCTTATATACGTTATAATATATATATATATATATATATATATGGAAAACACCACGTGCCATGCACAAATTCCTTAACTTTTCCATCCATGAGGCAGCGCGATCATGCTGTTTTTTTTGCATGTATTCATACATATATATATATATATATATATATATATATATATATATATATATATATATATATGTGTGTGTGTGTGTGTGTGTGTAAAAAATGAACCATAAATAATTCCCATATTCCTATTCCTTATTCTTCATATAACTCTTGTATTCATTTATATAGTTATTGTATCCATTTTAAAATTCAAGTGTTATATGGTTCATGTATTTATATAATCCTGTATATTCGTATATATTTAACTTTGTATAATGCCTATAATCATATGTATGTACGTGTGCGTATCATTTTTACATAAGGACCAAAACCGCCCAACGCGAGTTTGGATAAAATTTTTGATTTGTTTTCTACTTTGCCAAATAATTGGTGACCTGTTCTTTTTAAAATCTCATAATCATTTTTTTAGATTTCGCTTAATAAGGAATCCTGCTTAAGCTTTGCAATGTTCATATTTTGTATACATTCTCTTTTCGTTATAAAAGATGAAATCATTTCTTGCCTAAGCATTTAATTGTACATCTTAAACCTTTAAATTTTACTCATATGCATATTTTAGTGTAAAGATGCATAGTCCAATTTCCACTTTTAGTTAACTTGACAGATCATGATAACATCAGATCTGAAAATCCGCGGTTTAAGACAAAAATATGGCTTCATCTTCAAATATCTTGTTTATTCGTTTAAACCTTACCACAGCTAAAAGATTTACTTTATTTTCAAATATTGTGCAAAAATAATGCCGCCTTTTCAACATTTAATAACAATGATGTTAGCAGTTTTGGGGTATATAAACCCAAGTCAAATCTTCCATATGTCATTAAGAAATAGACTCAAAGGCTGAGCACTACCTGTACCTTTTTGCAGTAAAATCCAGTAAGAAATAGTCTTTATCTTCTCCTTCGAGCCTTGTTCTCTTCAGGAACTTAGTTAGTCAAATTCCCCGATACGCTATAAGAAGAATCCGGGAATCTTCAGAGAATTTTAGTAAGTCTACCAGAATCCTCCGAGCCACTATAGAAGAACTCGGAGAATACTGTAATATAAAAGAAACTACCGCAAATAACACATCCGTTGCTGCCACCTAACTAGAAACCCCGTCGACTTCGAACCAACCCAGGCCATAGACGGAGGGGTTAACACATATATATATATATATATATATAATATATATAGATAGAGGCGGGGCCACCAGCTTGACCTCCGTGTGAAGAAAGACCAACGCACGAAACAACATAAGGTTCATAAGGTATATATATATATATATATATATATATATATATATATATGTGTGTGTGTGTGTGTGCGTGCGTGCGTGCGTGCGTGCGTGCATGTGCGCGCGTGTGTGTGTGTGTGTGTGTGTGTGTGTGTGTGTGTGTGTGTGGAAAAGAGAGAGAGGCATAAATAGGAAATAAAGCGAAATGGTTACTAACTTTTTTAATTTATTTTAAAGAATATGCCTATAACTAGCATTGCACACAATAAGCCAAATTTGCATTGCCAAAATGAAAATTTTCATTAAAAGTTAGCGTTTCTTTTGTTGTAATTTTTAAATATAATTAACACTGCACACTTTCAACAAAAACATTTCGCTCAATAAATACAAAGATTGTTTTGAATTCAATTCCTATCGTATCCTTCAGAAATTTTGCCTCCTACACTTTTTTGAAGCGGGGCCCTATGCAGTCGCCTATTTCACCTATTGGAGGAAACGGCCCTGCTATCATCCAGTCAAGGCACCAACAACAATTTAGTATCAATGTATGGGCAGGTCTTATTGCCGACAACTTAATCGGTCCTTTTGTTTTGCCTGGAAGATTAAAAGAATCCTATTCCAATTTTTTTAGGAATGATTTAACCAATTTACTAGCTGAAGTTCCTCTTGGTATCCGACGTCATATGGGTTTATGCATGACGGCGCTCCGCCTCATTTTAGTCGAGTAGCCAGAGACTATTTGGATGACCATTTCTCTGATAAATGGATAGGCCGTGGGGGACCCATTGCGTGGCCTGCTCGCTCCCTGGACCTGAATCCATTCGATTTTTACCTGTGGGGTCATCTGAAATCCAGTGTTTACGTGACACCCATTGACAACGTTGAAATGCTTCGCGAACGTGTAGAACAAGGATGCCAGAAAATCCGAGCAATACCTGCAATGTTTGAACGCGTCAGGCAGTCTATGACGAGGCGTGTTCAGGCGTGTATTCAAGCGTAAGGCGGTCATTTTGAGCACTTTTAAAGGTAGGTTGGATACTTGCTGGAACACATAACTGGCTGTAACTCGGAAACAAAACAATTTCAGGCATGTGTTTATATAAACTTTTTTCATTGTTTTCAGGTCCTGAATCCATCTTGAAAGTGCGTCCCACATGTTATGAAACACCCTGTATATACCGGGTTGCCCATAAAAAAGTAAGCTATTGCTTTTATCAACTATTATATTTACTATTGTCAAGATTTGCTTGCTTTTATAACGATTTAAATAATTTGCTTTTACATGTAGCACTTCTATATGTCTTTATAATATTTGTTTTTAATATACTCTTTTTATCTTTGTTGCAGATTTTTCAAAAATATTTAATCACCCATCAAAAATGCCTTCATATATTCAAGATGATCTCATATTGATAAAACAATTACATATTGAGAAACACTATGGTGCCAGAAAAATTATATCAATGTTTCCAAATAAATCATGGATTCGTTCTGGTGTAAGAAAAAAATATTTGTAAAATTGATAGAACTGGATGTGTTGCTAGAATCAAAGGTAGTGAAAGAAAAAGAGAAGTTCGCACTGATGAAAATATTGCAATGGTTGAGGAAATGGTTCTAAGTGAGGAAAAAAAAGCCTGGAACGCATACGACACCAAATTTAATTGCAGCAGAAACCGGAATTTCAAGAAGTTCTATACAACGAATTGTCAAAGAATATCTGCAATTGACAGTTTATAAACGCTATCCACTGCAGATCTTGAGTGAATTCAATAAGATGAACAGAATGGAAGCATGTCAAGCTTTTCTTGAAAGATTTCCCAATGTCAATAGAATCTGGTTTAGTGATGAAAAATGCACAGGCCTGCGAATGAGAACTTTGTAAGAGTTGTTTTCTTACTAATAAATAATTTTATATAATTCAACTACGCTAATTTCGAATAAGGTGTCCATTTTTTTGGTATCATGTAAGGGTTTTCTGCAAACTGGAAGGGAAAAAATAACATAAATATTATTTATTTCAATTTACATTAGGTACCTATTTATCTTTGTTATACTAATTACAAATGCAAACAACTTTAAAAAGAAAGAAGACTATTAACGTCAATTACATATTCATATTTATTGGCCTGAGTTTTTTTGTGAGATCTATGCCTTTTAGTCGCGAATGTACGCGCTGTTCCTTTTCTTTTATGTAATAATTCTGGAGTATCTCGTTTGAACATCCAGCAGTAATCAGCCATCATGCTGATGTCCCACTTTCCCTGATATCTCTTCTCCATTTCTTTGATGTCTTGGTGAAACCAAGCATTTATAGGCAGTAGTTTTTAATCAAAATTTAATGAAAATTACTTACATATGTAATATAAAAAACTATGTAGGGCTATGGGTTGATTGCCCGATACCCTCATCCGTTGGAAATTTACAGCAGACTTCAGTGGAGAGTTACCGACAAAAGCCCTATGTTTCTTCGTTAGAGAGTTATGTATGTGTAGGTCTTCAAAGGACCTCTTTATATTTAATTGTTTTCGGGATTTGGACTACCTATATGTGAAGAAAGGAATTGCCTTGCCTTATTATTTCGCTGGGCCTTAGTTTGCTTCAATGTAGGGCGTGACGATCTTCTTCGATGTAGGCCCGTTACGATGGAGCCTACACTGCGAGTTGACACTTTGTTACTATATAGGCAGTCACGAATTAAACCTCTGAAGGAATAGACCTATCCTTTTTATATATTATAAGGAATTCACTCAGAACTTTAGGGAAGACGAAACACATCTTCCCTGTTTAAAGCGTTCGCTGTAAAATAAAGAGCTCTGAGCCAGAGCCTCTATAATATATCTTCATATTTTAGTATAAATTGCTGATTTGGCAAAGGTTGTTGAGTCCTTCTCTCTTGTAATTTACATGAGTTAGCAATGGAAAATTTTGATCATGTGAAATAATAAATGTTTCTCGTGGTTATGTAGGCCCGACGCCTACATACGGGTTCTATGTATGTATGGCAATCATTTCATTCCCATTAGGCTATGTCGCCAATCCCGAGGCAATTTTGTATAGATATTTAATTCAATTAATTAATAATTTATATTTAATTATGAAGTAAAGGTATCACATACGATACCATGTTGTAAGCGCGTATAGTTTTCCCATATACTGGGGTGGGGGGGCAGAGAAAAATTTGTATGTTATAGATCAAATTTTTTGATAAACTGTGTAAAAACATGTAAAATGGATTAAAAAGAATGAAGTAGGAATTTAGGAAGAGAAAGGTTACTCAAGACCTATTTAAATATAAAAGTTCAAGAGGCCAACTTCTCAAGTTTAGTTAAAGTTATGTTAATCAGTTTGACTCCCCTTAGGTATAGGAAATTTACAGAATTAAAGTAAAATTATTAAGCATTTTAACTTTGCTCATTATCTGTGTAAATTTTATAAATGCTGGTTTACTGATGTGGTTTTTGAAAAGATATAGACAAAGTCGAAAGAGTTCAAAGACGAGTAACAAAGATGATTCCGTCGCTTAGGTCAAAGTCGTACGAGGATAGGCTTAAAGAGTTAAAATTGACTACACTCGAGACTAGGAGGCTAAGGGGTGATCTAATCCAGGTTTTCAAAATTATAAATGGGTTCGATAACGTAGATAGAGATAGCTTTTTCGAAATATCTCAATACTAGCAAAAGGTCGCCGCTACGCGCCGATTTTGCTAGATCTGCGGTGCTTCGGCTGAATTGTGGGCCTACGGCGTATTTTATTTTGAACATCAGTAGCCCTTTATCTGGATATCATTCCTATTCCTCTCACCTTGGGCCTCAGTAATTGGGGTGCCTGCGGCCTTCCAGTTACTGGCAAACCAATTATTCATTCAATAAAACTACAGAAAAGAACGCAGCCATGAAATCTAAAGCTTCACAAATCTTAATACAATGAGCTCGGATTTGAAGCCTAAGATTTTCATGACTGCGTTCATTTCTATAGTTTTATTGACCAAATAACTGAACCGACAGTAATTGGGGACCCTGCGGCCCGCCAAATCATAGTTTTCATTGTTTCGAGTGCATCAATAATATTGTTATAGTGTTCCATTAGTTGTGATAAGCATGATCTTCCTGACCGGAATCGATGTTGGTTATCATTTTTTTTCTGAGTTTCCCCATTAACCCCACCCCCTCCCCCATTACCCCACCCCCTCCCCCAATACCCCATCCCCCACCCCTCTCCCCATTTACCCCACCAATTTTTTTTCTGAGTTTCCCCATTAACCCCACCCCCTTCCCATTACCCCACCCCTCTCCCCCAATACCCCTTCCCCACCCCTCTCCCCCATTTACCCCACCCTTCCCCCATTACCCCCAAGGGGGAAGGGGGCTGGCCCCTTGCAAAGGATTTACTTTAATTTTTTTTGAAGGGGGCTGGCACCTTGCAAAGGATTTACTTTAATTTTTTTTTGGTTACATAATATATATCGCATCTTTTTTTCTGAGTTTCCCCATTAACCCCACCCCCTCCCCATTACCCCACCCCTCCCCATTTTGTGCCAAAATTATGATTAAAAATTAAGAAATGGGAAGAACTGTACCCCTAAAAGGGGGGAGGGATTTATGTTAGGGAATTTTTTTTAGCATGGGCACTGCACAATAAAAAGACGCATCGAATGGTGAAAACCGCATTGTTCTACACCAATTGTAGCGACCTGTAGGTGTGCGCAAAAAAACTTATATTATATATATATATATATATATATATATATTATATATATATATATAAGGCTTCATTTCTGAAATAGTATATTAGATAATAGGACTAGAAATAACGGGTGTAAGTTGACAAGCAGAAGGTTCGAGACAGCAGTTGCCATAAACTTTTTTACGCATAGAATAGTAAATAGCTGGAATAGTTTGCCGGTAGAAGTAATTAGTAGCACGTCTCTAAACATGTTTAAAAATCGATTAGACGCATATGTTGATAGATTGGGTATAGTTTAAGGTAGTAAAATTAAGGGTGGATAAGATAGATTTTGATTCTGTTTTCATTAAATATCACAATAACCAGACTAGAGGTCATAGTATTAAATTATTTAAGCCAATATGAAGAACAAATTTAAGAAAACATAGTTTTAAAAGTGTTGTGGGATATAGGGAGGCAGCATCTTGGGTTAGGGGATACTCTCTGTCCTTACACACCCCATTTAAAGAGATTCCTCTGCCGAGCGGTGACCCCCATAGTACTGTCAGGTATTGAAAAACTCATGATCTTTACTTGCACCACAAACACCTTTAAATGGGAGACCCAAAATGGGTGCACACACATTTCTACATTATTGTACACTCTTTACAGCCATACGTACACTTTCCCTCCTAAGTATATATATTGTAATGTATATGGTTGTAAATTGTGACTTGGTCCGCAATTGATATGGACCGTGACTTATTTTTGGTTGGCAAGGTACTGGTATTAATGGATACCATAATGAAATTGACTGGATTTTTTGGATCTGATATATTTGCATGTCGGTTATAAATAGATATAGAGTGTAACATATTTGTGGATAGTAGTCTATTATGACTTGATCCTCTGGATCCAGAGATTCTATCTTTGGTTTTAAATTGATAATTAATTAGTTTTAAATTGATAATTATTTAGTTTTGTAAAAATTGGTCGTTGCAATGTACAGGCAGTTTTTACATAGTGGAGCCGCCTCGATGGGCCGACGTGGCCCCTAGTGTGCCCACTATAAAAATTTCTTATGTTCTTTTGTTCCTTGTGGTTCGGAACCCACGTAAAATTGTAGGTCCCCTCCGCCACCACGGAGGACATGCACAATACACAATCACGAACACAGTTAGGTAGACCAACCATGAGTGGATCCTAGGGTCTTTGTTGGTCTGAAACATTATAACATTATAACATAAAGAGCTCCGAGCCAGAGCCTCTATAATATATCTTCGTGTTTTAGTATAAATTGCTGATTTGGCAAAGGTTGTTGACTCCTTTTCTCTTGTAATTTACATGAGTTAGCAATGGAAAATTTTGATCACGTGAAATAATAAATGTTTCTCGTGGTTATGTAGGCCTGACGCCTACATACGGGTTCTCTGTATGTATGGCAATCATTTCATTCCCATTGGCTATGTCGCCAATCCTGAGGCAATTTTGTATAGATATTTAATTAAATTAATTAATAATTTATATTTAATTATGAAGTAAAGGTATCACATACGATACCATATTGTAAGCGTGTATAGTTTTTCCATATGTAATATGAAATATGACATTTTGTAAAAAATCTGTACGTGATGGCGAAAAAAGAATATTATTTTCGGAATCAGCGTGCAAAAATTACTATATAAGTGATAAAATATTTCGAACAACAAAACCATCGCAGGCCTGTGAAATAATTTTCAATTCGATCACCTATCACCACTCAAAACAATCGAGAGAAGTAACACCGGAAAGACTTTTAATTCAACGGTTTAACTTTTCTAAAAAACTAATGATCTCCTGCTGTGTCACAAAACTGGGTAAAAGTGAAGTTGCTTTTGTTGAAAGCGGTGTTAAAATGAATGCTGTTTATTATTGCAACAGTATATCAGAGACACATCTACCAAAATTTCGCGAAATTTCGGCAAATCGATATACATTTCAGCAATATGGTGCAACAAGTCATGCTGCTCGCCTTACAATTGAATATTTAAACAAAGAAGTTCCTGACTACATAAAACCTCCACGAACATCCAGATGATAATGCGACGGTGCACCATCCTGTTGCCAAAGGATTTCATTAACATCCGGGACACATTCAGGAGGAATGGGCAAAACTTTGTTTTGCAGCATTTCCAGATAACGTTCTCCATTCACTGTTTCTTCAAAGAAAAATGGTCCTACAATACCATTGGAAGAAATTCCTGCCCAAACTATTACTCCAGCTACATTCTTGGTGAGTCAGGACAGAGTGTGGATTCGTATCACTCCAGATGTAACAGTTGTAATTTTGCCTCATCAGTCCACACAATTTTGTCCAATAACTGTTGGTCCTGTCTTAACTGATCAAGCACAATGGTACAAAACTGATTTCGTTTGTCATGGTCATCTTCCAACAAAGCATAAACTGCAAGTGGGCGGTAGGGCTTTACATGTAGCTTCCATGTAATCCTCCAAACAGATGTTGTACTGACATCAGCAGGTAACTCAGAAGAAAGTTCACACAATGATTTCTTTGGACTTTTGACTAAGGCTTCCGCTACTAGCTGTTGATTGTCCACACTAGTTACTGTATTTTTTTTATCCCGAGGACTTTATGTCAACGTTTCCTGTTTCCTCAAATTTTCCTATTAAATCACTGACAGTTGCATGTGCAGGCGTAAAACCATACTCTGCATAAAATCTTTGACGTGCTTCACTCACATTCTCACCACAAAGATACACCAACTTCACCAGTTTTATTCGTTGCTGCTTAGACAATCGAAATGATCCACTTCCTCTATTGGCCATTTTCATTCACTTCCAATAAAAAGAAACACTTCATATTAGTTACGGAATTACTATGACAAACTTCAAATACCAAATACATCTACAAATTCCGCCAATTTCCATATTTCTAGGGTCGACCTGAAACACCTTGTATATTCCTTAGAGCTCCTGCACCTTAAAATTTGCCACTACACCCCTGGTTATCTATGAGAGGCATGGGAGTCGAAGGAGTCTTGTGGAGAGAGCAGATGAAGGGGTGTAAAAATGGTTTGGGCATATGGGAAGGATCTACAGATATACAGAAGCTAAGGCTAACAAAGACCCTAAGATCCACCCTAAGGTTAGCCCGAGAGAAAGGAAAGAGTAGGGGGTTAAAAGAAGAGAATAAGGGGTTAAGTAAGTAGCAAAACCTATCATTCGTGGGTTAACATTCATTCAGAAAAAGAGAAAGAAAGACTCACCATCATCATCCGCCGGCCACTACCGAAAAGTCGGAAAAATAGTTGGAGAGAATAGGAAAGGGGTAAAAGATGAAAAGAAGTAAAATAAGAACGCTTACAAACCATGTAAACACAGTCTTAACTCAAACACTCTCATACCAAGCAAACTACAGACATGCAACTAAAGAGAGGATAAGAAAAGAAAAAAAAGTATGAATAGTATAACAAAAAGTGTGTTAGTTTACACTACGAGCTACATCTAAGTTCGTGTTAGTCTAATTTTTTTTTTAATAATAATTTTATTGCTGGCATATCACACGCTGGCATGTCACACGCTGGCATGTCACAAGTAGTTCCCGACGGACGCGGGAAGATTATTCCATTTATCAATTACTTTAAATGTAAAAAAGTTTTTAGCGATGTTAGTAATGAATTGTCTGCCACGCAACTTAAATCCTTTATTACGAGTATTGCTATTATCGAAAGTGAACAGTTTGTCAAAATTTACGTTATCGATTTTATTAACGATTTTGAAAATTTAATTTCAATAAGCTCCCCCCTTAATCTCCTACTTTCGAATGAATGCAAGTATAATTCTTTAATCCTGTCTTCGTAAGACTTGTTGCGCAATGACGGAATTAGTTTCGTGGCGCGAGGCTGAACCCTTTCCAACCTATCAATATCCTCACGCAAATATGGGCACCAAACCTGAACGGCATACTCTAAATGAGGCCTGACTAAGGACTTGTAAAGGGCCAATATAATATTCTCCCCGCTTCCAGTGACTTATTAACAATTTTCGTTAAGGGGCCTACGAAAATGTCTTTCAAATGTCTAGGATAAAGCGCGTCAGGGCCTGGAGCCTTGCTAACTTTTAGCTTATCGATATAATGCGCAATCTCACCCTCATAAACAGTTATATCATTCAAAATAGTCTCGCTGTTAAATGGAACGAAATCGTCAAGGTCGGGAACATTATTTACCTCTTCTACGGTAAAAACTGTCGTAAAAAAGTTGTTAAAAATACCCGCCATCGCCTGAGGGTCGGAAGCCAAAGCGCCATTAGCGTCCACTAGAGGGCATATGTTATCTTTTATCGGCTTACGATTATTGACGTGGTCAAAAACTTTTTTGGATTATGTTTACTATCCCCAGCTATAAGTATCTCTAAATTACGTTTAGCATTCCTTACAGATCTTTTAACCTGACGTCTAAGCTCGATATATCTCTAAAAGTTAGCTACTGTGCCATTGCGCTTATTAAGTGTATACGCTCTGTTACGCTCGTTTATGAACTCACCTATTTCCCTAGTCCACCACTTGGCCTACCATGATTTCTAGCCCGGTTGGGCCTACGAGGAATAAACTCCCTTTGGATATTCATAAAACTTTCTTTAAACGCATCCCAATGAAAATTTGCGTCATTACCCATGAATAAATTATCCCAGTCCACTACTCCTCCTGTCCGCAAAACTATCAAAATTAGTCCTACGAAAATCAGGGACTTCTATTACGTGACTATCCTTACTGTTTTCTATCAATAGCTTAAACCTAATAATTTGGTGATCACTACATCCCAAACTCTCACCTACTTCTAAACCTTCGACTATATTGTCGTCGTTCGACATCACCACGTCTAAGATATTGTCACCGCGTGATGGTTCGGTAGCCATCTCTCCTAAGAAATTATCTTCCATGAACTCAGTCTCAAACCCTCATCATTACCAGTAAAAGTCTCGTAATTAACGTTGGGCAGTTAAAGTCTCCGACAATTATACTATCCCGATTATTAATAACGTTAGCAAGAAGCGAGTAAAATCTAATATCGGTATCGAGGGGTTGAACGGGAGGTCTATAAATACAAAATTAAAGCTAATACTACGCGGCCTAACTTCAACACATATCGCATTAATTGCTGCCGGAAAATATATTTTAACCTCGATAGCCCTAAGGGAATTACGAATGTACAACAAAACGCCGCCACCAATCCTATGTAACCTATCATTAGTAAAAAGTTTAAAACCCGCTATATCAAGTTCCCCCAACAAGTCCCGAGTCACGGTATTTAACCACGTTTCGGTTAAAGCAACTATATTGTAGTTCCCGGAATAAATTATTGCCTTGAATTCGTTCAATTTATTTCTAATACTACGCGCGGTTACAAAAAAAGACGCTTAAATTATTTTTTACTACGGATCGGCGTTTTAAACTATTTTTCACGTTTGGTCGCGTTTCCCGGACCCACAACATTTAAAGAGGGCTTCGACCTATACAACTTTCGAACGTTCTCATCGATTAACCTACCTAGCCTAGCATTCCCTATTTCACTGAAATTCACCCCATCTTTTATAAAAAGGCTAGGATCACTAAATTCTGACCACAGCACAAATCACTGTAGTTTCGTATTAAAAAATATTGTTTTTGACGTAATCCTAAGACCCAAACCGTGCCTAGGGTTAATACCTAGAACTAAAGACCTATCTGACCTTGCCTTCAGCGACCTAATTAACCCCCTATATTTCTCCAAAAGGTCAGGCACTCTCGTATCGGGCCTATACGAATCGCTGACCCCCACCATCGTCACCAACATCGAGTGACGGGAGGCAACACCAATCCTATCTACTTCGTCTCTAATTCTGTCAACCCTGGCCCCTGGTAGACAGACCCTCCTTCCGTTTAACGAACTCTTTATCTATATGGCGCACTAAAGAGTCCCCCAATTAAAATCGTTTCCCCCTCGTTCACTTCCCTATCCAACTGGGTGAAAGGGTTCGAAACCTCGATAGGGGGGGGGATTCCTATCACCTAACATACGTGGCCTAGCTCCACCCTTAACTTCTCTAAATCCCTCCCTGTCTACTAATCTCTGACCAACCTTAACCCCTTCCTCAACTCTGTCTAACCTTCCCGATAAGCTACCTATACTAGAAACTATGTGCCTCTCCTCACCCTTCAAATTACTAACGTCTTCAACGTTAGTATAGGTTCTGCCTTCGTCAACTGTAACCCTACCACTGCCCTCATCAAGCGTTGTAAGTCTTCCTGTCACCTCGCTTACACTACTTTTTATTTCAACTATCCCTTCCTTTAAATCACAAAAGAAACAAACCGATCTCTCGGTAATCGCCGTAGGACCGCCGTTATAATCATTAAAATCCGAAAACCGCGGATTATCCCCACACCTAGCACACGGCGCTTTCTGCGACGGCATTGCGGAAGTTAAATTAGTTAACGTTTATAACCGTCAGAAGTTTAAGTTAAATTAAGTCGGCATGCAATGAAAACTTCTAAATCGCTAAAAACCACTAATATTCAATTACTTAACTATAACAATGTGAATATAAACGCAAATACATAAAATTCGAAACTTTCCAAAAGTAAATTTATCGCCAATATCCAAAAGTAGAAACAATATCAGAGAGCCCAGGGAACGCGTCCGCTCAGTAAGGAGTCTGGCTGAGTGAGAAGAAGATGGTAAAGAGGATTTACGTGTTGGAGGCGGAGGGAGAAAGGGGGAGAGGTAAACCGAGGATTAGATGGAAGGATGTGGTGAAGGAAGCTTTGGATCAACGGAACCTGGAAGTCTGGGAGAGTGAAAGACGCGCGCTGGATAGAAAAAAGTGGAGCGATGTGGTACATGAGTAGCGACGAGCTGACAATGTGCCACCTCAGGGTGTATGAAGCGGTCTGGATAAACCGTGGAGTAGTCTGCAGGGCTGGGCGGTGGATAATGCTGCCCTGAGACAGGTGCATTATTGTCAGACAGCTGATAAAGTAAATATGAGCAATTGAAGCGCTTCCTGTCTGTTCCTGACGCGACCTCAATGCAGTGGGAGAAGCGTTTGGGTATAATAGTAAATATTAATATTATATATAAGCTATATATATATATATATATATATATATATATATATATATATATATAATATATATATAGTATAATATATATAATATATATATATAAATAAAATTATAATATATATATATATACCGGGTGTTTCAAAAGTCCTCACTAATTTGATTTTCAATTTTCTTTGCAGCTAATCGACCAACGACGTTCATCTTGTGGTAAACTCTTACTCAGTAGTTGAGAATTTTTGAGTCTACATTTGAAGTTTCCTCCGTTTTCTTCTGCTACCATGCTGACTCTAGAGCAGAGGTGTAAAATCGCTGCAAGGCAAGAGGTTCTTCAATCTGTGGTCGAAGTGCAGCGACGATTCCGGGCAGTCTACGGA
>JAJOZX010005345.1:0-50000 GCA_023014485.1 Bathynomus jamesi
GAGTTAGATTAGAGAAGTTAGTTTCAAGATACTTGATAGAGTTAAGAGTTTCAAGTTTAGTTAGTTAGTTTCAAGATACTTGATAGAGTTCAAGTTACAGTTTCAGTTTCAAGATACTTGATAAGAGTTCAAGTTACAGTTTCAGTTTCAAGATACTTGATAAGAGTTCAAGTTACAGTTTTCAGTTTCAAGATACTTGATAGAGTTCAAGTTAGTTTCAAGATACTTGATAGAGTTCAAGTTAGTTTTCAAGATACTTGATAGAGTTCAAGTTAAGTTAGTTTCAAGATACTTGATAGAGTTCAAGTTAGTTTCAAGATACTTTGATAGAGTTCAAGTTAGTTTCAAGATACTTGATAGAGTTCAAGTTAGTTTCAAGATACTTGATAGCGTTCAAGTTAGTTTCAAGATACTTGATAGAGTTCAAGTTAGTTTCAAGATACTTGATAGAGTTCAAGTTAGTTTCAAGATACTTGATAGAGTTCAAGTTAGTTTCAAGATACTTGATAGAGTTCAAGTTAGTTTCAAGATACTTGATAGAGTTCAAGTTAGTTTCAAGATACTTGATAGAGTTCAAGTTAGTTTCAAGATACTTGATAGAGTTCAAGTTAGTTTCAAGATAATGATAGAGTTCAAGTTACAGTTTCAGTTTCAAGATACTTGATAAGAGTTCAAGTTACACTTTCAGTTTCAAGATACTTGATAAGAGTTCAAGTTACAGTTTCAGTTTCAAGATACTTGATAAGAGTTCAAGTTACAGTTTCAATTTCAAGTCTCAGTTTTCAAGTTTCAAGTCT
This sequence comes from Bathynomus jamesi, assembly GCA_023014485.1. Taxonomy (NCBI): domain Eukaryota; kingdom Metazoa; phylum Arthropoda; class Malacostraca; order Isopoda; family Cirolanidae; genus Bathynomus; species Bathynomus jamesi. Next base: position 798 of record JAJOZX010005345.1, read on the forward strand.
CAGTCAGTTTTATTTCAAGTTTCAGTCAATTTTCAAGTTTCAAGTCTCAGTCAGTTTTCAAGTTTCAAGTCTCAGTCAATTTTCAAGTTTCAAGTCCCCAGTCATTTCAATGCAGTCAATTGAATTCAACTTTTTTTGTAATTTAAGAGAATTTAATTTAAGAAAATTTAATTTAAGAATTTAATTCAACCTTTTTTTTTGTTGTAAAAGAGAATTAAATTCAACCTGAATTGACCCGTTTGTGTCTTTAGTTAATCTTTTTTTTCTTTGTTTGTAAGAAGGAAATTCACCGATTTGTCTTTTCCTTTTCATGCATTGTTGCGTATATAAATATATAGTTATGTAATTTATTATTTTGTAACCAAAACCGTTTTTACAAAGGTTGTAACGATTTGGATAATTATTGTAATGTATATGAGGAACATGCCGTCCCTCCGTTTTGTTTCAACTCTTTTAATTTTTGTTCTAAGTAGTGTGATAAGCAATCTTTAAAAAAAAAGAAAAAAAAAAGAGCAAAGTGCTTACGAAAGACGTATTGTCAATTTCAGACTTATACCCCCCGCTTAGTCACTCAATTCCCCCGAATGTCGTACTCCAAACTTTGTATTTTTATTTTATTTTATTTTAACACCCCCAACCTCAGTTGAACTGTGTCAACCAGAGAAATGGTTCAACCCTGGTTAATTCCTCTTTGGTACGATGGAACATAACCTCAATTTATGTTAAGTTGTGTTTTTATATTTTTAAGAATATTATATGTTTAGTTCATTATAGTTTATAATTGATTTCTATTTTCAATTTTATTTTTTTATTTTTTATTTCGATTAATACTGACTAATTGTCGTAGTCGAATTTAATTAATTGTGTGTCAAAATTCAATTTTAAAAATTTACCTTGTAAGGTCCTCTAAGTACGTTTTTTTCATTACCTTAATATATGTGTAACTGATTTAATTACGTACAATCGATAATCCTAATTGAATTCTATTACTTTTGACACATATTCGAATTCATTTTCTTTCCGTACCTCAAGTCACTTTCACATTAAACTCATATGCATACACCATCATTAATACTACCTGTAATTTAGAATTTTATAATAATTGACCTTGAGCTTAAACGATTTTATAATAATAATAATAATAATGATAATAATAATAACAATAACTGACTTAAACTTAAAAGATTTTATAACCCTAAACCCATCTTAAATTACACTGGCCAACAAAATGAAACTTTTTATTCTCATCACAAACATGATCACACTTTGCTTAATGCATTTTTCGCGCTGATTCCGAATCTGGTTTTATTTTTTATAGCACGTAGAGTTATATAGATACACTGGTTTTGATATTTTTAAGTTTTTGATATTGCTATACGAAAATTTATGGATGTATAGATCACACTTAGGAATGCTAAACAACAAATACATCATATACTTTATTCAATGTACTTATAAATAAAGAATATATACATTATTATTAAAAGCGCTGTGAGTGTGATTTCCTTTTGTAAATTTGGCCTGGATTGTCACGATACAGCATCCAACATTGGTCCGCCATCATGCTTTCATTCCAATATCCTTGGTAGCGCTTCTCCATCATCTCAATATCTTGATGGAAGCGCTCTCCTTGCTCGTCACTCACTGCACCAAGGTTTTCAGGAAAGAAATCTAAGTGGGAATGCAGGAAGTGAATATTTAACGACATTCGACACTCCATTTCTTTGAAGGCATCAAGGAGGTTCTTGACTCCATCCTTATACGCAGGTGACTTGTTGCTTCCAAGAAAGTTTTCACATATCCATTTGTGAATCCTGACTGCATACCATAAGCATTCCTATAACTTTTAGATCTCCACAAACATTCCATTGATGACTGTCGTATTTGATTGCCTTAAGTAGTATATCCATATTGTCATATGTCTCTTTTAGATGGACGGAATGGGCAATGGGGATGGATGGCATTATATTACCATTATGCAAAAGAACTGCTTTCAGGCTTCTCTGCGACGAATCAATAAAGAGGCGCCACTCAGATGCCACATACGTCTGAGATATGGCTGTAAATAGTCCATTGATGTCATGGCAATAACAGAGAGGACCGTCTACTGAAAAGAATGCTGTTAATTCAAAATTCCGCTTTCGGTAGTAACTAATACGAACATTGTTCTCAAGTAAATTGTTCTCCTTTAGTCTTGAGGCGAGAAGCTCTGATTTCTCTTTAGACAGCGATAAGTCTCTAACAAGATCATTCAACTGTCCTTGGGTTAACTTTTTAGGCTCTAAATGTCTACTTCAAAAGTGTACTCTGGTTCTGTAGATGGTCCGGAAACGCCAGTTGCACCTTCATCACTTTCCATGTCATCTATGATAGAATCTAGTCTATCACTTGGGGGAATTGGAATGGGCAATGTTTCATCATGTTTTACTGGTCTACGTGCTGAATCCAAGTTTGGATATACAATCTGGTGTTTGTTCTTGGCAGAAAACCCCATTAAGTTCACACTACAAAAATAACAGTCTTCATGATGATCTCTCGGCTCCCTCCATATCATGGGTATGGCAAATGGCATTGAAGCTTTCTTTTTGTTAAGCCTATCACGTAATCCATTTGAACAGCCAGAACAGATTTGATGTGGCGCCCATGGTTTATCTTGGTCACCTAGATGGCAACCAAAGTATAGCTTCTATATTTTCTTAATGTCGGTTGTAATACTTCGTCGCTGTGTTTTAGTTGTCAACTGGCCGCATACGAAACAGAACTTGTCGGGGTCATTCTTACATTGTCGAGGCATGTTGACTGACCTGAGCAAACTATAAATTCAAAAAATGTACACCAACTTGACACAACAAGTTCTTGGACTGGACTGATCTTTTGACACACAAAGCACGGCGTTGTTGCCTGAATCACAATGCTGCTAGACGTAAAAGCTCACACCTGAAATACATAAGATGTATAATTAAGATAATTGAAATAAATAAGATGAATAAACTAAAAAAACACAATAAAATAAACACAATCAAATGTTGAAATATTAGTATTTTGCTTATTTAAAATGGTTAAATCTGTGTTTTTATATATATGCCTTCATCTTGAAAACTATACGTGCTAGAAAAAAACGGAATGCAGTTTTGGAATCAGGTGAAAAATGCTATCCAGCCACCACAAATTTACTCTGATGAAAAACTTTGTTGACCAGTGTTATTATACATTATTTTTAAAACTTTGTTAATTCAAAAACCTTCCAAATCCCTACACATACACACGCATGTATGCACACTATATATACTATATAGACAAACCTTATGCTAAAATCATTGGATATCACAATAAACTATTTCATTACGTGTAAGTGCTAACTATGCTATTTAGTCTTAATCATTTTTGCTTTCTAATATATCTTGCTCATGCATTTATTCAGTTAATTGAACAATCCTCTCAGCTAATCTGTCCCTCGAAATTGTAAGATACACACTTTGTACCTAGTACACATAAATACACACTAGACCACAGGTCTATACATTATCACTACGTAATTCGATTTGTACCTACAATAGTCAATAAAAATTAGTTTATAGATTGTACGATTTACGTTTTTCCCTTTTATCTACTTTTCATTATGTATGTAATTTTTCCCACAGAAAAATAAAAGTTTGTAAAAAATTTAACTTTCATTGTTTGTCTAACTTAATTGTTTGTCTAAAATTAAAGTTTTAATCTTTAAATTTTTATACTTTATAAAACTCTCTAAGCAAGTGTCATGTTAAAAATTTAATTACTCTGCATTGTACCCAACCACCCGAACTCGTTCTGTATAAAATTTGTATTGTAAAAAAAAAAAAAAAAAAAAATTCGTCATCATCTAATTTGAATTCGTTCGATGTTATTTTCTCAATTGTATTGTATTAATTGTATTATATTATTGTATTAATTAATACCACTTTAGAGGGGGAACACTGTAAAAATGAACAATGAATAATCCATATTCATTTTTACATGAGAAACCAAAATCGCCTAAGCGAGTTTTGGATAGAATTTCGATTTGTACTTCTTATTCATTAATACCCACTCTTTGTCTCTAATTCGTTCTTGTAAATCTTCCTAATAATGATTTGTACTATACGTACAAATTCAATAACTATGACGTCACATTTTCCCGTCATTAATTTCCCTTCATCATATCTCCAGTATTCAATGTATGAAAATTCTTTAACATCATAATAAAAAGTGTACACTCTATAGAAGTCATTATTTATATTATGTAGTATAAATATTATTATTCAACCCTATTCAACTATACGTCCATATCTTAACTTGACCATTACCCTATATAAATTTTATTAAATATTCATTTTTACTCGTGTCAGTCTATGAAAAGCAAAACTTTAGGCATTCGTTCGAAAACGCACAAATACGTTCTCGTATTATTTTTTTATTATTTTTTATTATATCACCTCCCGCATTGAACTCGAAAATGCTTAGTTAAGTTATCAAATTCCGCGAACTATGGCAGAAGCGAACGCTTCAAAGATAAAAAATCTCCTTTCGCTCTGATTCGAATTTATAACATTATCATGCGTTATGTTATATCATGTGTGTCATGTCTCATGTACTTGTGTTGTACTAATAACCATATATAATAACCATATATAATAACCATATATTATAACCATATATTATAACCATATAGAAATATATAAAAACACTGTAAGAATGGTAAACAACGTAATGTACTTCATTGAAACTGTAATTAAATGTAATGATTTAATATAATGTAAGAATGTACTTTAATAGAACTGTAATGGACAATCATAAGCGAATGTGAAGTAATCCATAATTGTAATCATAATTGTAATTAACAAAAATTAATACGTACTCAGTCATGTACTCAAATTGTACTTATGTACTACTATGAAAATATCGCCTTCATAAATGTAGACTCGGCGAAAAATACAAATTAGTTTTTTATTTTTATTTTGAATTTTTCAAACATCTGATCATGTGTTTAAAAGGGGGGAACTTAACCTTCAACTGCCTTCCCCCAACATTTAGGCTTATATTATACATGTATTTGTAAAATGAACGGCACTTCATTACGGCTCTCGGCTTTGGTCACTGCTACGAGACTCCCTTGTTAGCAGCTTCGCGGGAGGGGGTAGAGGCCCCTTGCCTCCTTAACTTTTTAGATTCCGGCCTGAGCTATGGTCGAAAGAGGTCGAACCTCTACCCCTGTAAATTCAGAGCACTACCTGTACATTTTTAGAAGTAAACTACAGTAAGACAAACTTTTTATTTTCCCCTTCGAGCCGTGCTCTCTTCAGAAGAACTTAGTCAGTTAAGTCGATAAGTTATAAAAGAAAGCCGATAATTTTAGTACCAAGAGAAAGTATCAGAGTATTATAGAAAGAGAAGAATTAACAACTGTCGACCATAAAGCGAGAGAAAAGAATTAGAATGTTATAGAAGAAATATCCGTTGCTGCCTCTAAACAAGAACGCCTCGTCGATACGAAGCACCCCATAAGCACATATAAGAAGCAGGATAAACATTTGGCGACCCTACTACCAAGATTAGAAGAATATTTTAAGAAGAGGATTTTAACAAGTGGCCACTCTTTGGCCAGGATAGAAATTACCCTGCATCAGGATAAAACCATTTGACCGGCGTGTCACGACTTCTAGTTCGTAACATCCACCCTTGAACGGTGTGTCGCGACTCCAAGTTCTCCACGCCTAGTTTTCATCCAAGAAGAAGTAGCCAGAAAGACACGTCTTTAGGAAACGTCTCTATGGATTTCGCCATAGAAAATTTGGTTAAGTACAGAGTTTGTCTTTTTAAGTAATTTGTAAACATTTGAAAAGTCAGTATTATTAACTTATTAACAGTTAACTAGTATCAAGCCAGAATTAACACAAAACACAGTGAATACTTCAGACACAAGTGATACATTTTTTAGTGAAACAGTAATTTTCACAGAAGTTAAATGTAAAAGAGTTAATTTCAGAGAGTTAATTTCAGAGAGTTAATTTCACTATTATATTTAGTATAGAATAATTTTATTTTATGTACCAAACATAATAGTACAGTACCCTCGCGTACATTAGAGTGAAGTATTGTTTACATTTTTTTATTTTTGTTTACAATTTTTCAAGTTAGTTTCAAGATACTTTATAGAGTTCAAGTTAGTTTCAAGATACTTGATGGAGTTCAAGTTAGTTTCAAGATACTTGATAGAGTTCAACTTAGTTTCAAGATACTTGATAGAGTTCAAGTTAGTTTCAAGATACTTGATAGCGTTCAAGTTAGTTTCAAGATACTTGATAGAGTTCAAGTTAGTTTCAAGATACTTGATAGAGTTCAAGTTAGTTTCAAGATACTTGATAGAGTTCAAGTTAGTTTCAAGATACTTGATAGAGTTCAAGTTAGTTTCAAGATACTTGATAGAGTTCAAGTTACAGTTTCAGTTTCAAGATACTTGATAAGAGTTCAAGTTACAGTTTCAGTTTCAAGATACTTGATAAGAGTTCAAGTTACAGTTTCAGTTTCAAGATACTTGATAAGAGTTCAAGTTACAGTTTCACTTTCAAGATACTTGATAAGAGTTCAAGTTACAGTTTCAATTTCAAGTCTCAGTTTTCAAGTTTCAAGTCTCAGTCAGTTTTATTTCAAGTTTCAGTCAATTTTCAAGTTTCAAGTCTCAGTCAATTTTCAAGTTTCAAGTCTCAGTCAACTTTCAAGTTTCAAGTCTCAGTCAATTTTCAAGTTTCAAGTCCCCAGTCATTTCAATGCAGTCAATTGAATTCAACTTTTTTTTGTAATTTAAGAGAATTTAATTTAAGAAAATTTAATTTAAGAATTTAATTCAACCTTTTTTTTTGTTGTAAAAGAGAATTAAATTCAACCTGAATTGACCCGTTTGTGTCTTTAGTTAATCTTTTTTTTCTTTGTTTGTAAGAAGGAAATTCACCGATTTGTCTTTTCCTTTTCATGCATTGTTGCGTATATAAATATATAGTTATGTAATTTATTATTTGTAACCAAAACCGTTTTTACAAAGGTTGTAACGATTTGGATAATTATTGTAATGTACATGAGGAACATGCCGTCCCTCCGTTTTGTTTCAACTCTTTTAATTTTTGTTCTAAGTAGTGTGATAAGCAATCTTTAAAAAAAAAAAAAAAAAAAAAGAGCAAAGTGCTTACGAAAGACGTATTGTCAATTTCAGACTTATACCCCCGCTTAGTCACTCAATTCCCCGAATGTCGTACTCCAAACTTTGTATTTTTATTTTATTTTATTTTAACACCCCCAACCTCAGTTGAACTGTGTCAACCAGAGAAATGGTTCAACCCTGGTTAATTCCTCTTTGGTACGATGGAACATAACCTCAATTTATGTTAAGTTGTGTTTTTATATTTTTAAGAATATTATGTTTAGTTCATTATAGTTTATAATTGATTTCTATTTTCAATTTTTATTTTTTTATTTTTTATTTCGATTAATACTGACTAATTGTCGTAGTCGAATTTAATTAATTGTGTGTCAAAATTCAATTTTAAAACCGTGAGATTTACTTTCATTACTTGTAAGGTCCTCTAAGTACGTTTTTTTCATTACCTTAATATATGTGTAACTGATTTAATTACGTACAATCGATAATCCTAATTGAATTCTATTACTTTTGACACATATTCGAATTCATTTTCTTTCCGTACCTCAAGTCACTTTCACATTAAACTCATATGCATACACCATCATTAATACTACCTGTAATTTAGAATTTTATAATAATTGACCTTGAGCTTAAAGGATTTTATAATAATAATAATAATAATGATAATAATAATAACAATAACTGACTTAAACTTAAAAGATTTTATAACCCTAAACCCATCTTAAATTACACTGGCCAACAAAATGAAACTTTTTATTCTCATCACAAACATGATCACACTTTGCTTAATGCATTTTTCGCGCTGATTCCGAATCTGGTTTTATTTTTTTATAGCACGTAGAGTTATATACTGTAGATACACTGGTTTTGATATTTTTAAGTTTTTGATATTGCTATACGAAAATTTATGGATGTATAGATCACACTTAGGAATGCTAAACAACAAATACATCATATACTTTATTCAATGTACTTATAAATAAAGAATATATACATTATTTTATTAAAAGCGCTGTGAGTGTGATTTCCTTTTGTAAATTTGGCCTGGATTGTCACGATACAGCATCCAACATTGGTCCGCCATCATGCTTTCATTCCAATATCCTTGGTAGCGCTTCTCCATCATCTCAATATCTTGATGGAAGCGCTCTCCTTGCTCGTCACTCACTGCACCAAGGTTTTCAGGAAAGAAATCTAAGTGGGAATGCAGGAAGTGAATATTTAACGACATTCGACACTCCATTTCTTTGAAGGCATCAAGGAGGTTCTTGACTCCATCCTTATACGCAGGTGACTTGTTGCTTCCAAGAAAGTTTTCACATATCCATTTGTGAATCCTGACTGCATATCCATAAGCATTCCTATAACTTTTAGATCTCCACAAACATTCCATTGATGACTGTCGTATTTGATTGCCTTAAGTAGTATATCCATATTGTCATATGTCTCTTTTAGATGGACGGAATGGGCAATGGGGATGGATGGCATTATATTACCATTATGCAAAAGAACTGCTTTCAGGCTTCTCTGCGACGAATCAATAAAGAGGCGCCACTCAGATGCCACATACGTCTGAGATATGGCTGTAAATAGTCCATTGATGTCATGGCAATAACAGAGAGGACCGTCTACTGAAAAGAATGCTGTTAATTCAAAATTCCGCTTTCGGTAGTAACTAATACGAACATTGTTCTCAAGTAAATTGTTCTCCTTTAGTCTTGAGGCGAGAAGCTCTGATTTCTCTTTAGACAGCGATAAGTCTCTAACAAGATCATTCAACTGTCCTTGGGTTAACTTTTTAGGCTCTAAATGTCTACCTTCAAAAGTGTACTCTGGTTCTGTAGATGGTCCGGAAACGCCAGTTGCACCTTCATCACTTTCCATGTCATCTATGATAGAATCTAGCCTATCACTTGGGGGAATTGGAATGGGCAATGTTTCATCATGTTTTACTGGTCTACGTGCTGAATCCAAGTTTGGATATACAATCTGGTGTTTGTTCTTGGCAGAAAACCCCATTAAGTTCACACTACAAAAATAACAGTCTTCATGATGATCTCTCGGCTCCCTCCATATCATGGGTATGGCAAATGGCATTGAAGCTTTCTTTTTGTTAAGCCTATCACGTAATCCATTTGAACAGCCAGAACAGATTTGATGTGGCGCCCATGGTTTATCTTGGTCACCTAGATGGCAACCAAAGTATAGCTTCTATATTTTCTTAATGTCGGTTGTAATACTTCGTCGCTGTGTTTTAGTTGTCAACTGGCCGCATACGAAACAGAACTTGTCGGGGTCATTCTTACATTGTCGAGGCATGTTGACTGACCTGAGCAAACTATAAATTCAAAAAAATGTACACCAACTTGACACAACAAGTTCTTGGACTGGACTGATCTTTTGACACACAAAGCACGGCGTTGTTGCCTGAATCACAATGCTGCTAGACGTAAAAGCTCACACCTGAAATACATAAGATGTATAATTAAGATAATTGAAATAAATAAGATGAATAAACTAAAAAAACACAATAAAATAAACACAATCAAATGTTGAAATATTAGTATTTTGCTTATTTAAAATGGTTAAATCTGTGTTTTTATATATATGCCTTCATCTTGAAAACTATACGTGCTAGAAAAAAACGGAATGCAGTTTTGGAATCAGGGTGAAAAATGCTATCCAGCCACCACAAATTTTACTCTGATGAAAAACCTTTGTTGACCAGTGATATTATACATTATTTTTAAAACTTTGTTAATTCAAAAACCTTCCAAATCCCTACACATACACACGCATGTATGCACACTATATATACTATATAGACAAACCTTATGCTAAAATCATTGGATATCACAATAAACTATTTCATTACGTGTAAGTGCTAACTATGCTATTTAGTCTTAATCATTTTTGCTTTCTAATATATCTTGCTCATGCATTTATTCAGTTAATTGAACAATCCTCTCAGCTAATCTGTCCCTCGAAATTGTAAGATACACACTTTGTACCTAGTACACATAAATACACACTAGACCACAGGTCTATACATATCCACTACGTAATTCGATTTGTACCTACAATAGTCAATAAAAATTAGTTTATAGATTGTACGATTTACGTTTTTCCCTTTTATCTACTTTTCATTATGTATGTAATTTTTCCCACAGAAAAATAAAAGTTTGTAAAAAATTTAACTTTCATTGTTTGTCTAACTTAATTGTTTGTCTAAAATTAAAGTTTTAATCTTTAAATTTTTATACTTTATAAAACTCTCTAAGCAAGTGTCATGTTAAAAATTTAATTACTCTGCATTGTACCCAACCACCCGAACTCGTTCTGTATAAAATTTGTATTGTAAAAAAAAAAAAAAAAAAAATTCGTCATCATCTAATTTGAATTGGTTCGATGTTATTTTCTCAATTGTATTGTATTAATTGTATTATATTATTGTATTAATTAATACCACTTTAGAGGGGGAACACTGTAAAAATGAACAATGAATAATCCATATTCATTTTTACATGAGAAACCAAAATCGCCTAAGCGAGTTTTGGATAGAATTTCGATTTGTACTTCTTATTCATTAATACCCACTCTTTGTCTCTAATTCGTTCTTGTAAATCTTCCTAATAATGATTTGTACTATACGTACAAATTCAATAACTATGACGTCACATTTTCCCGTCATTAATTTCCCTTCATCATATCTCCAGTATTCAATGTATGAAAATTCTTTAACATCATAATAAAAAGTGTACACTCTATAGAAGTCATTATTTATATGCTATGTAGTATAAATATTATTATTCAACCCTATTCAACTATACGTCCATATCTTAACTTGACCATTACCCTATATAAATTTTATTAAATATTCATTTTTACTCGTGTCAGTCTATGAAAAGCAAAACTTTAGGCATTCGTTCGAAAACGCACAAATACGTTCTCGTATTATTTTTTTTATTATTTTTTATTATATCACCTCCCGCATTGAACTCGAAAATGCTTAGTTAAGTTATCAAATTCCGCGAACTATGGCAGAAGCGAACGCTTCAAAGATAAAAAATCTCCTTTCGCTCTGATTCGAATTTATAACATTATCATGCGTTATGTTATATCATGTGTGTCATGTCTCATGTACTTGTGTTGTACTAATAACCATATAATAACCATATATAATAACCATATATATAACCATATAATTAAACCATATATTATAACCATATATTATAACCATATAGAAATATATAAAAACACTGTAAGAATGGTAAACAACGTAATGTACTTCATTGAAACTGTAATTAAATGTAATGATTTTTATATAATGTAAGAATGTACTTTAATAGAACTGTAATGGACAATCATAAGCGAATGTGAAGTAATCCATAATTGTAATCGTAATTGTAATTAATCAAAATTAATACGTACTCAGTCATGTACTCAAATTGTACTTATGTACTACTATGAAATTATATCGCCTCCATAAATGTAGACTCGGCGAAAAATACAAATTAGTTTTTTTTTTTATTTTGAATTTTTCAAACATCTGATCATGTGTTTAAAAGGGGGGAACTTAACCTTCAACTGCTTCCCCCAACATTTAGGCTTATATTATACATGTATTTGTAAAATGAACAGCAGTTCATTACGGCTCTCGGCTTTGGTCACTGCTACGAGACTCCCTTGTTAGCAGCTTTCGCTGCGAGGAGGGGGCAGAGGCCCCTTGCCTCCTTAACTTTTTAGATTCCGGCCTGAGCTATGGTCGAAAGAGGTCGAACCTCTACCCCTGTAAATTCAGAGCACTACCTGTACATTTTTAGAAGTAAACTACAGTAAGACAAACTTTTTATTTTCCCCTTCGAGCCGTGCTCTCTTCAGAAGAACTTAGTCAGTTAAGTCGATAAGTTATAAAAGAAAAGCCGATAATTTTAGTACCAAGAGAAAGTATCAGAGTATTATAGAAAGAGAAGAATTAACAACTGTCGACCATAAAGCGAGAGAAAAGAATTAGAATGTTATAGAAGAAATATCCGTTGCTGCCTCTAAACAAGAACGCCTCGTCGATACGAAGAACCGCATAAGCACATATAAGAAGCAGGATAAACATTTGGCGAACCTACCACCAAGATTAGAAGAATATTTTAAGAAGAGGATTTTAACAAGTGGCCACTCTTTGGCCAGGATAGAAATTACCCTGCATCAGGATAAAACCATTTGACCGGCGTGTCACGACTTCTAGTTCGTAACATCCACCCTTGAACCGGTGTGTCGCGACTCCAAGTTCTCCACGCCTAGTTTTCATCCAAGAAGAAGTAGCCAGAAAGACACGTCTTTAGGACACGTCTCTAAGGATTTCGCCATAGAAAATTTTGTAAAGTACAGAGTTTGTCTTTTTAAGTAATTTGTAAACATTTGAAAAGTCAGTATTATTAACTTATTAACAGTTAACTAGTATCAAGCCAGAATTAACACAAAACACAGTGAACACTTCAGACACCAGTGATACATTTTTTAGTGAAACAGTAATTTTCACAGAAGTTAAATGTAACAGAGTTAATTTCAGAGAGTTAATTTCAGAGAGTTAATTTCACTATTATATTTAGTATAGAATAATTTTATTTTATGTACCAAACATAATAGTACAGTACCCTCGCGTACATTAGAGTGAAGTATTGTTTACATTTTTTTATTTTTGTTTACAATTTTTTCAAATTATTGAATTGACTTGCAAATTAAGAAAGAGAGAGTTTACAGAGAGTTTATAGAGTTATAGAGATACTTGAGAACAGTTTCAAGTTAGTTTCAAGATACTTGATAGAGTTCAAGGTAGTTTCAAGATACTTGATAGAGTTCAAGTTAGTTTCAAGATACTTGATAGAGTTCAAGTTAGTTTCAAGATACTTGATAGAGTTCAAGTTAGTTTCAAGATACTTGATAGAGTTCAAGTTAGTTTCAAGATACTTGATAGAGTTCAAGTTAGTTTCAAGATACTTGATAGCGTTCAAGTTAGTTTCAAGATACTTGATAGAGTTCAAGTTAGTTTCAAGATACTTGATAGAGTTCAAGTTAGTTTCAAGATACTTGATAGAGTTCAAGTTAGTTTCAAGATACTTGATAGAGTTCAAGTTAGTTTCAAGATACTTGATAGAGTTCAAGTTAGTTTCAAGATACTTGATAGAGTTCAAGTTAAGTTCAGTTTCAAGATACTTGATAAGAGTTCAAGTTACAGTTTCAGTTTCAAGATACTTGATAAGAGTTCAAGTTCAGTTAGTTTCAAGATACTTGATAGAGTTCAAGTTAGTTTCAAGATACTTGATAGAGTTCAAGTTAGTTTCAAGATACTTGATAGAGTTCAAGTTAGTTTCAAGATACTTGATAGAGTTCAAGTTAGTTTCAAGATACTTGATAGAGTTCAAGTTAGTTTCAAGATACTTGATAGAGTTCAAGTTAGTTTCAAGATACTTGATAGAGTTCAAGTTAGTTTCAAGATACTTGATAGAGTTCAAGTTAGTTTCAAGATACTTGATAGAGTTCAAGTTAGTTTCAAGATACTTGATAGAGTTCAAGTTAGTTTCAAGATACTTGATAGAGTTCAAGTTAGTTTCAAGATACTTGATAGAGTTCAAGTTAGTTTCAAGATACTTGATAGAGTTCAAGTTAGTTTCAAGATACTTGATAGAGTTCAAGTTAGTTTCAAGATAATGATAGAGTTCAAGTTACAGTTTCAGTTTCAAGATACTTGATAAGAGTTCAAGTTACACTTTCAGTTTCAAGATACTTGATAAGAGTTCAAGTTACAGTTTCAGTTTCAAGATACTTGATAAGAGTTCAAGTTACAGTTTCAATTTCAAGTCTCAGTTTTCAAGTTTCAAGTCTCAGTCAGTTTTATTTCAAGTTTCAGTCAATTTTCAAGTTTCAAGTCTCAGTCAGTTTTCAAGTTTCAAGTCTCAGTCAATTTTCAAGTTTCAAGTCCCCAGTCATTTCAATGCAGTCAATTGAATTCAACATTTTCTTTGTAATTTAAGAGAATTTAATTTAAGAAAATTTAATTTAAGAATTTAATTCAACCTTTTTTTTTGTTGTAAAAGAGAATTAAATTCAACCTGAATTGACCCGTTTGTGTCTTTAGTTAATCTTTTTTTTCTTTGTTTGTAAGAAGGAAATTCACCGATTTGTCTTTTCCTTTTCATGCATTGTTGCGTATATAAATATATAGTTATGTAATTTATTATTTGTAACCAAAACCGTTTTTACAAAGGTTGTAACGATTTGGATAATTATTGTAATGTATATGAGGAACATGCCGTCCCTCCGTTTTGTTTCAACTCTTTTAATTTTTGTTCTAAGTAGTGTGATAAGCAATCTTTAAAAAAAAAAGAAAAAAAAGAAGAGCAAAGTGCTTACGAAAGACGTATTGTCAATTTCAGACTTATACCCCCGCTTAGTCACTCAATTCCCCCGAATGTCGTACTCCAAACTTTGTATTTTATTTTATTTTATTTTAACACCCCAACCTCAGTTGAACTGTGTCAACCAGAGAAATGGTTCAACCCTGGTTAATTCCTCTTTGGTACGATGGAACATAACCTCAATTTATGTTAAGTTGTGTTTTATATTTTTAAGAATATTATGTTTAGTTCATTATAGTTTATAATTGATTTCTATTTTCAATTTTTATTTTTTTATTTTTTATTCGATTAATACTGACTAATTGTCGTAGTCGAATTTAATTAATTGTGTGTCAAAATTCAATTTTAAAACCGTGAGATTTACTTTCATTACTTGTAAGGTCCTCTAAGTACGTTTTTTTCATTACCTTAATATATGTGTAACTGATTTAATTACGTACAATCGATAATCCTAATTGAATTCTATTACTTTTGACACATATTCGAATTCATTTTCTTTCCGTACCTCAAGTCACTTTCACATTAAACTCATATGCATACACCATCATTAATACTACCTGTAATTTAGAATTTTATAATAATTGACCTTGAGCTTAAAGGATTTTATAATAATAATAATAATGATAATAATAATAACAATAACTGACTTAAACTTAAAAGATTTTATAACCCTAAACCCATCTTAAATTACACTGGCCAACAAAATGAAACTTTTTATTCTCATCACAAACATGATCACACTTTGCTTAATGCATTTTTCGCGCTGATTCCGAATCTGGTTTTATTTTTTTATAGCACGTAGAGTTATATACTGTAGATACACTGGTTTTGATATTTTAAGTTTTTGATATTGCTATACGAAAATTTATGGATGTATAGATCACACTTAGGAATGCTAAACAACAAATACATCATATACTTTATTCAATGTACTTATAAATAAAGAATATATACATTATTTTATTAAAAGCGCTGTGAGTGTGATTTCTTTTGTAAATTTGGCCTGGATTGTCACGATACAGCATCCAACATTGGTCCGCCATCATGCTTTCATTCCAATATCCTTGGTAGCGCTTCTCCATCATCTCAATATCTTGATGGAAGCGCTCTCCTTGCTCGTCACTCACTGCACCAAGGTTTTCAGGAAAGAAATCTAAGTGGGAATGCAGGAAGTGAATATTTAACGACATTCGACACTCCATTTCTTTGAAGGCATCAAGGAGGTTCTTGACTCCATATTATACGCAGGTGACTTGTTGCTTCCAAGAAAGTTTTCACATATCCATTTGTGAATCCTGACTGCATATCCATAAGCATTCCTATAACTTTTAGATCTCCACAAACATTCCATTGATGACTGTCGTATTTGATTGCCTTAAGTAGTATATCCATATTGTCATATGTCTCTTTTAGATGGACGGAATGGGCAATGGGGATGGATGGCATTATATTACCATTATGCAAAAGAACTGCTTTCAGGCTTCTCTGCGACGAATCAATAAAGAGGCGCCACTCAGATGCCACATACGTCTGAGATATGGCTGTAAATAGTCCATTGATGTCATGGCAATAACAGAGAGGACCGTCTACTGAAAAGAATGCTGTTAATTCAAAATTCCGCTTCGGTAGTAACTAATACGAACATTGTTCTCAAGTAAATTGTTCTCCTTTAGTCTTGAGGCGAGAAGCTCTGATTTCTCTTTAGACAGCGATAAGTCTCTAACAAGATCATTCAACTGTCCTTGGGTTAACTTTTTAGGCTCTAAATGTCTACTTTCAAAAGTGTACTCTGGTCTGTAGATGGTCCGGAAACGCCAGTTGCACCTCATCACTTTCCATGTCATCTATGATAGAATCTAGTCTATCACATGGGGGAATTGGAATGGGCAAGTTTCGTCATGTTTTACTGGTCTACGTGTGAATCCAAGTTTGGATATACAATCTGGTGTTTGTTCTTGGCAGAAAACCCCATTAAGTTCACACTACAAAAATAACAGTCTTCATGATGATCTCTCGGCTCCCTCCATATCATGGGTATGGCAAATGGCATTGAAGCTTCTTTTGTTAAGCCATAACGTAATCCATTTGAACAGCCAGAACAGATTTGATGTGGCGCCATGGTTTATCTTGGTCACCTAGATGGCAACCAAAGTATAGCTTCTATATTTTCTAATGTCGGTTGTAATACTTCGTCGCTGTGTTTTAGTTGTCAAACTGGCGCATACGAAACAGAACTTGTCGGGGTCATTCTACATTGTCGAGGCATGTTGACTGACCTGAGCAAACTATAAATTCAAAAAAATGTACACCAACTTGACACAACAAGTTCTTGGACTGGACTGATCTTTGACACACAAAGCACGGCGTTGTTGCCTGAATCACAATGCTGCTAGACGTAAAAGCTCACACCTGAAATACATAGATGTATAATTAAGATAATTGAAATAAATAAGATGAATAAACTAAAAAAACACAATAAAATAAACACAATCAAATGTTGAAATATTAGTATTTTGCTTATTTAAAATGGTTAAATCTGTGTTTTTATATATATGCCTTCATCTTCAAAACTATACGTGCTAGAAAAAAACGGAATGCAGTTTTGGAATCAGGTGAAAAATGCTATCCAGCCACCACAAATGTTACTCTGATGAAAACTTGTTGACCAGTGTATTATACATTATTTTAAAACTTTGTTAATTCAAAAACCTTCCAAATCCTACGCATACACACGCATGTATGCACACTATATACTATATAGACAAACCTTATGCTAAAATCATTGGATATCACAATAAACTATTTCATTACGTGTAAGTGCAACTTGCTATTTAGTCTTAATCATTTTTGCTTTCTAATATATCTTGCTCATGCATTTATTCAGTTAATTGAACAATCCTCTCAGCTAATCTGTCCCTCGAAATTGTAAGATACACACTTTGTACCTAGTACACATAAATACACACTAGACCACAGGTCTATACATTATCACTACGTAATTCGATTTGTACCTACAATAGTCAATAAAAATTAGTTTATAGATTGTACGATTTACGTTTTTCCTTTTATCTACTTTCATTATGTATGTAATTTTCCCACAGAAAAATAAAAGTTTGTAAAAAATTTAACTTTCATTGTTTGTCTAACTTAATTGTTTGTCTAAAATTAAAGTTTTAATCTTTAAATTTTTATACTTTATAAAACTCTCTAAGCAAGTGTCATGTTAAAAATTTAATTACTCTGCATTGTACCCAACCACACCGAACTCGTTCTGTATAAAATTTGTATTGTAAAAAAAAAAAAAAAAAAAAATTCGTCATCATCTAATTTGAATTGGTTCGATGTTATTTCTCAATTGTATTGTATTAATTGTATTATATTATTGTATTAATTAATACCACTTTAGAGGGGGAACACTGTAAAAATGAACAATGAATAATCCATATTCATTTTTACATGAGAAACCAAAATCGCCTAAGCGATTTGGATATAATTTCGATTTGTATTCTTATTCATTAATACCCACTCTTTGTCTCTAATTCGTTCTTGTAAATCTTCTAATAATGATTTGTACTATACGTACAAATTCAATAACTATGACGTCACATTTCCCGTCATTAATTTCCCTTTCATATACTCCAGTATTCAATGTATGAAATTCTTTAACATATAATAAAAGTGTACACTCATAGAAGTCATTATTTATATGCTATGTAGTATAAATATTATATTCAACCCTATTCAACTATACGTCCATATCTTAACTTGACCATTACCCTATATAAATTTTATTAAATATTCATTTTACTCGTGTCAGTCTATGAAAAGCAAAACTTTAGGCATTCGTTCGAAAACGCACAAATACGTTCTCGATTATTTTTTTATTATTTTATTATTCAACCTCCCGCATTGAACTCGAAAATGCTTAGTTAAAGTTATCAAATTCCGCGAACTATGGCAGAAGCGAACGCTTCAAAGATAAAAAATCTCCTTTCGCTCTGATTCGAATTTAAACATATCATGCGTTATGTTATATCATATGTGTGTCGTTCATGTACTGTGTTGTACTAATAAACCAATATAATAACCATATATAATACAATATTATATACCATATATTAAACCATATAGAAATATAAAAACACTGTAAGAATGGTAAACAACGTAATGTACTTCATGAAACTGTAATAAATGTAATGATTTATATATAATGTAAGAATGTACTTTAATAGAACTGTAATGGACAATCATAAGCGAATGTGAAGTAATCCATAAATGTAATCGTAATTGTAATTAACAAAATTAATACGTACTCAGTCATGTACTCAAATTGTACTTATGTACTACTATGAAATATATCGCCTTCATAAATGTAGACTCGGCGAAAAATACAAATTAGTTTTTTATTTTTATTTTGAATTTTTCAAACATCTGATCATGTGTTTAAAAGGGGGAACTTAACCTTCAACTGCCTTCCCCCAACATTTAGGCTTATATTATACATGTATTTGTAAAATGAACGCACTTCATTACGGCTCTCGGCTTTGGTCACTGCTACGAGACTCCCTTGTTAGCAGCTTCGCTGCGAGGAGGGGGCAGAGGCCCCTTGCCTCCTTAACTTTTTAGATTCCGGCCTGAGCTATGGTCGAAAGAGGTCGAACCTCTACCCCTGTAAATTCAGAGCACTACCTGTACATTTTTAGAAGTAAACTACAGTAAGACAAACTTTTTATTTTCCCCTTCGAGCCGTGCTCTCTTCAGAAGAACTTAGTCAGTTAAGTCGATAAGTTATAAAAGAAAAGCCGATAATTTTAGTACCAAGAGAAAGTATCAGAGTATTATAGAAAGAGAAGAATTAACAACTGTCGACCATAAAGCGAGAGAAAAGAATTAGAATGTTATAGAAGAAATATCCGTTGCTGCCTCTAAACAAGAACGCCTCGTCGATACGAAGCACCCCATAAGCACATATAAGAAGCAGGATAAACATTTGGCGACCCTACTACCAAGATTAGAAGAATATTTTAAGAAGAGGATTTTAACAAGTGGCCACTCTTTGGCCAGGATAGAAATTACCCTGCATCAGGATAAAACCATTTGACCGGCGTGTCACGACTTCTAGTTCGTAACATCCACCCTTGAACCGGTGTGTCGCGACTCCAAGTTCTCCACGCCTAGTTTTCATCCAAGAAGAAGTAGCCAGAAAGACACGTCTTTAGGAACGTCTCTAAGGATTTCGCCATAGAAAATTTGGTTAAGTACAGAGTTTGTCTTTTTAAGTAATTTGTAAACATTTGAAAAGTCAGTATTATTAACTTATTAACAGTTAACTAGTATCAAGCCAGAATTAACACAAAACACAGTGAACTTCAGACACAGTGATACATTTTTTAGTGAAACAGTAATTTTCACAGAAGTTAAATGTAAAAGAGTTAATTTCAGAGAGTTAATTTCAGAGAGTTAATTTCACTATTATATTTAGTATAGAATAATTTTATTTTATGTACCAAACATAATAGTACAGTACCCTCGCGTACATTAGAGTGAAGTATTGTTTACATTTTTTTATTTTTGTTTACAATTTTTCAAGTTAGTTTCAAGATACTTTATAGAGTTCAAGTTAGTTTCAAGATACTTGATGAGTTCAAGTTAGTTTCAGATACTTGATAGAGTTCAACTTAGTTTCAAGATACTTGATAGAGTTCAAGTTAGTTTCAAGATACTTGATAGCGTTCAAGTTAGTTTCAAGATACTTGATAGAGTTCAAGTTAGTTTCAAGATACTTGATAGAGTTCAAGTTAGTTTCAAGATACTTGATAGAGTTCAAGTTAGTTTCAAGATACTTGATAGAGTTCAAGTTAGTTTCAAGATACTTGATAGAGTTCAAGTTACAGTTTCAGTTTCAAGATACTTGATAAGAGTTCAAGTTACAGTTTCAGTTTCAAGATACTTGATAAGAGTTCAAGTTACAGTTTCAGTTTCAAGATACTTGATAAGAGTTCAAGTTACAGTTTCACTTTCAGATACTTGATAAGAGTTCAAGTTACAGTTTCAATTTCAAGTCTCAGTTTTCAAGTTTCAAGTCTCAGTCAGTTTTATTTCAAGTTTCAGTCAATTTTCAAGTTTCAAGTCTCAGTCAATTTTCAAGTTTCAAGTCTCAGTCAACTTTCAAGTTTCAAGTCTCAGTCAATTTTCAAGTTTCAAGTCCCCAGTCATTTCAATGCAGTCAATTGAATTCAACTTTTTTTTGTAATTTAAGAGAATTTAATTTAAGAAAATTTAATTTAAGAATTTAATTCAACCTTTTTTTTTGTTGTAAAAGAGAATTAAATTCAACCTGAATTGACCCGTTTGTGTCTTTAGTTAATCTTTTTTTTCTTTGTTTGTAAGAAGGAAATTCACCGATTTGTCTTTTCCTTTTCATGCATTGTTGCGTATATAAATATATAGTTATGTAATTTATTATTTGTAACCAAAACCGTTTTTACAAAGGTTGTAACGATTTGGATAATTATTGTAATGTACATGAGGAACATGCCGTCCCTCCGTTTTGTTTCAACTCTTTTAATTTTTGTTCTAAGTAGTGTGATAAGCAATCTTTAAAAAAAAAAGAAAAAAAAAAGAGCAAAGTGCTTACGAAAGACGTATTGTCAATTTCAGACTTATACCCCCCGCTTAGTCACTCAATTCCCCCGAATGTCGTACTCCAAACTTTGTATTTTTATTTTATTTTATTTTAACACCCCCAACCTCAGTTGAACTGTGTCAACCAGAGAAATGGTTCAACCCTGGTTAATTCCTCTTTGGTACGATGGAACATAACCTCAATTTATGTTAAGTTGTGTTTTTATATTTTTAAGAATATTATGTTTAGTTCATTATAGTTTATATTGATTTCTATTTTCAATTTTTATTTTTTTATTTTTTTTTCGATTAATACTGACTAATTGTCGTAGTCGAATTTAATTAATTGTGTGTCAAAATTCAATTTTAAAACCGTGAGATTTACTTTCATTACTTGTAAGGTCCTCTAAGTACGTTTTTTCATTACCTTAATATATGTGTAACTGATTTAATTACGTACAATCGATAATCCTAATTGAATTCTATTACTTTTGACACATATTCGAATTCATTTTCTTTCCGTACCTCAAGTCACTTTCACATTAAACTCATATGCATACACCATCATTAATACTACCTGTAATTTAGAATTTTATAATAATTGACCTTGAGCTTAAAGGATTTTAAATAATAATAATAATAATGATAATAATAATAACAATAACTGACTTAAACTTAAAATTTTATAACCCTAAACCCATCTTAAATTACACTGGCCAACAAAATGAAACTTTTTATTCTCATCACAAACATGATCACACTTTGCTTAATGCATTTTTCGCGCTGATTCCGAATCTGGTTTTATTTTTTATAGCACGTAGAGTTATATACTGTAGATACACTGGTTTTGATATTTTTAAGTTTTTGATATTGCTATACGAAAATTTATGGATGTATAGATCACACTTAGGAATGCTAAACAACAAATACATCATATACTTTATTCAATGTACTTATAAATAAAGAATATATACATTATTTTATTAAAAGCGCTGTGAGTGTGATTTCCTTTTGTAAATTTGGCCTGGATTGTCACGATACAGCATCCAACATTGGTCCGCCATCATGCTTTCATTCCAATATCCTTGGTAGCGCTTCTCCATCATCTCAATATCTTGATGGAAGCGCTCTCCTTGCTCGTCACTCACTGCACCAAGGTTTTCAGGAAAGAAATCTAAGTGGGAATGCAGGAAGTGAATATTTAACGACATTCGACACTCCATTTCTTTGAAGGCATCAAGGAGGTTCTTGACTCCATCCTTATACGCAGGTGACTTGTTGCTTCCAAGAAAGTTTTCACATATCCATTTGTGAATCCTGACTGCATATCCATAAGCATTCCTATAACTTTTAGATCTCCACAAACATTCCATTGATGACTGTCGTATTTGATTGCCTTAAGTAGTATATCCATATTGTCATATGTCTCTTTTAGATGGACGGAATGGGCAATGGGGATGGATGGCATTATATTACCATTATGCAAAAGAACTGCTTTCAGGCTTCTCTGCGACGAATCAATAAAGAGGCGCCACTCAGATGCCACATACGTCTGAGATATGGCTGTAAATAGTCCATTGATGTCATGGCAATAACAGAGAGGACCGTCTACTGAAAAGAATGCTGTTAATTCAAAATTCCGCTTTCGGTAGTAACTAATACGAACATTGTTCTCAAGTAAATTGTTCTCCTTTAGTCTTGAGGCGAGAAGCTCTGATTTCTCTTTAGACAGCGATAAGTCTCTAACAAGATCATTCAACTGTCCTTGGGTTAACTTTTTAGGCTCTAAATGTCTACCTCTTCAAAGTGTACTCTGGTTCTGTAGATGGTCCGGAAACGCCAGTTGCACCTTCATCACTTTCCATGTCATCTATGATAGAATCTAGCCTATCACTTGGGGGAATTGGAATGGGCAATGTTTCATCATGTTTTACTGGTCTACGTGCTGAATCCAAGTTTGGATATACAATCTGGTGTTTGTTCTTGGCAGAAAACCCCATTAAGTTCACACTACAAAATAACAGTCTTCATGATGATCTCTCGGCTCCCTCCATATCATGGGTATGGCAAATGGCATTGAAGCTTTCTTTTTGTTAAGCCTATCACGTAATCCATTTGAACAGCCAGAACAGATTTGATGTGGCGCCCATGGTTTATCTTGGTCACCTAGATGGCAACCAAAGTATAGCTTCTATATTTTCTTAATGTCGGTTGTAATACTTCGTCGCTGTGTTTTAGTTGTCAACTGGCCGCATACGAAACAGAACTTGTCGGGGTCATTCTTACATTGTCGAGGCATGTTGACTGACCTGAGCAAACTATAAATTCAAAAAAATGTACACCAACTTGACACAACAAGTTCTTGGACTGGACTGATCTTTTGACACACAAAGCACGGCGTTGTTGCCTGAATCACAATGCTGCTAGACGTAAAAGCTCACACCTGAAATACATAAGATGTATAATTAAGATAATTGAAATAAATAAGATGAATAAACTAAAAAACACAATAAAATAAACACAATCAAATGTTGAAATATTAGTATTTTGCTTATTTAAAATGGTTAAATCTGTGTTTTTATATATATGCCTTCATCTTGAAAACTATACGTGCTAGAAAAAAACGGAATGCAGTTTTGGAATCAGGGTGAAAAATGCTATCCAGCCACCACAAATTTTACTCTGATGAAAAACCTTTGTTGACCAGTGATATTATACATTATTTTTAAAACTTTGTTAATTCAAAAACCTTCCAAATCCCTACACATACACACGCATGTATGCACACTATATATATATAGACAAACCTTATGCTAAAATCATTGGATATCACAATAAACTATTTCATTACGTGTAAGTGCTAACTATGCTATTTAGTCTTAATCATTTTGCTTTCTAATATATCTTGCTCATGCATTTATTCAGTTAATTGAACAATCCTCTCAGCTAATCTGTCCCTCGAAATTGTAAGATACACACTTTGTACCTAGTACACATAAATACACATTAGACCACAGGTCTATACATCATCCACTACGTAATTCGATTTGTACCTACAATAGTCAATAAAAATTAGTTTATAGATTGTACGATTTACGTTTTTCCCTTTTATCTACTCATTATGTATGTAATTTTTCCCACAGAAAAATAAAAGTTTGTAAAAAATTTAACTATCATTGTTTGTCTAACTTAATTGTTTGCCTAAAATTAAAGTTTTAATCTTTAAATTTTTATACTTTATAAAACTCTCTAAGCAAGTGTCATGTTAAAAATTTAATTACTCTGCATTGTACCCAACCACCCGAACTCGTTCTGTATAAAATTTGTATTGTAAAAAAAAAAAAAAAAAAAAAATCGTTATCATGTAATTTGAATTCGTTCGATGTTATTTTCTCAATTGTATTGTATTAATTGTATTATATTATTGTATTAATTAATACCACTTTAGAGGGGGAACACTGTAAAAATGAACAATGAATAATCCATATTCATTTTTACATGAGAAACCAAAATCGCCGAAGCGAGTTTTGGATAGAATTTCGATTTGTACTTCTTATTCATTAATACCCACTCTTTGTCTCTAATTCGTTCTTGTAAATCTTCCTAATAATGATTTGTACTATACGTACAAATTCAATAACTATGACGTCACATTTTCCCGTCATTAATTTCCCTTCATCATATCTCCAGTATTCAATGTATGAAAATTCTTTAACATCATAATAAAAAGTGTACACTCTATAGAAGTCATTATTTATATGCTATGTAGTATAAATATTATTATTCAACCCTATTCAACTATACGTCCATATCTTAACTTGACCATTACCCTATATAAATTTTATTAAATATTCATTTTTACTCGTGTCAGTCTATGAAAAGCAAAACTTTAGGCATTCGTTCGAAAACGCACAAATACGTTCTCGTATTATTTTTTTTATTATTTTTTATTATATCACCTCCCGCATTGAACTCGAAAATGCTTAGTTAAGTTATCAAATTCCGCGAACTATGGCAGAAGCGAACGCTTCAAAGATAAAAAATCTCCTTTCGCTCTGATTCGAATTTATAACATTATCATGCGTTATGTTATATCATGTGTGTCATGTCTCATGTACTTGTGTTGTACTAATAACCATATATAATAACCATATATAATAACCATATATAATAACCATATATTATAACCATATATTATAACCATATATTATAACCATATAGAAATATATAAAAACACTGTAAGAATGGTAAACAACGTAATGTACTTCATTGAAACTGTAATTAAATGTAATGATTTAATATATAATGTAAGAATGTACTTTAATAGAACTGTAATGGACAATCATAAGCGAATGTGAAGTAATCCATAATTGTAATCGTAATTGTAATTAACAAAAATTAATACGTACTCAGTCATGTACTCAAATTGTACTTATGTACTACTATGAAATAATATCGCCTTCATAAATGTAGACTCGGCGAAAAATACAAATTAGTTTTTTTTTTTTATTTTGAATTTTTCAAACATCTGATCATGTGTTTAAAAGGGGGGAACTTAACCTTCAACTGCCTTCCCCCAACACTTAGGCTTATATTATACATGTATTTGTAAAATGAACGGCACTTCATTACGGCTCTCGGCTTTGGTCACTGCTACGAGACTCCCTTGTTAGCAGCTTCGCTGCGAAGAGGGGGCAGAGGCCCCTTGCCTCCTTAACTTTTTAGATTCCGGCCTGAGCTATGGTCGAAAGAGGTCGAACCTCTACCCCTGTAAATTCAGAGCACTACCTGTACATTTTTAGAAGTAAACTACAGTAAGACAAACTTTTTATTTTCCCCTTCGAGCCGTGCTCTCTTCAGAAGAACTTAGTCAGTTAAGTCGATAAGTTATAAAAGAAAAGCCGATAATTTTAGTACCAAGAGAAAGTATCAGAGTATTATAGAAAGAGAAGAATTAACAACTGTCGACCATAAAGCGAGAGAAAAGAATTAGAATGTTATAGAAGAAATATCCGTTGCTGCCTCTAAACAAGAACGCCTCGTCGATACGAAGCACCCCATAAGCACATATAAGAAGCAGGATAAACATTTGGCGACCCTACTACGAAGATTAGAAGAATATTTTAAGAAGAGGATTTTAACAAGTGGCCACTCTTTGGCCAGGATAGAAATTACCCTGCATCAGGATAAAACCATTTGACCGGCGTGTCACGACTTCTAGTTCGTAACATCCACCCTTGAACCGGTGTGTCGCGACTCCAAGTTCTCCACGCCTAGTTTTCATCCAGAAGAAGTAGCCAGAAAGACACGTCTTTAGGACACGTCTCTAAGGATTTCGCCATAGAAAATTTGGTTAAGTACAGAGTTTGTCTTTTTAAGTAATTTGTAAACATTTGAAAAGTCAGTATTATTAACTTATTAACAGTTAACTAGTATCAAGCCAGAATTAACACAAAACACAGTGAACTTCAGACACCAGTGATACATTTTTTAGTGAAACAGTAATTTTCACAGAAGTTAAATGTAAAAGAGTTAATTTCAGAGAGTTAATTTCAGAGAGTTAATTTCACTATTATATTTAGTATAGAATAATTTTATTTTATGTACCAAACATAATAGTACAGTACCTTCGCGTACATTAGAGTGAAATATTGTTTACATTTTTTTATTTTTGTTTACAATTTTTTCAAATTGAATTGAATTGACCTGCAAATTAAGAAAGAGAGAGTTTACAGAGAGTTTATAGAGTTATAGAGATACTTGAGAACAGCTTCAAGTTAGTTTCAAGATATTTGATAGAGTTGAAGGTAGTTTCAAGATACTTGATAGAGTTCAAGTTAGTTTCAAGATACTTGATAGAGTTCAAGTTAGTTTCAAGATACTTGATAGAGTTCAAGTTAGTTTCAAGATACTGATAGAGTTCAAGTTAGTTTCAAGATACTTGATAGAGTTCAAGTTAGTTTCAAGATACTTGATAGAGTTCAAGTTAGTTTCAAGATACTTGATAGAGTTCAAGTTAGTTTCAAGATACTTGATAGAGTTCAAGTTAGTTTCAAGATACTTGATAGAGTTCAAGTTAGTTTCAAGATACTTGATAGAGTTCAAGTTAGTTTCAAGATACTTGATAGAGTTCAAGTTAGTTTCAAGATACTTGATAAGTTCAAGTTCAAGTTAGTTTCAAGATACTTGATAAGAGTTCAAGTTAGTTTCAAGAAGATACTTGATAGAGTTCAAGTTAGTTTCAAGATACTTGATAGAGTTCAAGTTAGTTTCAAGATACTTGATAGAGTTCAAGTTAGTTTCAAGATACTTGATAGAGTTCAAGTTAGTTTCAAGATACTTGATAAGAGTTCAAGTTAGTTTCAAGATACTTGATAGAGTTCAAGTTAGTTTCAAGATACTTGATAAGAGTTCAAGTTAGTTTCAAGATACTTGATAAGAGTTCAAGTTAGTTTCAAGATACTTGATAAGAGTTCAAGTTAGTTTCAAGATACTTGATAAGAGTTCAAGTTAGTTTCAAGATACTTGATAGAGTTCAAGTTAGTTTCAAGATACTTGATAAGAGTTCAAGTTAGTTTCAAGATACTTGATAGAGTTCAAGTTAGTTTCAAGATACTTGATAAGAGTTCAAGTTAGTTTCAAGATACTTGATTTCAGTTAGTTTCAAGATACTTGATAAGAGTTCAAGTTACAGTTTCAGTTTCAAGATACTTGATAAGAGTTCAAGTTACAGTTTCAGTTTCAAGATACTTGATAAGAGTTCAAGTTACAGTTTCAGTTTCAAGATACTTGATAAGAGTTCAAGTTACAGTTTCAATTTCAAGTCTCAGTTCAAGTTTCAAGTCTCAGTCAGTTTTATTTCAAGTTTCAGTCATTTTCAGTTTCAAGTCTCAGTCATTTTCAAGTTTCAAGTCTCAGTCAATTTCAAGTTTCAAGTCCCCAGTCATTTCAATGCAGTCAATTGAATTCAACTTTTCTTTGTAATTTAAGAGAATTTAATTTAAGAAAATGTAATTTACGAA
Organism: Bathynomus jamesi; assembly: GCA_023014485.1. Taxonomy (NCBI): domain Eukaryota; kingdom Metazoa; phylum Arthropoda; class Malacostraca; order Isopoda; family Cirolanidae; genus Bathynomus; species Bathynomus jamesi. The sequence continues at coordinate 29,030 of JAJOZX010005345.1, forward strand.
TTTAATTCAACCTTTTTTTTTGTTGTAAAGGAGAAATTAAATTCAACTGAATTGACCCGTTTCTGTCTTTAGTTAATCTTTTTTTTCTTTGTTTGTAAGAAGGAAATTCACCGATTTGTCTTTTCCTTTTCATGCATTGTTGCGTATATAAATATATAGTTATGTAATTTATTATTTGTAACGAAAACCGTTTTTACAAAGGTTGTAACGATTTGGATAATTATTGTAATGTATATGAGGAACATGCCGTCGCTCCGTTTTGGTTCAACTCTTTTAATTTTGTTCTAAGTAGTGTGACAAGCAATCTTTAAAAAAAAAAAAAAAAAAAAGAGCAAAGTGCTCACGAAAGACGTATTGTCAATTTCAGACTTATACCCCCCGCTTAGTCACTCAATTCCCCCGAATGTCGTACTCCAAACTTTGTCTTTTTATTTTATTTTATTTTAACAACCCCCAACCCAGTTGAAGTGTGTCAACCAGAGAAATGGTTCAACCCTGGTTAATTCCTCTTTGGTACGATGGAACATAACCTCAATTTATGTTAAGTTGTGTTTTATATTTTTAAGAATATTATGTTTAGTTCATTATAGTTTATAATTGATTTCTATTTTCAATTTTTATTTTTTTATTTTTTAATTCAATTAATACTGAGTAATTGTCGTAGTCGAATTTAATTAATTGTGTTTCAAAATTCAATTTAAAACCGTGAGATTTACTTTCATTACTTGTAAGGTCCTCTAAGTACGTTTTTTTATTATCTTAATATATGTGTAACTGATTTAATTACGTACAATCGATAATCCTAATTGAATTCTATTACTTTTGACACATATTCGAATTCATTTTCTTTCCGTACCTCAAGTCACTTTCACATTAAACTCATATGCATACACCATCATTAATACTACTGTAATTTAGAATTTTAAATTTGACCTTGAGCTTAAAGATTTTATAATAATTGAATGATAATGATAATAATAATAACAATAACTGACTTAAACTTAAAAGATTTTATAACCCTAAACCCATCTTAAATTACACTGGCCAACAAAATGAAACTTTTTATTCTCATCACAAACATGATCACACTTTGCTTAATGCATTTTTCGCGCTGATTCCGAATCTGGTTTTATTTTTTTATAGCACGTAGAGTTATATACTGTAGATACACTGGTTTTGATATTTTAAGTTTTTGATATTGCTATACGAAAATTTATGGATGTATAGATCACACTTAGGAATGCTAAACAACAAATACATCATACTTTATTCAATGTACTTATAAATAAAGAATATATACATTATTTTATTAAAAGCGCTGTGAGTGTGATTTCCTTTTGTAAATTTGGCCTGGATTGTCACGATACAGCATCCAACATTGGTCCGCCATCATGCTTTCATTCCAATATCCTTGGTAGCGCTTCTCCATCATCTCAATATCTTGATGGAAGCGCTCTCCTTGCTCGTCACTCACTGCACCAAGGTTTTCAGGAAAGAAATCTAAGTGGGAATGCAGGAAGTGAATATTTAACGACATTCGACACTCCATTTCTTTGAAGGCATCAAGGAGGTTCTTGACTCCATCCTTATACGCAGGTGACTTGTTGCTTCCAAGAAAGTTTTCACATATCCATTTGTGAATCCTGACTGCATATCCATAAGCATTCCTATAACTTTTAGATCTCCACAAACATTCCATTGATGACTGTCGTATTTGATTGCCTTAAGTAGTATATCCATATTGTCATATGTCTCTTTTAGATGGACGGAATGGGCAATGGGGATGGATGGCATTATATTACCATTATGCAAAAGAACTGCTTTCAGGCTTCTCTGCGACGAATCAATAAAGAGGCGCCACTCAGATGCCACATACGTCTGAGATATGGCTGTAAATAGTCCATTGATGTCATGGCAATAACAGAGAGGACCGTCTACTGAAAAGAATGCTGTTAATTCAAAATTCCGCTTTCGGTAGTAACTAATACGAACATTGTTCTCAAGTAAATTGTTCTCCTTTAGTCTTGAGGCGAGAAGCTCTGATTTCTCTTTAGACAGCGATAAGTCTCTAACAAGATCATTCAACTGTCCTTGGGTTAACTTTTTAGGCTCTAAATGTCTACCTTCAAAAGTGTACTCTGGTTCTGTAGATGGTCCGGAAACGCCAGTTGCACCTTCATCACTTTCCATGTCATCTATGATAGAATCTAGCCTATCACTTGGGGGAATTGGAATGGGCAATGTTTCATCATGTTTTACTGGTCTACGTGCTGAATCCAAGTTTGGATATACAATCTGGTGTTTGTTCTTGGCAGAAAACCCCATTAAGTTCACACTACAAAAATAACAGTCTTCATGATGATCTCTCGGCTCCCTCCATATCATGGGTATGGCAAATGGCATTGAAGCTTTCTTTTTGTTAAGCCTATCACGTAATCCATTTGAACAGCCAGAACAGATTTGATGTGGCGCCCATGGTTTATCTTGGTCACCTAGATGGCAACCAAAGTATAGCTTCTATATTTTCTTAATGTCGGTTGTAATACTTCGTCGCTGTGTTTTAGTTGTCAACTGGCCGCATACGAAACAGAACTTGTCGGGGTCATTCTTACATTGTCGAGGCATGTTGACTGACCTGAGCAAACTATAAATTCAAAAAAATGTACACCAACTTGACACAACAAGTTCTTGGACTGGACTGATCTTTTGACACACAAAGCACGGCGTTGTTGCCTGAATCACAATGCTGCTAGACGTAAAAGCTCACACCTGAAATACATAAGATGTATAATTAAGATAATTGAAATAAATAAGATGAATAAACTAAAAAAACACAATAAAATAAACACAATCAAATGTTGAAATATTAGTATTTTGCTTATTTAAAATGGTTAAATCTGTGTTTTTATATATATGCCTTCATCTTGAAAACTATACGTGCTAGAAAAAAACGGAATGCAGTTTTGGAATCAGGGTGAAAAATGCTATCCAGCCACCACAAATTTACTCTGATGAAAAACCTTTGTTGACCAGTGATATTATACATTATTTTTAAAACTTTGTTAATTCAAAAACCTTCCAAATCCCTACACATACACACGCATGTATGCACACTATATATACTATATAGACAAACCTTATGCTAAAATCATTGGATATCACAATAAACTATTTCATTACGTGTAAGTGCTAACTATGCTATTTAGTCTTAATCATTTTTGCTTTCTAATATATCTTGCTCATGCATTTATTCAGTTAATTGAACAATCCTCTCAGCTAATCTGTCCCTCGAAATTGTAAGATACACACTTTGTACCTAGTACACATAAATACACACTAGACCACAGGTCTATACATCATCCACTACGTAATTCGATTTGTACCTACAATAGTCAATAAAAATTAGTTTATAGATTGTACGATTTACGTTTTTCCCTTTTATCTACTTTTCATTATGTATGTAATTTTTCCCACAGAAAAATAAAAGTTTGAAAAAATTTAACTTTCATTGTTTGTCTAACTTAATTGTTTGTCTAAAATTAAAGTTTTAATCTTTAAATTTTTATACTTTATAAAACTCTCTAAGCAAGTGTCATGTTAAAAATTTAATTACTCTGCATTGTACCCAACCACCCGAACTCGTTCTGTATAAAATTTGTATTGTAAAAAAAAAAAAAAAAAAAAAATTCGTCATCATCTAATTTGAATTCGTTCGATGTTATTTTCTCAATTGTATTGTATTAATTGTATTATATTATTGTATTAATTAATACCACTTTAGAGGGGGAACACTGTAAAAATGAACAATGAATAATCCATATTCATTTTTACATGAGAAACCAAAATCGCCTAAGCGAGTTTTGGATAGAATTTCGATTTGTACTTCTTATTCATTAATACCCACTCTTTGTCTCTAATTCGTTCTTGTAAATCTTCCTAATAATGATTTGTACTATACGTACAAATTCAATAACTATGACGTCACATTTTCCCGTCATTAATTTCCCTTCATCATATCTCCAGTATTCAATGTATGAAAATTCTTTAACATCATAATAAAAAGTGTACACTCTATAGAAGTCATTATTTATATGCTATGTAGTATAAAATTATTATTCAACCCTATTCAACTATACGTCCATATCTTAACTTGACCATTACCCTATATAAATTTTATTAAATATTCATTTTTACTCGTGTCAGTCTATGAAAAGCAAAACTTTAGGCATTCGTTCGAAAACGCACAAATACGTTCTCGTATTATTTTTTTTATTATTTTTTATTATATCACCTCCCGCATTGAACTCGAAAATGCTTAGTTAAGTTATCAAATTCCGCGAACTATGGCAGAAGCGAACGCTTCAAAGATAAAAAATCTCCTTTCGCTCTGATTCGAATTTATAACATTATCATGCGTTATGTTATATCATGTGTGTCATGTCTCATGTACTTGTGTTGTACTAATAACCATATATAATAACCATATATAATAACCATATATAATAACCATAATTATAACCATATATTATAACCATATATAACCATATAGAAATATATAAAAACACTGTAAGAATGGTAAACAACGTAATGTACTTCATTGAAACTGTAATTAAATGTAATGATTTTTATATAATGTAAGAATGTACTTTAATAGAACTGTAATGGACAATCATAAGCGAATGTGAAGTAATCCATAATTGTAATCGTAATTGTAATTAACAAAAATTAATACGTACTCAGTCATGTACTCAAATTGTACTTATGTACTACTATGAAATATATCGCCTTCATAAATGTAGACTCGGCGAAAAATACAAATTAGTTTTTTATTTTTATTTTGAATTTTTCAAACATCTGATCATGTGTTTAAAAGGGGGGAACTTAACCTTCAACTGCCTTCCCCCAACACTTAGGCTTATATTATACATGTATTTGTAAAATGAACGGCACTTCATTACGGCTCTCGGCTTTGGTCACTGCTACGAGACTCCCTTGTTAGCAGCTTCGCTGCGAGAGGGGGCAGAGGCCCCTTGCCTCCTTAACTTTTTAGATTCCGGCCTGAGCTATGGTCGAAAGAGGTCGAACCTCTACCCCTGTAAATTCAGAGCACTACCTGTACATTTTTAGAAGTAAACTACAGTAAGACAAACTTTTTATTTTCCCCTTCGAGCCGTGCTCTCTTCAGAAGAACTTAGTCAGTTAAGTCGATAAGTTATAAAAGAAAAGCCGATAATTTTAGTACCAAGAGAAAGTATCAGAGTATTATAGAAAGAGAAGAATTAACAACTGTCGACCATAAAGCGAGAGAAAAGAATTAGAATGTTATAGAAGAAATATCCGTTGCTGCCTCTAAACAAGAACGCCTCGTCGATACGAAGCACCCATAAGCACATATAAGAAGCAGGATAAACATTTGGCGACCTACTACCAAGATTAGAAGAATATTTTAAGAAGAGGATTTTAACAAGTGGCCACTCTTTGGCCAGGATAGAAATTACCCTGCATCAGGATAAAACCATTTGACCGGCGTGTCACGACTTCTAGTTCGTAACATCCACCCTTGAACCGGTGTGTCGCGACTCCAAGTTCTCCACGCCTAGTTTTCATCCAAGAAGAAGTAGCCAGAAAGACACGTCTTTAGGACACGTCTCTAAGGATTTCGCCATAGAAAATTTGGTAAGTACAGAGTTTGTCTTTTTAAGTAATTTGTAAACATTTGAAAAGTCAGTATTATTAACTTATTAACAGTTAACTAGTATCAAGCCAGAATTAACACAAAACACAGTGAACACTTCAGACACCAGTGATACATTTTTTAGTGAAACAGTAATTTTCACAGAAGTTAAATGTAACAGAGTTAATTTCAGAGAGTTAATTTCAGAGAGTTAATTTCACTATTATATTTAGTATAGAATAATTTTATTTTATGTACCAAACATAATAGTACAGTACCTTCGCGTACATTAGAGTGAATATTGTTTACATTTTTTATTTTTGTTTACAATTTTTTCAAATTATTGAATTGACTGCAAATTAAGAAAGAGAGAGTTTACAGAGAGTTTATAGAGTTATAGAGATACTTGAGAACAGTTCAAGTTAGTTTCAAGATACTTGATAGAGTTCAAGGTAGTTTCAAGATACTTGATAGAGTTCAAGTTAGTTTCAAGATACTTGATAGAGTTCAAGTTAGTTTCAAGATACTTGATAGAGTTCAAGTTAGTTTCAAGATACTTGATAGAGTTCAAGTTAGTTTCAAGATACTTGATAGAGTTCAAGTTAGTTTCAAGATACTTGATAGAGTTCAAGTTAGTTTCAAGATACTTGATAGAGTTCAAGTTAGTTTCAAGATACTTGATAGAGTTCAAGTTAGTTTCAAGATACTTGATAGAGTTCAAGTTAGTTTCAAGATACTTGATAGAGTTCAAGTTAGTTTCAAGATACTTGATAGAGTTCAAGTTAGTTTCAAGATACTTGATAGAGTTCAAGTTAGTTTCAAGATACTTGATAAGAGTTCAAGTTAGTTTCAAGATACTTGATAGAGTTCAAGTTAGTTTAGTTTCAAGATACTTGATAGAGTTCAAGTTAGTTTCAAGATACTTGATAGAGTTCAAGTTAGTTTCAAGATACTTGATAGAGTTCAAGTTAGTTTCAAGATACTTGATAGAGTTCAAGTTAGTTTCAAGATACTTGATAGAGTTCAAGTTAGTTTCAAGATACTTGATAGAGTTCAAGTTAGTTTCAAGATACTTGATAGAGTTCAAGTTAGTTTCAAGATACTTGAAGAGTTCAAGTTAGTTTCAAGATACTTGATAGAGTTCAAGTTAGTTTCAAGATACTTAATAGAGTTCAAGTTAGTTTCAAGATACTTGATAGAGTTCAAGTTAGTTTCAAGATACTTGATAGAGTTCAAGTTAGTTTCAAGATACTTGATAGAGTTCAAGTTAGTTTCAAGATACTTGATAAGAGTTCAAGTTAGTTTCAAGATATGATAAGAGTTCAAGTTACAGTTTCAGTTTCAAGATACTTGATAAGAGTTCAAGTTACATTTCAGTTTCAAGATACTTGATAAGAGTTCAAGTTACAGTTTCAGTTTCAAGATACTTGATAAGAGTTCAAGTTACAGTTTCAATTTCAAGTCTCAGTTTTCAAGTTTCAAGTCTCAGTCAGTTTATTTCAAGGTTCAGTCAATTTCAAGTTTCTTAAGTCTCAGTCAGTTTTCAAGTTTCAAGTCTCAGTCAATTTTCAAGTTTCAAGTCCCCAGTCATTTCAATGCAGTCAATTGAATTCAACATTTTCTTTGTAATTTAAGAGAATTTAATTTAAGAAAATTTAATTTAAGAATTTAATTCAACCTTTTTTTTGTTGTAAAAGAGAATTAAATTCAACCTGAATTGACCCGTTTGTGTCTTTAGTTAATCTTTTTTTTCTTTGTTTGTAAGAAGGAAATTCACCGATTTGTCTTTTCCTTTTCATGCATTGTTGCGTATATAAATATATAGTTATGTAATTTATTATTTGTAACCAAAACCGTTTTTACAAAGGTTGTAACGATTTGGATAATTATTGTAATGTATATGAGGAACATGCCGTCCTCCGTTTTGTTTCAACTCTTTTAATTTTTGTTCTAAGTAGTGTGATAAGCAATCTTTAAAAAAAAAAGAAAAAAAAGAAGAGCAAAGTGCTTACGAAAGACGTATTGTCAATTTCAGACTTATACCCCCCGCTTAGTCACTCAATTCCCCGAATGTCGTACTCCAAACTTTGTATTTTTATTTTATTTTATTTTAACACCCCAACCTCAGTTGAACTGTGTCAACCAGAGAAATGGTTCAACCCTGGTTAATTCCTCTTTGGTACGATGGAACATAACCTCAATTTATGTTAAGTTGTGTTTTTATATTTTTAAGAATATTATATGTTTAGTTCATTATAGTTTATAATTGATTTCTATTTCAATTTTTATTTTTTATTTTTTATTTCGATTAATACTGACTAATTGTCGTAGTCGAATTTAATTAATTGTGTGTCAAAATTCAATTTTAAAACCGTTAAGGTCCTCTAAGTACGTTTTTTCATTACCTTAATATATGTGTAACTGATTTAATTACGTACAATCGATAATCCTAATTGAATTCTATTACTTTTGACACATATTCGAATTCATTTCTTTCCGTACCTCAAGTCACTTTCACATTAAACTCATATGCATACACCATCATTAATACTACCTGTAATTTAGAATTTTATAATAATTGACCTTGAGCTTAAAGGATTTTAATAATAATAATAATAATAATGATAATAATAATAACAATAACTGACTTAAACTTAAAAGATTTTATAACCCTAAACCATCTTAAATTACACTGGCCAACAAAATGAAACTTTTTATTCTCATCACAAACATGATCACACTTTGCTTAATGCATTTTTCGCGCTGATTCCGAATCTGGTTTTATTTTTTTATAGCACGTAGAGTATATAGATACACTGGTTTTGATATTTTTAAGTTTTTGATATTGCTATACGAAAATTTATGGATGTATAGATCACACTTAGGAATGCTAAACAACAAATACATCATATACTTTATTCAATGTACTTATAAATAAAGAATATATACATTATTTATTAAAAGCGCTGTGAGTGTGATTTCCTTTTGTAAATTTGGCCTGGATTGTCACGATACAGCATCCAACATTGGTCCGCCATCATGCTTTCATTCCAATATCCTTGGTAGCGCTCTCCATCATCTCAATATCTTGATGGAAGCGCTCTCCTTGCTCGTCACTCACTGCACCAAGGTTTTCAGGAAAGAAATCTAAGTGGAATGCAGGAAGTGAATATTTAACGACATTCGACACTCCATTCTTTGAAGGCATCAAGGAGGTTCTTGACTCCATCCTTATACGCAGGTGACTTGTTGCTTCCAAGAAAGTTTTCACATATCCATTTGTGAATCCTGACTGCATACCCATAAGCATTCCTATAACTTTTAGATCTCCACAAACATTCCATTGATGACTGTCGTATTTGATTGCCTTAAGTAGTATATCCATATTGTCATATGTCTCTTTTAGATGGACGGAATGGGCAATGGGGATGGATGGCATTATATTACCATTATGCAAAAGAACTGCTTTCAGGCTTCTCTGCGACGAATCAATAAAGAGGCGCCACTCAGATGCCACATACGTCTGAGATATGGCTGTAAATAGTCCATTGATGTCATGGCAATAACAGAGAGGACCGTCTACTGAAAAGAATGCTGTTAATTCAAAATTCCGCTTTCGGTAGTAACTAATACGAACATTGTTCTCAAGTAAATTGTTCTCCTTTAGTCTTGAGGCGAGAAGCTCTGATTTCTCTTTAGACAGCGATAAGTCTCTAACAAGATCATTCAACTGTCCTTGGGTTAACTTTTTAGGCTCTAAATGTCTACTTTCAAAAGTGTACTCTGGTTCTGTAGATGGTCCGGAAACGCCAGTTGCACCTTCATCACTTTCCATGTCATCTATGATAGAATCTAGTCTATCACATGGGGGAATTGGAATGGGCAATGTTTCGTCATGTTTTACTGGTCTACGTGCTGAATCCAAGTTTGGATATACAATCTGGTGTTTGTTCTTGGCAGAAAACCCCATTAAGTTCACACTACAAAAATAACAGTCTTCATGATGATCTCTCGGCTCCCTCCATATCATGGGTATGGCAAATGGCATTGAAGCTTTCTTTTGTTAAGCCAATCACGTAATCCATTTGAACAGCCAGAACAGATTGATGTGGCGCCCATGGTTTATCTTGGTCACCTAGATGGCAACAAAGTATAGCTTCTATATTTCTTAATGTCGGTTGTAATACTTCGTCGCTGTGTTTTAGTTGTCAACTGGCCGCATACGAAACAGAACTTGTCGGGGTCATTCTACATTGTCGAGGCATGTTGACTGACCTGAGCAAACTATAAATTCAAAAAATGTACACCAACTTGACACAACAAGTTCTTGGACTGGACTGATCTTTGACACACAAAGCACGGCGTTGTTGCCTGAATCACAATGCTGCTAGACGTAAAAGCTCACACCTGAAATACATAAGATGTATAATTAAGATAATTTAAATAAATAAGATGAATAAACTAAAAAAACACAATAAAATAAACACAATCAAATGTTGAAATATTAGTATTTGCTTATTTAAAATGGTTAAATCTGGTTTTTATATATATGCCTTCATCTTCAAAACTATACGTGCTAGAAAAAAACGGAATGCAGTTTTGGAATCAGCGTGAAAATGCTATCCAGCCACCACAAATGTTACTCTGATGAAAAAACTTTGTGACCAGTGTTATATACATTATTTTTAAAACTTTGTTAATTCAAAAACCTTCCAAATCCCTACGCATACACACGCATGTATGCACACTATATATACTATATAGACAAACCTTATGCTAAAATCATTGGATATCACAATAAACTATTTCATTACGTGTAAGTGCTAACTATGCTATTTAGTCTTAATCATTTTTGCTTTCTAATATATCTTGCTCATGCATTTATTCAGTTAATTGAACAATCCTCTCAGCTATCTGTCCCTCGAAATTGTAAGATACACACTTTGTACCTAGTACACATAAATACACACTAGACCACAGGTCTATACATTATCTACTACGTAATTCGATTTGTACCTACAATAGTCAATAAAAATTAGTTTATAGATTGTACGATTTACGTTTTTCCCTTTTATCTACTTTTCATTATGTATGTAATTTTTCCCACAGAAAAATAAAAGTTTGTAAAAAATTTAACTTTCATTGTTTGTCTAACTTAATTGTTTGTCTAAAATTAAAGTTTTAATCTTTAAATTTTTATACTTTATAAAACTCTCTAAGCAAGTGTCATGTTAAAAATTTAATTACTCTGCATTGTACCCAACCACACCGAACTCGTTCTGTATAAAATTTGTATTGTAAAAAAAAAAAAAAAAAAATTCGTCATCATCTAATTTGAATTCGTTCGATGTTATTTCTCAATTGTATTGTATTAATTGTATTATATTATGTATTAATTAATACCACTTTAGAGGGGGAACACTGTAAAAATGAACAATGAATAATCCATATTCATTTTACATGAGAAACCAAAATCGCCTTAGCGAGTTTTGGATATAATTTCGATTTGTACTTCTTATTCATTAATACCCACTCTTTGTCTCTAATTCGTTCTTGTAAATCTTCCTAATAATGATTTGTACTATACGTACAAATTCAATAACTATGACGTCACTTTCCCGTCATTAATTTCCCTTTATCATATCTCCAGTATTCAATGTATGAAAATTCTTTAACATCATAATAAAAAGTGTACACTCTATAGAAGTCATTATTTATATGCTATGTAGTATAAATATTATTATTGAACCCTATTCAACTATACGTCCATATCTTAACTTGACCATTACCCTATATAAATTTTATTAAATATTCATTTTTACTCGTGTCAGTCTATGAAAAGCAAAACTTTAGGCATTCGTTCGAAATTAATACGTACTAATTAGTTTTTTATTTTTATTTTGAATTTTTCAAACATATGATCATGTGTTTAAAAGGGGGGAACTTAACCTTCAACTGCCTTCCCCCAACATTTAGGCTTATATTATACATGTATTTGTAAAATGAGCGGCACTTCATTACGGCTCTCTGCTTTGGTCACTGCTACGAGACTCCCTTGTTAGCAGCTTCGCTGCGAGGAGGGGGCAGAGGCCCCTTGCCTCCTTATCTTTTTAGATTCCGGCCTCAGCTATGGTCGAAAGAGGTCGAAACTCTACCCCTGTAAATTCAGAGCACTACCTGTACATTTTTAGAAGTAAACTACAGTAAGAGAAACTTTTTATTTTCCCCTTCGAGTCGTGCTCTCTTCAGAAGAACTTATTCAGTTAAGTCGATAAGTTATAAAAGAAAAGCCGATAACTTTAGTACCAAGAGAAAGTATCAGAGTATTATAGAAAGAGAAGAATTAACAACTGTCGACCTTAAAGCGAGAGAAAAGAATTAGAATGTTATAGAAGAAATATCCGTTGCTGCCTCCTAACTAGAACCCCCGTCGATTCCGAACCACCCCAGGGCCATAGACGGAGGGGTTAACATATATATATATGTATATACATATACATATATATATATATATATATATATACATACACATATATATATATATATATATATATGTTAACCCCTCCGTCTATGGCCCGGGATGGTTCGAAGTCGACGGGGGTTCTAGTTAGGTGGCAGCAACGGATGTGTGACTTACAGTAGTTTTCTTCTATATTACTCTCCGAGTTCTTCTATAGTGGCTCGGAGGACTCTGATAGATTTACTAAAAATGCTGAAGGTTCCGGACTCTTCTTATAGCGTATCCGGAAAGTTTAATGACTAAGTTCTTCTGAAGAGAGCAAGGCTCGAAGTATAAGATAAAAACTATCTTTTACTGTAATTTACTGCTAAAATGTACAGGTAATGCTCAGCCTCTGAATTAGCTTCTGAATGACAATGGAAGGTTTTTACTGGGGTTTATATACCCCAAAACTGCTAACATCATTATTATTAAATGCTAAAATGGCTGTATTATTTTTGTACAATATTCAAAAATAAAGTAAATTTTCAGCTTGAACGAGTAAACAAAATATTTGAAGACGAAACCATATTTTTATCTTAAACCGCGACTTTTGAGATCTGATGTTATCATGATCTGCCAAGTTAACTAAAAGTGGAAATCGTACTATGCATCTTTACACTAAAATATGCATATGAGTAAAATTTTAAGGTTTAAGATGTACAATTTTAATGCTTAGGCAAGACATGATCTCATCTTTTATAACGAAAGAGAATGTATACAAAATATGAACATTGCAAAGCTTAAGCACGATTCCTTATTAAGCGAAATCTAAAAAAATGATTATGAGATTTTAAAAAACAACAGGTCACCAATTATTTAGCAAAGTAGAAAGCAAATCAAAAATTTTATCCAAACTCGCGTTGGGCGATTTTGGTCCTTATGTAAAAATGAATACACACACGTACATACATATGAGTATAGGCATTATATAAAGTTAAATATATAAGAATATACAGGATTATATGAATACATGAACCATATAACACATGAATTTTTAAAATGGATACTTTTCTTAAAATGGATACTTTTTCTTAAAATGGATACAAGAACTATATAAATGAATACAAGAATTACATGAAGAATAAGATAATATAGGAATATGGGAATTATTTATAGCTTATTTTTACAGGGCTCTCTTCTCTAGAATGATATGAATATAATAATGTAACATCCTAACTAATGCTAACTAGATGATAACTATGGATTTTATAATACAGATTTATATATACAACATAAGTCGGGTGGTTAAGTCTAGTTCACGTGGTCTGGGTACGCACTCTTGGTCGTGCATAAATAGTTTCATGTTCCGTGTCACTTGGTTTTCTTTGTTCCCAGAATGATCTTTTCACCACAAATATACCGAGGATAATAGCACATACAATAATGATACTAACGGCAGATGTTGAGAAAATGGTTACCGGTTGTAGTATTTGTAAGAGGTTATTTTGGTTATCATCCGAAATTTTAAACCGGCTTAATTGATCATTCCATTCAGGGGCATGTAGTTCGGGTAGGATGGTTACAGGTTTTATGGAGAGATTTAAGATCTCTATGACGGGTTTAAATTTAATTTGCGACGGGAATGGGTATGAGTTATTAAAGGTAACCTTGTACGGGTTTTATATTTGGAGGGCTTTTGAACGCAAGGAGCAACCAATTGGTAGTCGAATAACCATAGGGATTGTGATGAGGGAATAATTCGATGGACACTCGAGAGTAGCGGCAGTCCTGTTCGCGAAAGAAACCCAGATGTCTGGTCCAATTCATAGTTGGATGGTTTTAGGGGAATTAAATTTTTTAAATGAACATACCGGGGCATGCCGGTCACGAATTAAGTCGATAAAGCAAGACCTAGTAGTTGGAAGAATAACTGGTTTGAGTGGAGGGCAGACGAGTTGTTTATTTGGTTGCGGGAATCGGCAATGCCGGACGTCGCTATCTGACATCATAGAATAAGCTGACAGATCTTTGGTGAGGAAAAGGTAAGGTGGTACGGTGGGTAAATATAATCGATAGACATTAGAGTTGTTTAGGTAGGGTATTGGGAAAGGGTGAAATTTATATACGTCATAAGTGAAGACATCGAAAAATGGTATAATTATGAGGTATGCGTACGGGCGTGGTCCATGCACAGTCCAGGTGTATTCTAGAAATTGAGGGTAATTAGTGTGGTTGAGTGGGAATATGGGTGATAATTTTAATTGTGACTGGGCGGTGTGAATGAAGGACTGAAGTATTTCCCATGGTATTAGGGTGGAATGAGTGATTTTTCCATGGGCTAGCTGGGTTGCACGCAAAACCTTGGAATGAATCGTAGTTATTCGTTGTAAGTATTTATCGATTAGGGTTACTTGTAGGTTAATTATCTCTATTAATTCTAGATATCTTTTGTGTTCTTTGTATTGAGCTAACATGGATTCAAGGTATGTGAATCTGTCCGAAAGGGAGTGGAGGGAGCGATTGTTTTCGTGTAGTGACCTAATAGTTTGTTCTAACATGTGTCCATTATACTGTCGATTTCGCGCGAAGAGATTCAATTTGAATTCGATTCTTTTAATATTTTCTTCGGTTGCTAATCCGAATAAACCTTTAAACAGTTTCCCTCCTATATCTATCAGTCCCCGTTTATTTCTTTGGTTAAAGTTTTCTGAGTTTTTAGTTTCAGTTTGTATCCATGGTAAGGCTAATATTTCTGATAGGGCGCGTGCTGTAGTTTGAATATTTTCGAGGGTATTTTCTAACAGAACGCGACTAATCTGATCTTTTCCTTGGAAAGAATTCTGGACTTTACTTTCAAACGTTTCTAATTGGGTTTGTATCTGAAGGAGATTGATTTTAATTTTAGAAGGGGGTTGCAAATTTATATAAAGGTCTGCGTGCCCTTTCAAAAATTTACCTTCTGCAAGTTTTTCTATAACAACTCCGGTAGAAATTTTAATGCTAGGGCTACAAGAGTAAATAATTTGGAAAATTATAAGGGGGACAATTTGATTCATTTCTACGCCTTAGGTTATACGGAGCTGGGGGTAGTTGTGTGGATACTTGTGTTTGTGGGCGAAGGGGTCGGCCTCGTTTTGGTGGCAATGAGGGTCGACCGTTGAGCTCGGATTCTGAGCGGGTTCGTTTCTTATGTGAAGGTTCTAGTTCACGTGGGTGATGCATTTGCGGGCGGTGTGTAGGGTCCGTGCGTCGATCATAAATCGGTGAGGGTGGTGACAGAGGAGATGGTGGAGTTGGAGGAGATGGTGGAGTTCCACTGAGTGATCCTCTCGAAGGGGTTTCTCCAGGGTCTGGGTCCGATGGGACGCTTGGCTCTGGGGCCTCCTCTTGTTCAGAGATTGCCTCGAGTACTGGTGGTATTACGAGGTACCAATCTTCGTCATGGGTAGCAGTTCCCGCGGTGACCACTTCAGTTTTTTTATCACTGCCCGATTTGTTAATATCTTGACCTTTTGAAGGATAGGCGGCTCGAACGCCTGGCAGCTGTTTTTTGGGAAGGTGTTGTTCGGAAGCTATCTTCAAATTGTCAGCGTGAATGATCTTTAGTTTGGAATGATCCCGGAGGTCGAGGATTTCATAGCGATTTTTTCCGAGGTTTTTCATAATCCTATATGGGCCATCCCACTTTGGGTATAATTTGCGATGAGCACCTGGCGGTTTCACGCTCTTCAGATAACATCGCATACCGACGATTATAGTCCGTTGACGGGGATGACGCCTATGCTGCTCTTGCTCCATCTGTTGGTTTCGTTGGTCGAGAGCATAGCGGATTATGTCAAAAATCTTGAAAGATCGTTCAGCTAGTTGCTGATTTGCTTCTGCCATTTCGGAAGATGTTAGAACTGCCGGGTCGGTTTGGTCGGGCAAATCAAAAGGTAGACGCTTGTCGTAGTGATAGAGGACGAAATGAGGGGTGTCCCCGATGGACACATTATAGCCATTGTTGATGGCTGTTTGTACCATGGGAAGGGAATCATCCTATGTACGGGAGGATGCATCGACAACGTGGCACAGGGCTTCCAAGATCTTTCGATTGTGCCTTTCCACTAAGCCGTTTGCCTGCGGATGGTATGCCACAATATGTGTATTTTTAATTTTACACATGTTACAGAGTGACTCGAACAGTTTGGAAGTGAAACTAAGGGCGTTATCCGAGATTAGGATGGAAGGAGTGGTATGATTTTGGATGACGCGTTCCACTAGGGCTCTTGCCACAGTTTCCGAGGTCTGGTCTGGAATGGCGGCTACTTCACTGTAACGCGAGAAGTGGTCCGTAAACACAATGATGTACTGATTTCCCTTTGATGTTTTGGGAAATGGTCCCAGCATATCCATTCCAGTTCTTTGCCAGGGCCTTTGGCATACTGGATATTTATGCATCGGAGCTGTGGATGGTACGTTGCCCTTATGCTTTAAACATGACGGACATTCGGCGATGTATTCTTGTACTGTTCTGTTGATCTCGGGAAAATGGTATCGCTCCAAAAGACTCCTGATGGTGCGATCCGGCCGCATGTGTCCATACAAAGGTGAGTCGTGACAAAGTCCAATAGCTATATCGACGAGATCCTTTGGTATCTCCACGAGGTCGTTTCCATCTTCGTTCCTGAAATGTACGTGCCCATCTTTGAGGTTGTACTGTTCTTTTACCTTCGATGGTTCCTTTTGTTCCAGGCGCGCCCGAAGGTTTTGGGTGTGTTGGTCCTGTTGTTGGGAGTATTGCAGACACTAGTAGTCAAACACAGGAAGAATTCCTATTTTATTCACTTGGGCGTCGGGCTTGAGTCTCGACAATCCGTCTGGAATAACTTGCAGTTTTCTCGGTTTGTATACGATTTTTGCTGCAAAGTCCTGAATCAACAGAGCCCATCTACTCAATCGTCCTTCAAGTAGCTTGTCCTTGAAGAGGTACGTGAGTGGCTTATGATCAGTCTTGATGGTTACATCGTAGCCATAGACGATATTTCGGAATTTTTTCAAAGCCCAATATACCGCTAGGGCCTCTCGGTCCGTAGTGGAATAATTCCGTTGAGGTGCAGAGAGAAGTTGACTGGCATAAGCAATGGGTAATTCCACACCGTCTACGTCCTGTAACAGGACGGCTCCTAGTCCATAGGAGGAAGCATCTGTGGCTATGATGAAGGCTCTTGTGTAATCAGGATATTGTAAAATGGGATGACAGGTTAGTTTATTAATTAAAGTTTCAAAGGCATGTTGGTGATCGGATTCCCAGTTAAATTTCGAATTTTTCTGGAACAAATTAGCAATTGGTTTAGCAACATTTGAAAATTGGGGGATAAAGTTCCGATAGAATCCGACAAAACCAATAAATGCACGGGCGTCGTCGATGGTTTTGGGTACAGGGTACCTTTTCAGGGCTTCGAGTTTGGCTGGATCAGGTTTAATTCCTGTGGACGAGAGTAGGAATCCTAGGTATACCAGGGATTCTTGTAAAAAATTGCACTTTGCAAGCTTCAGTTTAAGGTGTGCTTTTCTCAAGTGTGATAGCACATTCTGAAGGCGTTGAAAGTGTGTTTTTATGTCCGAACTGTAGACGATAATATCGTCAAGATAAACGAGAGCTTCGACACCTAATAGGTCGGAAAGGACTATATTCATCAACCTAGAGAAATTAGCAGGCCCATTTCGGACTCCGAAAGGTAAAACCTGGAATTCGTAATTGCTTCGGTTAGTGGAGAAAGCATTCAATGCCCGAGATTCGGGACTGACCTCCATTTGCCAATAACCCGATGCTAAATTGAGGGATGAAAAAAAGTTCGCTTTCCCTACGTTCAGAATTGTTTCCTGCATGTTTGGAATCGGGAAACGGTCTGGGATGGTAATGTTGTTCAGGCGTCTAAAATCTATACAAGGGCGAGATGTTCCGTCCTTTTTGGAGACGAGAATCATAGGAGCGGACCAGGGACTAGCTGAAGGCTGAATGACATCCTGCTCCAACATGTCCTTGATGTGTTCCTTAATAGTGACTAATTGGGAATGTGGAACCCGATAGGGAGGAATGAAAATGGGTTTGGAATTGGGTTCCAACTTGATTTCAAAAGGGACCAAATTAGTTCGGCCCAGAGGATCTCCTTTTAGGGCAATCACATCTCAATTTCTTATCATGAAATCGAGAAGTGATTCCATTAGTTTGGGATCCTGTAAAGCTGGTGACTCCTGAAGGGAGTGCTTCAGACATTTCTTATATTCTTCTTTTAATACTGAAGGATTTAACACTAAGGAACTGGAAACACGATTTATCATACTAATGGGGAAATCTGAATCTACTTCTGCTGTGGAAACAGTTCCTATTTTCTGATTTGAAGTTAATTCTATAGGACTTTTTCCTTTGTTTAAACAAACAACAGGGTAGCTGAATTCTGACTCCGACTAAGGACTTGGACTCTAATAATTTTCCTTGACTGTTAACTACTTTTGCTAGGAAACAAATCTTCTCATAAGGTGCTACTGTTATATGCTCGGTAGGGCATATGAAAAATTGTGAATCTGACTCTGGTTCGGCGACTAAAATTTGCCTTATTGGCTGAACTGAAGCTGGCTGAGTGGAAACTGGCTGACTGGAAACTGGCTGACTGGAAACTGGCTGACTGGAAACTGGCTGACTGGAAACTGGCTGACTGGAAACTGACTGACTGGAAACTGACTGACTGGAAACTGACTGTGTTGATCAAACTGGATTCAACAACTGGAACTGATTACCCTGGGGTCTGATTTCTGGAGCGGTTGTCCCTCTGGATACAACCGGCTGACTTGAACTGCTATCAAGTGGAGGGGGTTTCCTATTTCTTTCGGAAATCTGAACTGGACTAATTCTATTAGCATTAAGCTGTCTGTCATTCTCACGGAGATGGTGTCCTATTTCGACATTTTACGAACTTTCCGGATGGGTAAATCTCCCATTGATTCCGGTTAAAAAAATCCATACCAAGAAGGATATCTGTCTGAAAGGTGGCGACTGTCGTAAGACTAAAACTGGCGTTACGTGAGTTCCCCGGGTATAGGACCTATGTCCCTATCGGGGAACGACCGGTTTCTCCCCCTCAGCATAGATTTCGACGCAATTTACGAAGAGGTCCGGGGCTCAGGAGATCCCCCATTCCCCACCGATGTGGGAGGTGTTCTTTTTGGTCACGTGATTGACCAGTGCACTACGTCGAATAGCTGATCATTCCATTTCTAGGGCTAGGAGTCGGGGGGAATCTTCTTCCCTAGCCATTAGCCTATGGATAGGCTGTATTGGGTTCCCGGATTCAAGGGGACGCGATAAGTCTTTCGCGGTACGACAACACGTGACGACCGTACTTTGCACTACGTCGGTTAGCCTATGATTCCATGAATTTGTGTAAGGCTAGGAGTCGGGGAAATCTAATCTAATCTTCTCCCCAGAGCCATAGGCCTTATGGATAGGCCTCGTATTGGGTTCCCGGAGTAATGGGATCGCCGATGAGTCTAAACGTGTGCCGGGACAACCTGGAGAATTTTGCGAATGGAGTTAGTAGCCGCGCAAAGTAGCCTCTGTAGCCGTTCAATTAATTCTCGGTTCACGTCCCCGGGTACCTATCGAAGTTTGACCGTGGCTGAAAGCACCTATGAAGAGGTAGGGCCGGGGTGATCCCAGCCCGACCGTACAACGCTCTATAACCCACTCGTTGACTTATAAGTAGCGCGTCATAGGGCCTATGACTTCGGCTAAAATTTTCCATCAATCGCACGCCTAACGCCTCGGCTCGACGGAGCAACTGTCTCCCCGGTGCCTATGGCGGCCCATAGGGCCAGCGATCGGCAATAAGTGGAAAATGGAAAGCCGCGGATTGGGCTAAGAAAAGCGCCTAAATCTTGTGAGATTCAATGGGTAGGTAACATCTATGCAGGGGTGAGATTGTGAGTTTTAGTCCCTTCTCACGGAATCTACCAGTTGAATTAATTCCCGTAGCAATGTGAGGTAGGATGCTGCCTAATCGAAATTCTCACAACTTACCCAATGGGTGTTGTAGACCGTGTCCACTATACAACATTTGCGGGGTATACCGCGTTTCCAACTTCTAAATATAACTCAATTTCTCCGTATGTAGGTATGGGTGTGCCCGTAACTCCTCTGAGTTGGCAGGACGGTGCCTTAAGTTCATATTTGTAATTTGTATTCTCTAATATATAATTCATCTACACATTGTTTCTTAATTAACGTCGGGTGTGTTCCTGTATCTAGGAGAGCAGTTAAATCTTGGTTATCGGTGCTACAATTTATTATTAAATCTAGGAGGTCCACACCTATTATCCTGATAGGGAGTTTGTGTGCGTATCTGGGTTCATTACTGTAATTTAGGAGGGCGGAGGTTGAATGTAGGGTCTAAAAAAGGGCTCGAATGGTCTTTTATGGGAGGACCTGGGTCATATTCTACGGGATTACCATACGCTGGAGGGTGTTCTTCAAAACTGTACTCTGGGGAAAATGATTCCTCCACGGGTACTTCTACGTACCGAACTAGTTGACCTTGCTGGTTGTACTGAGGTTTGTACATGGGGTAAGAGTGTGGTTGACCCTGTGGTCGTAATCTATTGGGTTGGTAGTTCGACTGAGGCTTGGAATGGATTGGTTTCTGGGGATTGGATGACTTGGGATAAGTTTTGGGAACGTGGGTGGTTTGGTTTCTGAAAGTGGGGTCTATACCCTGCAGGGGCTTTATCAGCACACTTTTGGCGATCGCCACGGCGATGACCATGTTCGTGACAGTGGGAGCAATAAGAGGGATAATTGCACTGACTTATCATGTGCC